>CM068952.1:111860240-111879494 GCA_035128595.1 Eptatretus atami | reverse complement strand
TTAAGGGATTGGGGGGGCGAGGGGGGAAAGGGGGGGGAAGGAGGAAGGGTAGGGAAGAGGAGGGAGGGAGGGACAGGAAGCTAGAAGGAGGAAGAGTGAGGATGGGGGGTGGGAGGAGAGGGACACCTCACCAAATGTTGCTATACACTGCAGGAGGGAGGGTGTGAAGAGGAGAGTGTGTGAGAGAGAGGAGAGAGAGAAGAGAGAGAGAGAGAGAGACAGAGAGAGACAGAGAGAGACAGAGAGAACAGAAGCAGAGAGAGACAGAGAGAGACAGAGAGAGACAGAGAGAGGACAGAGAGAGACAGAGAGAGACAGAGAGAGACAGAGAGAGACAGAGAGAGACAGAGAGAGACAGAGAGAGACAGACAAAGACAGTGGGAAGGAAAAATAGAAAAGTGAGGGGGGGAGGTGGCGTTAGCAAAGATAATGATATGTTATGCTTAATGACCGAACACACAAACAAAAAAAACCTCAAGTCAGAACAGCTGCACACACAACGACACAACAGAGTTTGTAATGTAATCTGCTGGAATATCTGCAAAAACTTTGATATCTCAGTACCAGAAAATTGGCAGGAACATGAACAAAATAATCACTGAAAATATTTAAGTACTTAACACTCACGTACGGCATACTGATCCCATCGAACATGATCATCGAAAACAAAGCATTGCAACCAGATATCATACTTGGGTACAAAAAAAAGAGAAGAAGGCGTTGCTTATTGAGGTGTTAATAGCAGTGATTTTGAATTGAACGATGCAGAAATCAAGAAAATGACCAAACACCAAGACTTCAAGAATGAAGTGAGAAGATCCTGGAAGCTGAAGAATACCAAAGTTGTACCTGTGATAGCTTGAGCGACAGGAATGATGACAAAGAACCTCACGGAGATATAAAAACCATCCCTGGGAATATCATAACAAACAAACTACAATTGGCAGCTGTCCGGGGCTCAGTAACGATCCTGAAGGGAGCCGTCAGCACAAACTATTGAGAACAGAAAACTTCACAGCTTGGTCCATGAATCGTGACCCTTACTGAAATGAAGGTGGATACTTAGAGCCCACCCTGGGAGGACTCCATCCCACATTCTGAAACCTGCACATGGAGATATCAAACAAAAACACACACACACACACACACACACACACACACACACACACACACCACACACTGAGACGTGGCAGGTCTCCGTTTCACCTCATGAACCACCACCACACGAGGAGATAGCAGGCAACAACAGCAACTTGCATGTACAGTGTACACACATGCACACGCACACGCAAACGCAAAAACATGCACGCACACACACACACACACACACACCACACACACACACACACTGACACCTTGGGCATGAGCATTAAAAGCCCATGCTACCTTCCTGGCAAAAGGTCTGCCTGCATGCACGTATGCTCGTACATGCAGCGACCTTTGCTCCCCCACCGGTCGGCTCACTCTGAATCTGATTCGTACATGCTAGTCCCCTCAACAGACAGGGAGGATTTGGAAGCAGGGGGAGGTGGGAGAGATTGAGGAAGGGAAGAGGAAAGGGGGAAGAGGCAGAGGGGTCGGAGAGAGAGGGAGAAGCCGGGGTCGGAATGAGGGAGAGAGGGGGTAGGGTTGGGAGGGAGAGAGAGCGGTGGGTGGGATAGGGGTGAGAGAGGCAGAAGGGTGAGAGAGGGGAGGAGGAGAGGGGAGGAAGGGGGAGGGAGAGGGGTGAGGGAGGGGAAGGGTGAGGGAGGAGAGGGGTGAGGGATTCCGTCAGATGTGATGCCCATTTTATCGTCCATCTGAGAGATGACACACACAATAATGAAACACCCTGGCTGTGAAATACCAGAAGACAGTTTATTGCTGGGTCGGGATTTGAATCCAGGCCACACAGAGTGAGTAGGCATGCCTCCCAGCTTTCCTGCCTGCTGTGGTGATTCATTATTTCATAACTGAAAACATTTTTTTGCTCATTGTGATCAAATAATTTATTTTGATTTTGTCTTTCTAACTCCGGTATAGAACCGTGGTATAACCAGTGAAACTTAAACATCGCCAACCAAAACGGTTGAAGAAACTTTTAAAAGCGAAACGTTAATTTTTATTTGTATTTATCTATGCTGAAGTGACGGGTCGTATAATGGAAGTACAAAAATGGGAAATATTGGGAGAAAATAAAATTTCACATTTTCAGTGAGCCAGGCACGGCCTCTTGTATCGCAGAACAACACGTGGCTAAGAACGTGTGCGAGTGACCACTGAACTTTGTTCAAGTCGATCGACTACAATATTCTCACCGTTACTTAACACTGTGCGAGCGCTGGTTTAAGCACTCCAATGAAACAGTTGATAAGAAACTGCTCCCTTGGCACCTGATTAACAATCACCGGACCATCATATTTAACATACACCTCCCGGAGACTCCAGAAAATGTCAAAATGTCTGAATTGGACAAATGAACACTTTTCTAAGAGTTTGGAACTGCTTGCAAGTTCGATTCTGGATCTTAAATTTTGTAATTCTCCTTAATTTAAGAGATACACATGGTGTTCGCATGTGCGAAATGAAATGAAGCAACGAACGCTGACGTCTCCGGGGGTTATAAGCATTGCAATGTACCCATCGATTCGTAGCTATGATGAACAGGCATTTGACAATACGAGTGAGGAAAGTGGAAAAAAAACTTTATTGTTCAGAAATCGTTGCGGCCTGTTCCAAGTTGAGGCAAGGTTGAGCAGGCCAAACAACATGGCGGCTTCAGACCCCAGAGAGGTTACCGAGGATACGCCTTTAGACCCGATAGAGAGTGGTGACCGAGGATGCGCATGTAAAAGGATATAATTAAATAAGGCCTTTATTATCTTCAAAAGGAGTGTTTTAATAATAACACAACACCCAATTTTCAGTCATGCACTTCTTTGGAGTTTTCTTAGAATGCATGCAAAGTTTCAGGCTGCTAGTTTCATGGTTTTGGAGTTATGGAGGAGACACACTGACACACACACACACACACACACACTGACATTTATTTGTGTAGATGAAAATCTGAAATGTCTTGAGTCAATAAGTATTCAACCCCTTTGTAATGCCACTCCAAACTGAGCTCAGGTGTATCCAATTTCCTTTCATCATCCTTGAGATGTTTGCAACTTGATTACAGTCCACCTGTAGCCAATTCAATTGACTGGATATGATTTATAAAGAAATACATGCTTCTATAGAAGGTCCCACCATTGACAGTGCATGTCAGAGCAAAACTCTACCATGAAGTTCAAGCAATTGTCCGTAGAACTACAAGATAGAATTGTGAGGAGACATTGATCTGGGGAAGGGCATAAAATAATTTCTTAGCATGTTGAAAGTTCCCAAGAGCACAATTAACTCATCATTAGGAAATGGAAAGAATATGGAACTACCCAGACTCTTCCTAAAGCTGGCCATCTGACCAAATTGAAGGAGAAGGAGCTTGGTCAGAAGGAGCTTGGTCAGCTTGGTCAGGGCAAGAAGGAGCTTGATCAGGGAGGTGACCAAGAACCCAATGGCCACTCTGACAGAACTACAGTGTTCCTTGGCTGAAATGGGAGAACCTGCCAGAAAGACAATCTCTGCAGCACTTCACAAATCTAGGCCTTATGGGAGAGTGGCCAGAAGGAAGCCACTCCGAGGAAAAGAGCATGTGGCAGCACGCCTGGAGTTTGCAAAAAGGCACATGAAAGACTCTGAAAGCATGAGGGAAAGACTGTGGTCTTGTGTCTGATGAGATGAAAATTGAACTCGTTGGACTGAATGCAAAGCGCTACGTCTGGGGGAACCGAGTAAAGCTCATCACCCATCTAACCCATCCGACCATGAAGCTTGGTGGTAAGCAGCATCATGCTATGCGGATGCTTTTCGCGGGCAGGGAGTGGGAGACTTGTAAGGATAGAGGGGACAATGAATGGAGCCAAATACAGGCAAATCTTTGAGGAGAACCTGCTTCAGAGTGCAAAAGACCTTCGACTGCGGTGAGATTTATGCTCCAACAGGACAATGACCCCAAGCATACAGACAAGGCAACACTGGAATGGCTTCAGAATAAGAACGTGAAAATCCTTGAGTCCCATAAAATCCTCGAGTCCAAAGCCAGATTGAATCCCATTGAGAATCTATGGAAAGACATGAAATTGCTGTTCACCGACGCTCCCCATCCCACTTGACAGGGCTTGAGCAAATCTACAAGGAAGAATGGGAGAAAATCCCCAAATCCAGAATCCAAGTGTGGCAAAGCTGATACAGACATTACCCAAGAAGAGTTGAAGCTGTTAATCGCTGCAAAGGACTTGTATGAAGTTTTGACTCAGGGGCTGAATATTTACGTAAATTGATATTTTCTGTTTACCATTTTCAATAAATTTGTAAAATTTCTAAAAAACATGTTTTCACTTTGTCAGTATTGGGTATTTTCTGTAGATTCATCCATCCATCCATTGGGACCTACTCTGTGCAGAGCGTTGGTGCTGCCTCAGCAGTCTCCTTGGCTATTCGGCACAATAGTGGATGGGTTGCCACTCCGACACAGGAGTGTCGTCGATCGATGATAAAAAAATTAATTTGATCCATTTTAAATCAGGTTGTAACCCAACAAAATGTGAAAAGGTCAAGGGGTGTGAATCCTTTCTGAAGGTACTGTAAGTCCTGAGCGATGTTCAAGCTGAATGTGACTTGCATGCAGCTCAGCAATGACAATCCCATTGCTACATCTTGGAGTGGGAAACTTCCTGAAGTCTGTGGTACACGCTGTGACGATGCCATTGAGTTGCCACCAAATCTATGTGTGATGTTGGAAGAGGAAGTCACCAACCATGTACATGCTGGTTTGGAACACCAAGACCAACACACAAACCCAAGCTGGCTGGGAGAAAACACTGTGCTCACGTCCAAAAATGCTGATGTTGACCGATTGAACAACAGCATCATGCGGTGTCTTCCAGGCGACATGTGCGTCACCAAAAGTGCTGACACCATTGCTGAGACAAACCAGGTGACCTTTATCAACATAATTCCTCAACAGCATAAATATGTCTGGACTGCCACCACACCAGATGACATTAAAAGTGGCATGCACAATTATGCTAACTGCTGAATCTACAGTCGATCCATGAAACACATATTGCAATGATACCAGACATATCTTGACTTTGGTCACAGACAGACTTCTCCAGACACACATACTCCAGGCACCAGCCACACATAAACCATCGCCCACCAGCTACACACATAAAACAGCTCTAAAATAATGTCCCACCAGCACGCATAAAGCAGCTCTACGTATGCATAAACCACTTCCAGCCACGCACAAACCATCCCCACCACCACGGGACCACAAGGCAGCTGAAACTTTCCTGACTCAACTCGTGCAGCTCATAGAGGAGAAAGGGTATGGAGCAGATGCCGACTCAGTGATGGAGCAGTACCTCCGGTTGAATGGGGGTCGGATGATGTTTTGCTCCCACACAAGGAGGAGGAGATTGGGACCAGACTCTGTGCAGAGCGTTGGTGCTGCCGAAGCAGTCTCCTTGGCTACTGGGCACAATCCTGGACGGGTCGCCACTCCGACACAGGATACCAGCATGGTGGCACTCATTTTGCCGACCTCGAAGGATGGCAGGCCGAGTTAACCCCACCTGGTACTAATTCAACAGCTGAGCGGGATTGAACTCAGGACCCTCTGATCCAAAGCCCACCCCGTTAACCATTAAGCCAACACACACAAGGAACTACACAGAAACCTGCAGCACTCAGCAAACAGCTTTCGATGACAATTGTTTTTCACTCCAGCCCCTCCTCAACACCATCAGCACCTCACCTGCATCCCCTTCAGCGCCCTCACCTGCATCTCCTTCGTGCACGACTCATTAGCATCCTCACCTGTGTCCTCTTCAGAGGAGTTCACTGGATTCTAACTCCTCATCATCAATCATCATCATCATCATCACATCATCATCATCATCATCATCATCATCATCATCACATCAAAAGTTATGTCATATCTCAAATAAAATTGGAAACAGACCTCGTGTTCGTTCTTTTATTTATTTGTAGCATTTTTAATCAAACTGTAATCATGTGCTATCATGGTCGTAAAATTTGAAAAAATTTCCCTTATGAATTCGCAGCATTTTTCAGGAACGTATCACCCGCAAATGTTTGGTCTTACTGTATGTCTCCTTATCACGTTTCGTTTGAACGTCAGTTGCACCCTGACTACACGTATGTTTTTCAGTTACGCACTGAGGAGCAGACCTTTTTATATTAACCTTTCAACCCTTGAGACTACTGAGGGGGTTAGCCCTTTCATGACCCTTTAGACGCTGTTAGACATTTACATCCTTTGTTTCGACACCTTAAACCTCTCCATACCTTGAAACCCTTGAGACTCTATGTATCCCTAAGACCCATGGAGACTCCTAAGACCCAAGATCCTGAAGGCCCATAAAACTTTAAGACCCTAAAGACCCCAAACAAACCTAAGATGCCTAAGACCTTTAAGACCCTCAACACCCTTTAAGACCTTTAAGACCCTAAGACCCTCAAACACCCTTTAAGACCTTTAAGACCCTCAACACCCTTTAAGACCTTTAATATCCCTAAAATCCCCAAGACCCATAAGACCCCAAAGACGTTTAAGACCTCTAATATCTTCAGACCCCTAAAACACCCAACGCCCTGAAGATGCTTAAAATCCCGACGACTTTTAAGACCCTTTAAGACACCCAAGATCCTTAAGACCTTTATGATGCCCAGACTCTTAAGACACTTAAGACCCCCAAGACATTTAAGATCTACAAGACCCTTTAACACCCAAATACCCATAAGACCCTTTAAGACCCCAAGGGCCTTGATACACCAAGATACTTAAGACCCCTAAGATCCTCAAGACTTTAAGACCCCCAAGACCATTATGACCTTTAAGAGCCCACACCCTTAACACCCCCAAAATCCTGAAGACTCTTTAGACTTTTAATACCCCTAATCGCCTTTACGATGCCAAGACCCTTAGGACCCTTTAGACAACCTTCGCCCTTTGGACCTTTTCTACCCATTAGATCCCTATACCCTTTAAACCCACAGACCCTTGAGCCTTTTACACGCTCAAGTCCCTTGACTTCCTTTAGACCCCTTAGACCTTAATAACCATTTAGACCCGTTACACCCTTCAACATGCTCGGCAGCTTGGACCCTTGACCATTTCGAGCTTGAGACCACTTAGACCTTTTTAGACCCTTTGTAGACACTTCAGATCCCTTTCGACATTTACGTGCTTTAGGGATTAGACCTTTAGATCCCTTCAACCCTTTAGACCCCGTAGACCCCCAAGTACTCTTCGAACGTACCCTTTCACACCATCTCGAACCTTTTAGGTGCACCCACACAAACATCTCTAGTCTTCTTGCAAAACACAGACTGTACATTTAATTTTCAACAAGTAATGCACAAACTCGACCCACTCAGAGCTGGTACTTTGTGAGTACTAACATTAACAACAACAACAACAAAAAAAAAATTATTATCCCCAATATTATTGTTGTTGGTATGATTAGTAGCATGGTATGATAGGACGGCATGATTAATATTGTTGCAGCATCACAGCTGCAAAGTCCCAGCAGGGATATTTCATATTCAAATGTTCTTTTCTTTCGAAAAGACCACACATTTGTCCAAGGCCATTAGGGAATTCATCACATTCTGCTGAGCTCGCTCTGCATGCATGAGTAAGACATCCAACACCAAAGGAGACGGTCCCCGCAGTGCGCTCTTGCCTCTTGCCTTGTCGGCGAGCCGTCGTCGTGATGCCAACACCTGCGGCCAGCTGCCACTCGACTCATATGCATGTTGACGCATTATGCAAATGAGTGTTGGGCAATGGAAAAGCATGTCACCTTTGTGCTGGAAACTGGTGACAATGTATACCCGCAAAGGGCGAGCGGGCAATGCAGAGAAAGATCACATAAGTCATATACAAGCATATTTAAGTGTGTGAATGTTCTTTTTTTTTCTTTCATACTACATGCTTTTCATGCACGAATCTGAAAAGGAATGATTTGTTTGCACTGTACAGTATTCCCAAAAGTATTCCAATAAAACATCTGATTTTTGAATTTAACGCTCGCATCCTTCATCTGAATATTCTTCCCCAATGCAAAGTATCATGTGCTGTATAAAATGGAACACTACTCCATGTGGAGGTCAGTGTCCGTTTGCATTGTCTGCATCGGCAAGACAAACAATGCATTTGTCAATTACTCTACTACTACTACGACTACTAATGCGAGGGCGTATATTGGCCTTATAGTGGGGCAACTTAGCTAACAATTGTGCATTTTGTGAGGAAAGCACCAAATTTGGCACACTAGTAGCCTATCATATTATGAACAGATTTGGATATTGGGCCATCTCAAAATTTTTGATGGCAGTGGAAAATGGCTGCCACAGCCATCAGCGGCTGAATTTGAGATGGCCCAATATCCAAATCTGTTCATAATATGATAGGCTACTAGTGTGCCAAATTTGGTTCTTTCCTCACAAAATGCACAATGTTATGCTATATTTAGCTAAGTTGCCCCACTATTAGCCTATGCCATCTCGGTTCCATGATATAGCACCTCCAGACCAACTGATCAGCATGGCAGTCCTCAGTTCGTTAAAACCCAAACACCTGTATCGTGGAATTTGTCAATTAAAAAGTTGATAAACATGTGATTACTGCCCTGGAAAAGAGGTGCGACTCACATTTGAGCAATAGTTCTTCATATTGAAAAACAAGTAAAACAAGAATGTAAGTGAGCAAAAATACGCACCGAACAAGAAGGTATATACAGAATTAGTGCTACTACATGGAAAACAGATCCTGGTTGCCATGGCAACACTTTATTATGACGAACGTATGTCGCGACACACCGTCTCCACAGTCCTGTACCGATCTGTACCAAATATGAAACGTGAAAGTTGAAAACTTGGGAGTTAGAGTGCGGACAGGAACGGACAGACGGACGGATAGACAGACAGACGGACGACGGGTATCACATAATACACCCCGATATATATATATATATATATATATATTATCTATATATATATATAATATATATATATATATCGGGCATAAAAAAGACATAAAAATATCATAGACCCCGTTGTTTTTCACAATATTTGTGAAAAAAAAACAAACAAAAAAAACAACGGAAAACACTCAGTCGTTCATTCATTTACCACTTGATAAGAGTACAGATTATGCTCTTATTCAAGTTTTAGTTGATAAAATTCATTATATCCACACTAATAAGCGTGTGTGCTTGTGTGGTGTGTGTGTGTTCTCTCCATTCCTCCAAGTCCATGAAACCGAGCAGCTTGAAACTTTGCATGCACACTAAGGGAACTCCAAGGAAGTGTAGAGTGAAAATTGGGTGTTTGGGTAATAAAAAACAGCCCCTTTTGAAGATAATTATCGTCTTATTTATAAATCTTTCATCAGGTTGCTCTCAGCCACCTCGTCCTCTGGCGTCTTAAGGCATATCCTGGTTACTTAACTGGGATCTGAAGCCACCATATTTTTGGCTTGCTCAACCACGCTCTTGACTTGCAACAGGCCGCAACGATTTATTAACGATAATTTTTTTTTTAACTTTTCCTCACTTATTGAATGGCTGTTCATCATAGTACAAATCACTGGGTATATTTTAATGCTGATAAACGACCGAAGAAGCCAGCGTTCGTGCTTTATTTCATCTTCCACCACATTTTGTGATAACGCAGAACTTCTTAACTAAGCCGAATTACACATTTAAGCTCTGAATCAAGCTTATCAGCAATTCCGCTCAATCCGAAAAAAGTTGTTCATTTGTCCAATTTCAGGACATATTTGACATTTTGGGCGTCTCGTGGATGTATTTTAATATTACAGTTCTCGGTGATTGCCTCATCGCGTAAATAAGCGAACCGTTCTTATCATCCAGTTCGTTGGGAAGTGCTCTAAAGCCACTTGGCGAGCATCCCAAATATTCACACTGTCACTGCATACTTGCATGTCAATGACTTGAACAAAGTTCAGGGGCCACCTGAATGTTTGGCCACATGTTGTTCTTGCAGTGCACTGGTCATGGCTTGGCCGCTGCAAAAAAAATTTGCCGCCCACATTTCCCCTTTTTGTACTCCTTCATGATACGACTGTCACTTCGAATAAGACATATGGATAAACGTAAAACGTTGTTGTTTTAAAAAAATCTTCAACCGTTACTGGATTGCTTGGTTAAGGCCACTTGGTTCATTTCCTTCATAGCTTCCAATCAAATGGCGATTGTGGTTGTTACCAAATGCGGAGATAGGGCAAAATAAATAATATGATCAAAGATATGGAGTAAAAAATATTTCAGTTATGAGCAATTGAATACCACATCACGGTAGGCAAACCTGAGAGGTATCACATCACTCTAGCTTCTTGCCTAGGTTTGAATCCTGACCCAGCTATAATGTCAACCGGTGTTTCCAAGCAGGGTGATTCACAACTGTGGTGTCGTCTCTATTGGTATGGATGACTAAACCTGGGCATCAACATCTGCTGGAATCCCTTTCCCCCTCCCCTCTCTCTCCCCTCTCCCTCCTCTCCCCCTCTACCTTTCTCATTCTCCGGTGTCTCACTCCTCTGCCTCTCTCTCCCCTATCCCATTCCTGTCTCTCCGCTCCCTGAACCATATACCGCCCTTTCGCCATCCCTCTCCTCTTTATCGCCACCACCTCCCCCCAACCCGCTTGCTTCGCCCACTCCTCGCCTCTGTTGAGTGACTGTAAGCATGTACGAATCAGATTCGGAGTGACGCTGATAGAGGGGTGCAAAGGTTGTTCATGTACGAGCATGCGTGCAGGATACTTTTTCAGGCAGATAGTGGTGTGGGTTTTTAAATATGCTCCTGCCCCAGGGTCTCCAAAGTATCCACCTTCATGTGTGTTATTCACTATCTCCATATGCGGGTTTTCAAAAGGTGAAACAGCGTCCTCCAGGTTCAAAGTATTCACCGTCGTGTGTGTATGTTTGGTCATTAAGCATAACATATATTCTTTTGGCAACCTCACCTCCTCTCTCCTCCCCCCCCCCCCCCCCCCATCACTCTCTCTCACTCTCTGTACCCTCATCGCTCCCCCTCCCCCCCTTAGGCCGAATAAAATGCAGCACTCTCCTCCCACACTCGGTCTCTGTCCTCTCTCTCAGCACCCTCTCTCCGCATCCATCCCTCCGCAGTGTAAAGCAACGTTTGGTGAGGTGTGCTCCTCCCACCTTCCCCTCTGTCCCGCTTCTCCCTCTCCTATGCCCCCCCCCCCTCCAGCTTCCCATCCCTCCTCTCCTATCCCTGTCCCCTCTCTCCCTCTTTCTCCATCCACCCTTTATATCCTGTCAGTGAAGCGACCGGGTTGTTATTTGCTCGTACTTGATAAAATGTATGAAACAGGTATTATACAAGTCATTATCAGACGGAGATAGGTTAAGGATCTGTCTTTCCCCTTCCAAGTTTATTTAGAATATTATTGAGTGCCATTAGTTTATGTACATTTCATCACAACAAGATTGTCAAGTCAGCTTTTGGAAAATGAAGACAGGTTTGTGGTCATGTGCGATGGCCGGATTGTGTGAAGTCCAATTGAAAGACGTTGGCAGAACCTATGGCGTACAGTGTAGTGCCACATCTGATTACTTTGCCAGTTTTTGGCAAACTGAGATTGCCTCTGGGTTTGACTGCTTGAAGTGAGCAGCCTGAGCCATATTGGGCCAGCAGTTTGTAACTTGGCCAGGGTGCCAGCGATAATGATCGGTTACTCTTTGCAAGAAGATTACATGAGTATTTTGTCCACCAACAAACAATGATTATAATTAATGAATGCCTCCTTCATTTTTTCATACTGGACGCCACATTTATTGATGCAATTGCCTGACTGCAAAAGCACCGGGGGTCATGATTTCCATCGTCGGCCCTTGGGAATCGAGCTGAGACTGTGAGAGCTAAAAGGTGAGTTTGGAACCTCAGCGAACCTGTCATCCAAGACTCTCTCATCCACTCTCACTCTCACTCTCTATTTTTGGCTGTCGTGACAATATTTGGACGCGGTTGCACCAACTCGACTTCAAGCTACTTGATTTAATGTTGCAGGAATTTGGACTTCGACTTAATGTGCAAATACTCTCATCGACTCTTTCAAAGGATACCATGAAGATGTTTCACACCAACCAACTCATGCCAGCAGATGTGACACAAGTTTAACATCCATCCAAGGGACAGCACACCCTGTCACCCTGCCTGTTGAACACCGGGAAAACACATTTATATGGCTTTTAAAAAATATTTATATTTTTTGATGTTTGAAGGCTTCAGTCACCGGACTAAATTGTCCTCATCGAGGCAAGCCAATAATAAAAGAACTTGCATTGAATAGAAAAGTAAGGAAAGAGAGAATAGTTCTCAGATTGAGAAAGTAAAAAATGTTGATATTTAAAAGGGGAAGGTTATAAATGGTTTGGGAAGACCATGAGGAAGGTGAGAAGTTCCAGAGTTTGGCATGGAGGGGAAAAAAACAACATCGTTTATCGGCCCACTCTGAATTGCCAATGGCCACACAATAACCAGGTGATGTCGTGGCCTTGTTCGAGTGTCCCTTGGTTCACTATGGTGGAGGTACACAAGCGCAAGTTTCTTGCGAAGCAGACCAAAGTCATATCTGAAAAAAAAGAGAAATGCAGAGCCTTCCTTTGGTGGCGTAATCTTCGCGGCGTCGAGTTTTGAGGTCACATTGGTGGAGTTGACAAGTCATATAACTTGATGGATTCAATTCTGTCCAGTAAGTTATGTGGAGCTGGAGAACCTCCCCAGAATGTGAAGAGCAGTACTCCATACAATGGAAAAATCAATTTATATATTACTAAAACTCTCATAATTGTATATATTATGTATGTATGTATGTTGTATGTTGTATGCTTATTCCCGAATACAGCCAAAAACAGCACAGGAATAGCGCCAAAAATTTTAGGGCCACTAACTCATCATTCTCCTCGGTGGGGCGTATCAAGTTTCCTGAAAATCGGTCAACCAAAAAAATCATTAAAAAAATCAATCTCCAATTCAGTCAAGTACTCTTCGGGAAGAATTGATCAATGCAATACAACCATCAAGTATAGTTCCCGCTGGAGCTATGCTTATTTTTTTGATGATTTTTTTTCATCAACCGCTGTTCAACAATAGTCCTTGAGCCAGTGGCCTGGTGACTGCCATTCTGGAGGCACCAAGCTTTGATATATTTTTCCAAATTTATATACATTATACATGTAAAAAAAAGACCATGTAGACTTTCCAAGCTGGTAGCTTAAGTGAGCTATTCCACATATAATATACTTGCAATAGCAGCCGTATTAGGTGGTCGCAAATATCAGGTGTTTTGCATGTTTTTGCAATAATTTGTGAGTTTATAATGCATGAAATATTGTCTGAATTATAATTTAACTCTATTGTTATTAACACATTGAAATATATACTCAATAAATACTTAAAATTATTATTTGTAACAAAAATAATGCATTTTTATTAGAGGAGGGGGGGGGGCGTAAATAAGTTCATTGCTTTCATTCACTGATGTTTGGTACTAATGCATGTTGTTGCAAATTTCTAAACAATCATATATTCCTAGTACAATATGAATTGGCATCATACTTCTAAATAAGATTTTAAATTTGACAATGATGATAATACATGTAAATAAACATAATCGATTTCAGAATGCTGTGGGCCAGCGTGCGGCAGAATGGCAAAATTTACTATATTTCAGGATCTAATATTTATTATTGTTACATGTATTTGTATAGGCCTGAACAGCATGGGTAGGTTTATAAATTTTAATATTACTAATTTTAAATAAGTTATAACTTTAAATAAGTTACAACCACTAACAGACACAATAATTATAAAATAAACATGACAATATCTCTTTTTTATTTCTAGTGTATTGGTGGCAGGAACATTTGATCTTAATGGTAAAATCTATTAAAGAAACCTTAACCTAAATGTATGCAGATATAACAACTTCATTTTATGTAATATCTTTCTCTGTGTTCAGGGTGTGAGGTTGACTAATAATGGAGTCAGGCAGAAGATGAGGTGGTTCCAACCAAAGCGGAAGTGTCTTATTCCAAAAGTGGACACTGAACCCTCCGTAATTGAGCCAGAGAAAGTGTCATCACAGATCTTACCAAAACAAAGACTTTAATTCTGAAAACCCTCCTGAGTGCTGGACAATTTCACGAAGTTTAGGAAGCCATAATTCAATATGCTGCTGTTGAAATGTGCCAGACCATATTTTATCATAATGAATGCCGGCAATCATTCACACTCAAGAAAACAATTAAATGCCAATATTGGCAAGATAATACTGATCTTATTCTTTGGCAGATAAAGAAGTGCGTAGATCTAATGAAAAGTGGAATTGACACCAAATCAAGAGTGTTGCACTTAAGTGTATTTTTGTCAAAGGAAGGAATAAATATATCAAAGGATGTAAATCAGCGGAGATCTATGCCAATCCCTTGATTCTGATCTGGCTAGAAGATTAGAGAAATTGCAAAGAAAAAGTAGTCAGTGGACGAAAGAAGAAAAGAAATGCACAGAAGAATCTTGCCTAACATCCCGAGAATTAGTTGCTACTGAGCGCATTATTCTCATAACATAATGGAAAGCATTAAATCTGAGGAGATAGTTTGCACTTTTGATCAGGTCTGTATGCCAGAGGCCACTGAAATTGCTTGGAAATCATAACAATATTTCGGCCACTTATACCCGGAGTGAGAGCATTCTATAATGATTTGGTAACTTACTGTCAGTAATTGGAAAACGCTTCCAGATGCAGAGCTTCGGATATTTGCGTTGAAATATGGAGTTGTAAGATGAAGGTCGATCAACATGTAATGGAAGGTCGAAAGTATAACCGAGGGGCAGGTTATGCAAGCTCCTATAGTGAGGCTCTTTTAACGACCTTGCGCTGGAAGGCTTCTATCCATGATGGAGGATCATCATATCAGTGAGATGCACTCACCTGAATACTACTGCTTAAAGTAATGGAAAGTTACAAGCTCAGACCTATCACAAGGGCAATTTGGAAGAGGTGCTCAAGACTGATTCTGGTGTGGCAAGATGATCTCCGAGCTGTTCAGCTTGTAACTTGCATCATCTGCGGTGTATGAATGGCAACATGTCCTGCTTTCTGGATGAGCTTTGTGGATATAGTGATATCTTGCTTGGCATTATCCGATAGCATCAAGGGAAGGTAAGTGGCCTCTGCATCGTCATATCAAGTGAGGAGTATGAAACCCGTGGAGTTTTTTGCCTATGACCGGGACCAATTACGCAGCAGATACACCCCCAGCCGTACTTTGCCTCAGATGAGCATGGTTGCAAAAATGATTTTCCGTGATGGTGTACAATCATTTCCAGGCAGGTGGATTTTTCAGTTGGCAGTTGGGTGATCGGTAATCCATTTGTCAGATTCCCCTGGACCAACCATAAGAGGAA
Source organism: Eptatretus atami (assembly GCA_035128595.1). NCBI lineage: Eukaryota > Metazoa > Chordata > Myxini > Myxiniformes > Myxinidae > Eptatretus > Eptatretus atami. The sequence continues at coordinate 111,863,916 of CM068952.1, read as the reverse complement.
CAGCAAACAAGGATACTCAAACTGCTGGGGGAACACGAGATTCAGTCTAAGACTCCTGAGCTGTCAGCAGATACTACTGACTGCTGAACACAGAAGTACAGCATGAGACAGCTTCGAAAAATGACTCAGATGCAAACACCCAGACTAAGGTCATTGCAGGACTTGAACCTTCTAGGATCTGGCAGGGATTGAGGCTGATGTTGATGCAAATAGTCACTGTCATTCAAGGGTGTTGGACTAATCCCTTTGGATCTAGTTCAGAAATTGTGAGCCTTTCCACACGGCTGAGGCTCAATCGATGTTGCAAAGACCTAATTGAGTGCTTCAAGAGAGGGGTTGAAGATCATACACAGCTTTTTAAAGGAGAAGACGTTGGAAACCCAAATCACCAATCCTTTCCATAATAGGGCTGCCAAAATCAGAAACCTTTAAGAACATTCACAAGTCTCAAGAAAAAGAGAAAAACTTCAGGTCTCCAACAAAGAATTAATAATCTGAAAGGCAGATCACAGGCTCTTTCGTCATATGGTTTTGATTGCTACTAGTAGGAACCTCCACATGAGGATGTTCTTGAAGCATCCACTGGGTCTGTTACCTTGGGCAGCTGGCCAATTGTGATGCGTACACTCAAGAAGACAAATAAGCAAGTCCTGCAAGGCAAATTAGAAAAATGAGTGCCTCCAGCAGACCATTGCAGCACCATCTACTCAGTTATCGGTGGAATGAGGGTCTGATTGCATAAGATCAATTGGTGAAAATAGAACATTTGCAGAACTTTCACAACAACATCCTGACCTCAACTCTTCAGGAAGTCAGGACAGTGTGAGGAATCGACATAGTGTTTACACCATACACAGACATCTCTCAATCAAAACTCTTGAAAGACAACAGAGAGGATCGGCTCAGGAATAATATTCAAACACCATTTCCCAAAATCACAGAATCACAATGGAGACGCCTTCTCACAAACCTCTTCTAGCAAGACTGCTTGGTAAAATTTCCTGACTAGTGACTGGGAAGAAACAAGAGATGCTTGAAAAATAGTGACAAGGGCTATATGTGAAACTTTGTGCAGAAAAGTGCTTCGACTGACAAAAGATGACATTGATTGAGGTCCAACTGCTACAAACATCACAGGAGGAGCAACACAAGAATGCTACTCCATGCCAAACATGCCTCAACAGTGTTCTGTTGTCATTTTTGCAGAGATACTGATGTACTGATTATCATTAGAATTCAGCAGAGACATAACTGCAAAGCTTTACATGCGATGTGGACAAAACCGCATACGATACATCATATCCAAGAACCTAAAGTACTATCCTTGAGAGAAGAGAGAGGGAGAGAGAGAGAGAGATGAAGAGAGAGACGAGAGAGAGAGAAGAGAGAGAGAGAGAGAGAGAGAGAGAGATGAGAGTAAAGCCTTAGTGGGTTTGCACTCTTACGAGGCTGCTGACTCCAGTAAGTGCCTTTGGAGGACGGTGAGTAAATTAGGTGCCTGAAGCTTTGCATAAAAGAGCCCAATTTATCAGAAGCATTGGATCTTGGACACGATGGATGCTCAGGCAGGACCTGTATGACCACATTACAGGAGTTCACTGTCATATGTATGCCACTAGATTAACAGTTACTGAGGTCAATGACATTGCGCTTATTCAGGCTTTTCCCAAAGCAAAAAGAGGTGACATCGAATCAGGACAGCCCTCCTTGTAAATGATGTCTTTACTTTCATCCATTAAGGTGTTCAAACTACCAATCTGGCATATGGCCATCGTAGCCTAACATAATTATCCATCCATTCCCAGTCCTGAAGGTCATGGTTGGGTCCTCGAATGAGAAGGGCAACTTGGTCATTCAATGGATGAAGGCCCACCTGCCCAATGTTGCTGCTGAGTTTATGTCATGCACAATGGGCTTAAATGACACAGAGATTGCAAGCTACAACATGTGACACATTAAAAGGTGATTCAGTAGATTTACCATGGAACAGGACAGTTCAGCATGAGGATTGATGTCAGTGATGAAGAAATAGTGTAACTGGTAGTTGTGTAAGGAAATTAAAGGTTTACTAATTATTTCACAACTAACTTATAAATATTCTACAGCTACTAGAATGGGTTACTAATGGTGTTATTGGAAATTAGATAGAAGTAGGATTATATGATCCAAGTTATAAAATGATCAACATGATGTGGTACGAGTGACAGGTTATTAGCTGCAAATGTCGAAAAACCCGGTTTCGTTCAACAACCTTAAAAATTTGACCTTTGCATAACCTTTAAAGGCCACAAAACAATGTTTGCTGGACATTAAATAAGAAAACAGGAACGTTGCTTAGCTTATTGGAGTTAGTTCATCGAAGAAGGTCGAAAACCCGATTCGGTTCCCACAACATTTGAAAATTTGACCTTGTGGCTTTTAAAGGTCAAAGGTCAAGGATTAGACCTTTGGTGCAAAACTTCCTCTGGAAAATCCCAGGAACAATATAACGTCATTATTAGTCTACATGGCATTTTCGCACTCCTCGGATAATTATCCATACTTTGATGAAAATCAGCGTAAAAACAAACTTGAAGGGGCGCCACGGGCAAGGTGGTTCGGATTAGAGCAAAATGGTTTCAAGACTTTAGGTGGGGAATGACCTCAAGATATGTTGTAAAAAATATTGTCATCCAAGCTCTCAAAGTTGGCGGTCATATATTTTTATGTCAAAAATTCGCAAATTTCTAATTTTTTGACCTTGTGACCTTGACCTTGGGACGAAAAATGAAAAATGGACAAACGGGACAAGTTTTAGATATTCATTTTGCTATTCAATACCGAAGAAACCCATTCCATTCAGTCAATTCCCCGGAGAAATAATTTTTAATCCGACTACCCCCTAAAAATGGAATTTTTAGGCGTGCTCCGGCCCACAATGGGCGTGGCACGCCCTCATCCAGGAAAACACAACTAGACATTGATATCGAACATAATAAACCAGTTTCATCAAGACCGATCAAGTGCCGAGTTATGCTCTGACAGACAGACACACAGACAGAACAAATACACGGACATAACAATATAGTGGTCACTCTGCTGGTGCTTCGTGAACCAATTACAGGGAGGGACATAGGATTGGTGGGGAGTCAGAGGGAGGTGATGTTAGAGTCATCAGTGTGGAGATCTCTCTCTGTGGAGAGAGACAGAGAGAGACAGAGAGAGACAGAGAGAGACAGAGAGAGACAGAGAGAGACAGACAAAGACAGTGGGAAGGAAAAAAAAGATAGAAAAGTGAGGGGGGGAGGTGGCGTTAGCAAAGATAATGATATGTTATGCTTAATGACCGAACACACAAACAAAAAAAACCTCAAGTCAGAACAGCTGCACACACAACGACACAACAGAGTTTGTAATGTAATCTGCTGGAATATCTGCAAAAACTTTGATATCTCAGTACCAGAAAATTGGCAGGAACATGAACCAAAAATAATCACTGAAAATATTTAAGTACTTAACACTCACGTACGGCATACTGATCCCATCGAACATGATCATCGAAAACAAAGCATTGCAACCAGATATCATACTTGGGTACAAAAAAAAGAGAAGAAGGCGTTGCTTATTGAGGTGTTAATAGCAGTGATTTTGAATTGAACGATGCAGAAATCAAGAAAATGACCAAACACCAAGACTT
>CM068952.1:111807691-111820679 GCA_035128595.1 Eptatretus atami | reverse complement strand
TTTATTTTTTAATTATATATTTTATTTTTATTATTTATATATTTTTTAATTTTATATTATATATATTTTTTTTTATTTTATATTTAATTTTTTTAAATTAATTTTTTTTTTTTATTTTAATTATATTTTTAAATTTTATTATTAGTAAATAATTATATTTATTATATATTTATATTTTTAATATTTAATTTTTATATTTTATTATTAAGTAATATTATTTTTTTATATTTAATATATATATTTAATTATTTATATTTAATTTTATTAAAAAATTATTTTTTTTAATTTAATAATTTATAATTTATTAGTATAATTAATATTATTTAATATTTTTTTTTTTTTTATAATATATTATTTATATTTCTTTTTTTTTTATTTTATGTATTTAATTTTATATTTTATTATTTTTTTATTTTAATTTTTTTATAATTATATTTAAATATAAATTTTTTTTTTTTTTTTTTTTAATATATATTATTTATTTTTTTTTTTAAAATATTAATTATTTTTTAGTTTATTTATAATTTATAATTTTTTTTTTTATAATGTGTATTTTATATTTATTTTTTTTTTTTTTTTTTTATTTATATATTTTATTTTATATATTTTATTTTTTTATTTATTATATTTTTTTTTATTTTATATTTTATTTATATTTATGTATATAATAATTTTTTATTTTAATATTATTATAACTTTTTTTATTATATTTTTATTGCTTTATTATAATATTTTATTATTTATATTAATTTATTTTATTTATTATTTTATTTTTAATTTTATAATAATATTTTATTTTTAAATTATATTAATTTATTATTTATAATTGTTTTATTATTTTATTTTTTTATTTTTTTTTTATTAATTTATTATTAATATTTATAATTTTTAATTATATTATAATTTTATTTATTTTATTTATTTATTATTTTTTATTTATTATTTTAATTATATTTATTTTTTTTTTTTTATTTATTTTTTTTATTTATTTATGTATATAATTTATAAATATATTAAATATTTATTATTTATTTTTTTTTTTTTTTTTGTTTAATATTATAATTTATTTTTTTATTATTTATAATTTTTATTATATTTTTTTTTTTATTTTAATATTTAATTAAATTATTAATTTTAATTTATTATTTATAATATTTTTTATTTATTATTTTTTTATAATTATTATTTATTTATTTTTTAATATTTTTATTTTTTATATATTAAGTTTTAAAATTTTAAATTTATATATTTATTTATGATATATTATATTTATATTTAATTTTTAATTTATTTTTTGTATTATATTATTTTTTTTTTTTTATTATTTATTATTTAATTATTATTAATTATTTTTTTTAATTTTGTTTTATTTTTTATTATATTTTTATATTTTATTTTATTTATATTTATTTATAATTTTATTAATTATTTTTATTAATTATTAATATATTTTTAATTATAATATTTTTTATTATATTTATTTTATATTTTTCATTTTTATATATTTTATTTATTTTTATTTTTAATAATATTTTTATTTTAAAATATATAATAATTTTTTTTTTTATTATAAATATATAATATTTATTATTTTTATTAATTTTATAATTTATTTTTTTTTTATTTATTTTTATATATTTGTATTATAATTATTTTATTATATTTTTTTTTTAATTATTTATTTTTTTTTATTTAATTTTTTTAATTTTATTTATTTTTATTTTTTATTTTATATATTATATATTTTATTATTTATTAATTAAATTAATATTTATTTTTAATTTTTATTTTTATATATTTTTTTTTTATTATATTATTTTTTTTTTTTTTTTATATTATTTTTATTTATTATTTTTTTTATTATAATATTTTTAATTTATGAAATATTTTTTTATATTATTTTTTTCTATTTTTATTATTTTAATAATCAATTTATTATTTTTAATTTTTATTTATTATTTTATATTTTTTTTTTATATTTTTTATTAATTTTTGTTAGTTATTTATTTTTTTATTTTTTTTTTTTTATTTTATTATTATTTAATTTTTATTTTTTTTAATTATATTTTATATTTTTTATTTATTATTAATTATAGAAATATATTTTATATATATTTATAATTTAATATATATAAATTAATATTAATTATATTTTTTAATAATATTTTTTTTTTTTTATTTATATTATTATTATTTTATTATTATTTTTAAATTATTTAATTTTAACTTTTTTTTATTTTATTTAATTTTATAAATTTATATATTATATATTTTTTTATTAATATTAAATATTATTATTATATATTTATTATTATTATTATATTATTTATTTTTTAATTTTTTTTATTTATATTTTTTTTTTTTATTTTTTTATTTTTTATATTATTTATATTTAATTTTTATTATATTATTTATTATTATTATTTAAAATTTTTTTTAAAATTTAATATTAATATTAATTTTTATATTGTTTTATTTTATTTTATTTAATTAATTTTTTAATTTTTTTTATTATTTTTTTAAATTATTTAATAATTTTTTATTTATTTTTTTTATTATTATATTTATGTTTTATATTATTTATTAATATTAATATTTTTTATATAAATATTTTTTATTTTAATATTTATAATTTATTTAAATTATATTATTTATATTTTATTTTATGTATTAATTTTTTTTTTTTAATTTTAATAATATTTTTTTTATTTATTTTTGATTTTTTTATTAAATTAATTTTTAATAGATTATAATTAATAATATTATTTTAATATATAAATAATTTTTTTATATTTATAAAATATTTTATTTAAAATTTATTTTATATTTTAAATTAATATATTAATTTATTATAATTAAATTTTTTTTAAATTTATAATATTTTTATTTAATTTATATGTTTATTATATATTTTTTAATTTATATTTATTATTTTATATTTTTATTATATATATATTTTTTTATTATTATTTTTTTTATTATATTAATATTATTTTATTTATAATATTTAATTTTTATTTATTATTTATTTATTTATAAATTATAATTATTTTAATTATTATTTTAATTATATTGTTTTGTTATTATATATTTAATATTATTTTAAATTTTTAATTATATTTTAATTTATTTATATCTTTTATATATTTTTTTTTTTTTTTAATAATTTTATATTTTTATTTTTATATAATTTAATTATATTTTAATAGTTAATTAAATTATTTATATTTTTTATTTAATTATTTAAATATATTTATTATTTAATATTTTTATTAATTATATTTAATTATTATATTTTATTATATTTTATTAAATTATTTATAATTTTATTTTTTATTTTTTATATATAATATTTTTATATTTATTATAATATAATTTATTTAATTTAATTTTTTATATTTTTATTATTTTTATTTATTATAAATTTATTATTTATTTTATTTTATTATATTTATTATTTTTTTATATTTTATTTATTTTAATATTTATTATTTTTTAATTTATTAATATATTTTATTAATTTTTTAATTTATTAATTTTAATTTTTATTATTTTATATTTTTTTATATTATTATATATTTTATTATTTTTTTTTTTTTTATAATTTTATTTTTTTTATTTTTTTATTTAAATTAATTATTTTTATTATTATTTTATTTATTTTTAAATATTATTATTATATTTATTTTTTTTATTTATTATTTATTTTTTATATATTTTTATAGTTTTTTTTATTTTAGAAATTATAATTAATATTTAATAATATATATTTAATATTTATAATTTTATATATATTATTATTATATATATAATTTAATTTTTTTTATATATTATTTTTTTATATATTATTTTTTTATTTATAATATTTATATATTATAATTTTTTTATTTTTTAAATATTTATAATATAAAAATTTTTATTAATTTTATTTTATTAATATTTATTTTTATAAATTATATTATTTATTTATTTAAATTAATATATTATTTAATATATAATTTTATTTTAATATTTTTATATTATATTTTTATTTATTTTAAATTATAAATAATTTTTTTTTTATAAAAATTATATTTATTTTATTTTATTTTTTTTTTTTATTATATTATTATTTATTAATTTATTTATTATTAATATATTTATTATATTTTATATTAATTTATTTATTATTATATTATTTTTATATTAATTATTTATTTAATTTTATTTTTTTTTTTTTTAAATTAAAATTTTAAATTTATTTTAATTTTATTTATTATTTTTTTTTTTTTTATTTTAATTATAATAATATTATTTATTATTTTATATTTATTTGTATTTTTTTATTTTATTATAATTTTTTTGATATTATATTTATATTTTTTATATTAATTATTTATTTTTTTAATTTTTATTTTATTTATTATTATTTTGATTATAATATATTGATTTTATTATTATTTATTTTTAACATTTTTTTTAATTTATATGTATTTTTTATTTTATATTATATATTTAATTTAATATTCATTTTATATTATATATATATATTTTTTATTTTTTCATAATTTTTTATTTGTATTTTTATAATTTATATAATATGTTTTTATTATTTATATTATAATTTATAAGAAATATTATACTTATTTTTATTTATATATTTATTTTATATTTTTTTATTATATTATATTTTATTTTTTTATTTATTTTATTATTTTTTTAATTATATATTTTTAATGTATATACTTTTAGAATATTTTAAATTAAATATGTAAAATTTTTATATATTATTTTATTTTTTTTTTTTATTATTTTTTTTAATTATTTTTTTTTTAATATATAATTAATTTATTATAATTTTAAATTTATTTTATATTATTTTTATTTAATTTTATTATTTTTATTATATTTTATAATAATTGATATTTTTTTTTTTTTCCCTATATATATTATTTTTTATTATTATTATTTATTATTTTAATTTTTTTTTTTTTTTTTTTAATATTTTATTTTAAAATATTAATTTATATTTAATATTTAAAATAATTATTTTTTTTATTTTTATTTTCAATTTTTATTTTTAAATTTTTATATTTTTTTTTATATAATATATAATTAGTTATTTATTATTTATATATTATATTTTTAATATTTATATTTTTTTTTTTTTTTTATTAATTATTTATTTTTTTTTTTTTTAATATTTTTATTATATTTATTTTTATTTAATTATATTTTTATATTTAATATTATTTAATTTTTTTATAATTTTTATTTTATATTATTATTAATATTATTAATTGTATATATTTTTTATTTTTTATTATATATAATATTTTAATAATATATTTGTATATTTTTTTTTATTTTATTTATTTTTATAATTTTAATTATTTTTATTTTATATTATATTTATTTTATTTTTATATATTATAATTATTAATAATATTTTTTATTATTTTTTATTTTAATTATATAATAATTTATAATTATATTTTATATTTTTTTTATTTATATTTTTTTTTATATTTTTATTATTTATTTTTATAATTAATTTATTTATATTTTTTTATTGAAAAATTATTGTATATTTATTTTATTTTATTTATTTTTTATTAATTATTCTTATTTTTTTAATTATATTTTTATTATTATTTTTTATTTTTTATTATTTATATAATTTATATTTTTATATTTTTAATTATTTTATTTTTTATTAAAATTATTATTTATTATTTAATATATAATTTTTTTATATTTTATATAATTTAATATTTATTATATATTTTAAATTATGATTTTATATTTTATTTTTAATTAATTATTATTTTATATTTTATATATAATATTTTTATATATTTTTTTGATATAATATATTTTATAATTAATTATTATATTTTTTTTTTTTTTTATTATAATATATTTATATTATATTTTATATTATATTTAATTTTTATAATTATTTTTAAATATAATATTTATTTTTTTTTTATTTTTAATAAATTTATTTTTTATATTTTATTTTATTTATTATTTTTTTTTAATTATATATTATTTTTAATATATTTAATTAATTTTAAATTTTATTTATAATAATTATTATTATATTATTTTATATATTTTTTTATATTTATATTTTAAATTTTTAAATTTTATTTAATTATATATATTTATTTATATATATATTTTAATATTTAATAAATTATTTTTAATTTATAATATTTATTATTTTTTTTTATTTACTATTTTATTATTTTTTTTTATTTTATTATATATGATTTTATATATTTATTTTAATTATTTTTATATTTAATTATTTTTTTTTTTTATATTATTATATTTTAATTTTTATATATTTATATTATATGAGATTTTTAAATAATAATTAAATTATTATATATTTTTTTTTTTTATTATTTTTTTATATTATTAAATATTATAATATATTTTTTATTAAAGTTTAATTTATTATTTATTATATTTTATTTATTATTTTATAATTAATTTAATATTTTAATTTTTTTTTTATTATTATATTTAAAATTATATTTATTTTTATTTTATTTTATATAAATATTATTTTTTATTTAATTTAATTTATTATATAATTAAATGTATTTTTAATTATATTTATTATTTTATTTAAATTATAAATTGATAAATTATATTTTTTGATATGTTATTTTATTTTAATTTATTATTTTTATTTTATTTATAAAGATATATTTATTTATTAAATTATATTATTTATATTTATATTAATTATATTTAATTTTTAATTTTTTATATTTTTATTTATTTTATTTTAATTATTATATTTATTTAAATATTATAAATTATATTTTTATAATTTTAATTATATTTTTATATTTAAATTATTTATTTATTTAATATTATTTTTATTTTTTTATTTTTTTTTTTAATTTTTATTTTATTTCTTTCATTATATAATTATATTATTAAAATTTTATTTTATTATTATTATTAATATTATTTAATAATTTTTTATTATTATTATATTTTAATTTAATTTTTTTATAATTATTTTTGATATTTATTTTTTTTAATTTTATTTAATTTATTATTATTATTTATTAATTTTTATTTATATATTTAAATTTATTATAATATTTTATTTTTTGATTATTTATTTTTTTTTAATTTTTTATCTTTAATAAATTAATAATATTTTTTATTAATATTAATTATATTATATAATATTTTAATATATTATATTGATATATAAATTTATTTTATATTTGTTTATATTTTAATTTTATTAATTTTATATTATTTTTATAATATATTATTATTTTTTATTATTTTTTATTTTATTATTTTTTAATTATTTTTGTTATTATTTAATATTTATTTTAATTTATATTTGTAATTATTTTTCATATTTTTAAAATATTAATTTTTTATATTTATTATATATTATATTAATATTATAAATTTTATTAAATTTATTTTTGTTTAAATTTTTATTTGTTTTTATATTTATTATAAATTTTATTTTATATTTAAATTAATTATTATTTTTAATATTTTTTATTTTATATTTTTATTATAATAGATATTTTATTTTTTTATATTAATTAATTTTTAATTATTAATTATTATAAATTTAAATTTTATTTATTATTTTTTATTATTATAATATATTAAATTATTTTTTTATTATATATTTTTTAAAATTATTTTTATAATATTATATTATTTTATTATTATATTTATTTTATTTATTTAATATATTAATTATTATATAATAAATTATTTTTTTTAAGATATTAATTTTTTTAAATTATTTTAAATTTTTATTATATTAATTTAATATTTATGAATTTATTTTTTAAATTTTAATTGGTTATTTAATTTTTATTTATATAATTATTTTTTAATTTTTTTTTTTTTATTTTATTATAATATGATTTATTTTAAATTATATTTATTTTTTTATAAAATATTATATATTTTTTTATTTTTATATTATAAAATTTTTTATTTTTTAATTTTTATTTTTTTCTTATAATTTATTTATTTTTTATTATATTATTTATATATTAAATTTTTTTTTTTTAATTATATTATCTTATTAATTTTAATTTTATTTGGATATATTTTTTTTTTTAAATTATATTTATATTTAAAATTTATTAATTTTAATTTATTATATTATTTATTATATATTAATATAATTATTTATTTTTTAAATTTTTAATTAAATATTTGTATAATTTTTATTTTTATATAATTATTATAATATATTTAATAATTATTATTATTTTATATTTTATTATATTATATTATTTATTATAAATATTATTTATTTTAATATTAATTTTAATTAATTTGATATTTATATTCTATTTTTATATTTTATTTTATATTTTATATATTTTTTATTTTTTATTTTTTTTTTTTATTATTATTTTATTATTTTTTATTATTTTTTTTTTTATATATTTTATATTTTATTTATTATCTTATTTATTTTAATTAATTATATTAAATTTATTATTTTTTTTTTATATTTTTTATTGTTTTTTTTTTTTTTTATTTAATATTATTATTATATTTTACTTTTTTTATTTAATTATAATTTTAATTATTAAATATATATTTATATTTATTATTTATTTTTTATTTTTATTTATTTATTTATTTTTAATTTTATTAATTTTTTTATATTATATATTTATTAATTATTATTTTATTTTTTTATAATAATATTAATTTTTTTTATATTTTTTATTTATTGATTTTTTTTTTTATATTATTTATTTTTTATTTTAAATTTTTTTATATTTTTTATATATCTATTATTATTTTATTATTATTTATTTTTTTTTTTTTTTTTATTATTATTATAATTTATATTTTAATATTTTTTTTTTTTTATTTTTAAATTTATTATTATTTATTCTTAATTTATAATTTATATTATAAATCTATTTATTATATAAAATTATTAAATAATTTTTTTTTATTTATTTTTTTTAAAAGAAGTGCGTAGATCATAATGAAAAAGTGGAATTGACACCAAATCAAGAGTGTTGCACTTAAGTGTATTTTCTGTCAAAGGAAGGATAAATATATCAGAGGTGTAAATCACGAGAGACTCTATGCCAATCCCTTGAATTCTGATCTGGCTAGAAGATTAGAGAAATTGCAAAAGAAAAAGTAGTCAGTGACAAAGAAAGAAAAGAAATGCACAGAAGAATCTTAGCCATAACATCCCGAGAATTAGTTGCTACTGAGGCGCATTATTCTCCATAACATAATGGAAGCATTAAATCTGAAGGAGATAGTTTGCACTTTGATCAGGCTCTGTATGCCAAGGCCACTGAAATTGCTTGGAAAATCATAACAAATTTCAGCCACTTATACTCCGGATGAGAGCATTCTATATGATTTGTAACTTACTGTCAGTAATTGGAAAACGCTTCCAAGATGCAGAGCTTCGAGATATTGCAGTTGAATCTGGAGTTGTAGATGAAGGTTCGATCAACAGTGTAATGGAAGGTCGAAAGTATAACCGAGGGTCAGGTTATGCAAGCTCCTAATGAGGCTCTTTTAGACTTGCTGGAAGGGCTTCTATCCATGGATGGAGGATCATCATATCAGTGAGATGCACCACCTGAATACTACTGCTAAAGTAATGGAAAGGTTACACTCAGACCTACACAAGGGCAATTTGAAGAGGTGCTGCAAGATGATTCTTGTTGCAAGATCTCCGAGCTGTTCAGCTTGTACTTGCATCATCTGCGGTGTATGAATGGCAACCTGTCTGCTTTCTGGATGAGCTTTGTGGATATGAGTGAGATCTTGCTTGGCATTATCCGTGCATCAAGGGAAGGTACATGGCCTCTGCATCTCATATCAGTAGGAAGATGATACCCTGGAGTTTTGCTTATGACCGGACCAATTACGCAAGATACCTCCCAGCGTACTTTGCCCAGATGAGCATGTTGCAAAATGATTTTCCTGATGTGTACAATCATTTCCAGGCAGGTGGATTTTCAGTGCAGTTGGGTGATCGTAATCCATTTGGTCAGATTCCCCTGGACCAAACCATAGAGGAAACAGCAAACAAGGATACTCAAACTGCTGGGGGAACACGAGGATTCAGTCTAAGACCTAGAGCTGTCAGCAGATACTATCTGACTGCTGAACACAGAAGTATCAGCATGAGACAGCTTCGAAAAATGACTCAGATGCAACACCCAGGACTAAGTCATGCAGACTTGGAACCTTCTAGGATCTGCAGGGATGAGGCTGATGTTGATGCAATAGTCACTGTCATTCAAGGGTGGACTAATCCCTTTGGATCTAGTTCAGAAATTGTGAGCCTTTCCACAACGGCTGAGGCTCCAATCGATGTTGCAAAAGACCTATTGAGTGCTCAGAAGAGGGGTGAAGATTCATACACAGCTTTTATAAAGGAGAGACTTGAAACCCAAATCACAATCCTTCCATAATAGGCTGCCAAAACAGAACCTTAAGACATTCACAAGTCTCAAGAAAAAGAGAAAACTCAGGTCTCCAACAAAGAATTAATAATGAAAGCAGATCACAGGCTCTTTGGTCATATGGTTTTGATTGCTACTAGTAGGAACCTCCACATGAAGGATGTCTTGAAGCATCCACTGGTCTGTTACCTTGGCACTGGCCAATTGTGATGGTACACTCAAGAAGACAAATAAGGCAAGTCCTGCAAGGCAACTTAGAGAAATGAGTGCTCCAGCAGACTCCATTTCAGCACCATCTACTACAGTTATCGGTGGAATGAGTCTGATGCATAAGATCAATGGTGAAAATAGAACATTTGCAGAACTTTCACAACACATCCTGACCTCAACTCTTCGAGAAGGTGCAGACAGTGTGAGAATCGACATAGTGTTTGACACATACACAGACAATCTCTCAATCAAAACTCTTGAAAGACAACAGAGAGGATCTGGCTCAGGAATAATATTCAACACCATTTCCCAAAATCACAGAATCCAACAATGGAGACGCCTTCTCACAAACTCTTCTAGCAAGACTGCATTGGTAAAATTCCTGACTAGTGACTGGAAGAAACAAGAGATGCTTGAAAAATTAGGTGACAAGGAGCTATATGTGACTTGTGCAGAAAAGTGCTTCCGACTGACAAAAGATGGACATGATGAGGTCCAACTGCTACAAACATCACAGGAGGAAGCAGACACAAGAATGCTACTCCATGCCAAACATGCATCAAACGTGTCTGTTGTCATTATTGCAGAGATACTGATGTACTGATTATCAGTTTAGAATTCAGCAGAGACATAACTGCAAAGCTTTACATGCGATGTGGTACTAAGAACCGCATACGATACATCAATATCAAGAACCTAAGTACTATCCTTGGAGAGAGAGAGAGAGGAGAGAGAGAGAGAGAGAGAGAGAGAGAGAGAGGAGAGAGAGAAAAGAGAGAGAGAGAGAGAGAGAGAGTGAGAGTAAAGCCTTAGTGGGTTTGCACTCTTACAGAGGCTGTGACTCAGTAAGTGCCTTTGGAGGATGTGGTAAATTAGGTGCCCTGAAGCTTTGCATAAAAGAGCCCAAGTATCAGAAGGCATTAGGGGATCTTGGACAGCGATGGATGCTCCCAGCAGACCTGTATGACACATTACAGGAGTTCACCTGTCATATGTATGCCACTAGATTACCAGTTACTGAGGTCAATGACATGCGCTATCAGCTTCAAAGCAAAAAAGAGGTGACATCGAATCAGGACAGCTTCCTCCTTGTAATGATTGTCTTTACTTTCATCCATTAAGGTCAAACTACCAATCCTGCATATGGATCGTAGCCTACATAATTATCCATCCATCCCAAGTCCTGAAGGTCATGGTTGGGTCCTGAAGAAGAAGGGCAACTTGTCATTCAATGGATGAAGGCCCACCTGCCCCAGATGTTGTGCTTGAGTTTATGTCATGCAAATGGGCTTAAATGCACAGAGATGTGCAAGCTACAAACATGTGACAACATTAAAAGTGATTCAGAGTTTACCATGGAACAGGACAGTTCAGATGAGGATGATGTCAGTGATGAAGAATAGTGTACTGGTAGTTGTAGTAAGGAAATTAAAGGTTTATAATTATCACAACTAACTTATAAATATTCTACAGTACTAGAATGGTTACTAATGTGTTTATTGGAAATTAGATAGAAGTAGATTATATGATCCAAGTTATAAAAATGATCAACATGATGTGGTACGAGTGACAGGTTATTAGCTGCAAAATGTCGAAAACCCGGTTTCGTTCAACAACCTTAAAAATTTGACCTTTGCATAACCTTTAAAGGTCACAAAACAATGTTGTGGACATTAAAATAAGGAAACAGGATACGTGCTATAGCTTATTGGAGTTAGTTCATCGAAGAAGGTCGAAAACCCGATTCGGTTCCCACAACATTGAAAATTTGACCTTTGTGGCCTTTAAAGGTCAAAGGTCAAGGATTATGACCTTTGGTGCAAAACTTCCTCTGGAAAATTCCAGGAACAATATAACGTCATATAGGCTACATGGCATTTCGCACTCCTCGGATAATTATCCATACTTTGATGAATCAGCGTAAAAACAAACTTGAAGGGGCGCACGGGCAAGGTGTTCGAGATAGAGCAAAATGGTTTCAAGACTTTAGGTGGGGAATGACCTCAAGATTATGTGTAAAAAAATATTGTCATCCAAGCTCTCAAAGTTTGGGCGGTCATATGATTTTTATGTCAAAATTCGCAATTTTCTAAGTTTTTGACCTTGTGACCTTGACCTTGGGACGAAAATGAAAAATCGGACAACGACAAGTTTTAGATAATTCATTTTGCTATTCAAATACCGAAGAACCCATTCCATTCAGTCAATTCCCTCGGAGAAGATATATTTTTTAATCCGACTACCCCCTAAAAATGGATATTTTTTGGGCGTGGCTCCGCCCACAATGGGCGTGGCACGCCCTCATCCAGGAAAACACAACTAGACAT
>CM068952.1:111732288-111750361 GCA_035128595.1 Eptatretus atami | reverse complement strand
ATCAATAGATTAAAGGAGTGAAGATGCTAGAGATGATGGATGCACAATCTCTTAATACTCTAACTTTTAAAGGCCAAGCAGTGAGATACATTTATTCACATGCATGAAACTTGGCACATGCAAGTGGGATCTCTGAAAATCAACGTGATGTAGTATTTAAGTGGATGATAAAATGAGGTCTCGGACAAATTTGAAGAACTCAATATTTATTTAGCAAACGTTTCTCGAATAAAGCATTCACCTTAAAAGTTCAGTCAAACTGATGCGACTCTGCCTATAGGGAAGGTTTGATTTTACATTGATTCAGATTAATTCCAAACAAACATTTTGCCAATATGGCTCACCATAATTACCAAACACAGGTAGTCGCAGTCAGTCTTTGTTCCTGTTGTTCACGTCGTACGTTAGTTGATTCAACGACTTAAGTATTCAGAGGTTTCATGTGTGCCGAATCTTGCCACGGTTGGAGACGAGACATGGTCGGAAGGCTTTGCCATTTGTTAATGGGGCACTCATTCAGATGATTTAAACGCCTTTGCGCCGATGTCCAAGGTTCTGTGTGGTAAGGGGTTTAAACGGTCAACAAAACATCACGTTATAAACAATCGATGCTGTTAACACAGACAGGTACAGAGAAATCGAGCACAGCAAAAAACGCTTAAAGAAACCGCTTCGAGCACCAGTAGTAGTAACACACATAGTCCATATAGTATTATTGAGGAGAAAAACTACAGCTGGGTGTCGTGCTGAAAATGAGAAAATTCAACATGTGGCTTTATTTTTACAAAAAAAAAAAAAACAAGAGAAAGTTATTATTCATTTCTTTACAGGAGCGAGGCAAAGTAGAACTGAATGTGACAAACATGAAGGAATATGCGGAACAGGAAAAGAGGAATTGTACAGGAGGGGAGGAACTGAAAATAACAATTATATTGTGGAATGCAAAAAGGGAACACCCAAAAAGAGTACCAATGAATATTCATAACTTTTCTTCTTGTGAAACAAGCGTTTGCTGAAAGGGAAAAAACATGGATAAAAAGTAATAATCTTCATGATATTTAACCAGCATATTAGCTATCAAGTCAGAACATACTAGATAATATGCCTGGTGTTGGCTTAATGTAGGGTCGTTGCTTGGGATTCCTCGGATCCTGAGTTAAAATCACCTTGGCGTTTAATTAATTCCAGGTGGGTTTTACTCTGCCTGTCATCTTCTGAGGTCGTCCAAATGAGTGCCAGCTTGCTGGTATCCTGTGTCGGATTGGCGACCCGTCAGGATTGCACCCAATAGCCAAAGAGACTGCTTTGGCGCACCAACGCTCTGTATGACTGTGGTTCTGATGGAGATGGATGGATCGATGGAGAACTAGAATATCAGGTCAGACATACTAGAAATTCAATTCAATATAAAGGTGATCAGATGTTCAACAAGATGATCAGAGCATATTTTAAATTACAGAGTTGCTATGGGCAAACATTCCATCAACAGGATAAAAGGAGTGATGCTAGAAGATAATTGCATCAATCTCTTATCTCTGCTTTAAAGGTAAAGAAGCTGACATTTATCACCAAACACCATGACATGATTGGTAGTACACCATGAAAGTGAATTGAAAAAAAAGAGCTCTTAGACTTGAAAAAACAAGGAGAGGGAGAATGCCAATTATTATTGTTTGATGAAAGCCATATTACCTTTACAAGGCATTTTTTTAATGATCCATTCTTAGTTATTTGATGGTAAAACATGGAAAAAGAAAACATATATGTATATGTATTGAAACATTACATATATGCACCATGCACACACAAAATTACATGGTTCTCCAGCCTCTGATTTAGCTTAAGCATCAGACTGATCACACTACTAGGGAGAAGAAATGAATCCAATAAGAGTTTCTAGCTCTCTGGCTGTCATTAGTGTGGAGTGGATCCCCCAGGAGTGAGTTGGCAGGCCTTTCCCGAAGGAATGACCTGGTAAATGGCATAGAAGGTTTCTAAAGCCAATGCTAAGCTGACTGATTGCGCAGTTAGCAGCGTAGCAGCGATAACGCTATGCTGTGGGCGGTTCGGTTTTTCAAGACTAAATAAACCAGAATGCTGCAATATTAAATTTTTGATATAAATTTTCCCAGTTACATATGAGAGATACTATCATTAACTGTTAATCGTACATAAAACAAGGTGCATGTGAGCTTGCACCCCATGTTGTTGAGGACCCTAGCGCAAGAACCAGCCAGTGTGATGTATCCAGGATTCATGGTTACTATTCTAGTTGAGTTTGAGCTGTATATATATACCTCTTGGGATGGCCTGCAGCTTATCTCTTTGGGGGAATTATTCCAGGATTTGTTCACCATAGTGATCCCTAACGTTAATATAATGACCAATGAAATTGGTCCTGTGAGCTAGGATGTATGTGTTTTTGTATGACCATGCAGCTATGGCTTTGGCCTTTGGGCCATACTGTCAGTAGGCCTTAAGACCTGCGTTGCACGGTGAAAGAAGCTTTGATTTTACTGTGCAGTAGAGTCTTAGGCTGAAGTACATATCAATGCTTGATTGATATTAATTTTTTTTTGCCTTTTTACTTGTCATGACTCATTAATTTTCTTTCACATTTTTGCCAATATTGTAATGAACAAATGCATGAACATTTTAGCCAATCAGTGGAGTCCCGCCAGAGGAACCAGTTGACGTAGCAGACACTGCAAGGCGGTACTTGTTAGAACTCCATTACCACGACAGATTTGGAGCATGCACTTTTCCTCACAGCTCTCTCATTTTTTTCCCAAGTCACTTCAAACTGATCGATATTTAATGGGACTTTTCTTTTACACGATCAAGACAATTGAGTGAAGTGGATTTAATTTGTTGGCTGAACAACCACAACGACGACAGATTAATTTTCTCTTTGCTCCATCATCGATCCATTTAAAGCAACGGCAACTCGACGCCAATAAACCTTTCTTCTTCACCAACCGCGGAGAGACGATGGGAGAGTAATCATCAACAGGACTTCATTTACAACACATGTTTATGTTTTAAATGTGAGCGAGATTTATTTTGTTCTCGTTTAATCACCATCATCATAACAGCACACTGAAAGGAATTATCACACAATTGGTAAACCCCCGATGTGATCCCTGATCTGACAAGCGAGATGTGATTCAATGTGAGTGATTCGTTACTATCTCATCATGTCAAATGAAAGTCCTTTCGTCGCACTTCCGTTGCAGCTGTTAGCTTGCAGCTACCTCTTTTTGGCAAATGACCCAAGTTGGTGCACAATTTCTAACCTGAGGCATCACAGCACAGAAGCCAAAATTGCATATGTTGTGGCTTCTCTTCGACCAGAGATAGCGCAAGAGGTGTGGACATTTGTCATTGAGCACCACTGAAAGGCCTATGGCTCCTTTCAAAACAGAGCTGGTTCGCCAACATTGCCTCGTTGCATCAACTTCTTTATGTGGAGAGCTGTGGATATAAGCCTTCTCAATTGATTAAGCACTGCGACAATTGTTAGGTGACAATAACCTCGAGGATAACATACTCAAGCAGCTTTTTCTCCAACAATTGACAATCAATCCCAATGTATCCTTGTTTCAACCAATGATTCAGTGAATATTGAGCAACTCACTTGATATAATGACAAGATCATCAAAGTCGCCACCCACCCACTTCCTCCATTGATGCGGTCACATCCCGGTTAGCTGGTGACGTCTGCACCAGCGACATCGACATGCAACAACTTAAAACCCAAATGGATCAGCTAACTTCCAACTGCAGGCAGGCTCTTACATGTCATCTTAAGGAGGACTTGGTCGTAGATGGACCCAAACAACATGCAGGAGACTGACATACAACAATGCCATAGTCCTGGTGCATAGCAACATGCAGGGGGCACGTGTTTTGTCATTGGCAATTTGGAGAGAATGCATGCAAGTTTGTTAGCCTTGCAATTTTCACAGCCCACCCTGTTTCGCAGTCAGGAAACACCACGGCCAGCAATTAGCAATGAGTCAGTCTGGCACCAAACAACCAAGATGCTTATTTTTTCATCAGTGACAGGAACACCAGCACCCACTGTTTAGTTGACATTGGAGCTGAGGTCAGCGTTTTAACCCCAGCGGTTATGGACAAATGTAAACCATCTACATTTACTCTCCAGCTGTCAACAAATCCACCCACCATTCTTTATACGGTAATGATATAACTCTCAATCATGGCTTGAGGGTGTTAACCGATGGATTTTTATCATTGCTGATTTACCCATCGCTATCATTGGAGCCGATTTCTTGTAGCATTTTGATGTTGGTAGATGTCAAATCAAAAAGCTCCTCAACTCTATCACAAATCATTGTGTCAAAGGTATCACCGAGCACGTGCCTTCTGTCAGTCCAATATTTGTCAAGTCTGACAACATGGCCAGTAATGATTCCATCCTCAACAGTACCCAGAAATAACTCGGCCAACTTACAGTGAAGCGGCGGTCAACACTCCACTCCTCATCACATTGACATGCATGCCTCCAGTCACAGCTCAACCAAGTTGTCTAGCTCTGGATCATTATGCAAATGCTAAAGTGGAGTTTGACCATATGCTTGAGCTGGTATCATTCAATGTTTCAAGCAGCAACTGTCCTCCATCCATCCATCCATTGGGCCATACTCTGTACATAGCGTTGGTGCTGCCGAAGCAGTCTCCTGGGCTATTAGGGACAATCCTGGGAGGTCGCCACTCCAACACAGGATACTCAATGGCTCAATCATCCAGCAAGCTGGTACTCATTTTGCAAACCTCAGGAGTATGACAGGCTGAGTCAACTCCACCTGGTATTAATTCAACGGCCAAGCGAGATTTGAACTCAGGACCTAGGATCCAAGCCCACCACCCTAATCATTAATCCAACATCAGGCATAACAGCCTCGCCTTTACATACGGTCCAGAAGAAGACATCTGGTGATCGGAGGCCCCGTGATGACTAACGTGCACTGAAGCAGAACACAGAACCAGACGTTACCCTGTACCACACCTGCAGGATTTTACTTCTCCACTCTTGGGAAGCAAGTTTTCTCCAAGCTTGACTGAGTGAGAGTGTCCTCAAATTCTAGTGGAGCTGCTGATATACACAAGACAGCCATTACCACTCCTTTTGGCATTTTCGAGTTTGTGCACATGCCTTTTGTTAGGGAATTCAGCACAAACTTTTCAGCGCTTCATCGATGAGGTCATCCCGGGTTTACCTTTCGTTTATGCCTACATTGATGACTCCTCATAACCAGCAAGACAATCAAGGAGCATGAACAGTATTTGCAGCTCATATTCGCTTGCTTATCACGGATTGGCATCATCATCAATCCTCCCAAATGTCAGTTTTGGGTCCACTCATTGCAGTTTTTGAGGCACTCTATCAACGAGCATGCAACGAGCATGCCAACCATCCACTGGCTGACAAGGTCTAGGTGATCCAGGATTTCTTTCAGCCAACAACAGTGCGCAAGCTATTGGAGTTTCTGGGCATGGTGAATTTCTACAGGAGATTCATCCTAAAACTGTGCAGACACCCTTCATCCACTAACTAACCTCCTCACATGACATGGGAAAGAACCAAAAATACTTCTGGTTTGGTCCGATGAATGTGCTGCTGCTTTTACCGCAGTGAAGTCTTTACTAGCTGAGGCCACAATGCTTGCCCATCCTAAGTCACAAGCAACACTATGTATCATTGTGGATATGTCAGATGTGGCAGTTGAACGAGGAGTCCAATAGCATGTGGAAGGAAGTGGGAGCCCATTCAATCTTTTCAAAAAAGTTGCAACCAGCAGAGACAAGGTATAGCACCTTTAGTCGCGAGTTGCTGGAAATTGAACTCGCAATCCACAAATTTTTTCATGCGCTTGAGGGTAGGCAGTCTGTGTTTACACTGCCAAAAACCATTAGCACATGCTTTCCAAGCACAACCTGATCACTATTCACCAAGAGAGGTCCGAAACCTTGACTACGTTTCTCAATTTACCACGGAAAGACATCATGTGAGCGGTAAGGAAAATACTGTAGCTGATGCTCTCTCATGGCTCAATATCAAGAACCCTCGACAAAACAACCTCGTCAATCTCAACAGGCTTACCTAGGTGCAGCAGGGGGATGAGGAACTTCAACATCTCAGAGCCAGCTCCACATCACTCAAATTTTGTGAGGTACCTCTCCTATCTCTGAAGGTACTATTGTTTGCGACCTATCCATTGAAACTTCTCATCCAAATGTTCCTGCTGAGTTAATTTGGGCCATATTTGGTTCTTTGCACAATTTATCTCACCCTGGTATGAGCAACACTGCGGTAAATCACACTTCGCACCATCCATCCTTCGCTGTTCGTAGGTTGCGGACTCATCTTGGAAAATGCTGAAACCTGGGGAGCTATTTGGAGGCTGCATTGGGCTTTGAGACAAATTCACTTGTCTCTTCCTCAATCCTTTCAAAAGGGATCTTAGAGATTGGAACAGACAGTTTGGACAGGTTAGTCAAACAAAGACAATAGGTTAGGGACACATGTAATTTTTTTAAAATAAAATATAAAAAGTCTAAATTTAGTTGTTTTTGTTGCAAGCTAATGGGGTGGGTATGGACAAGGACAGGCAGGCATAGGCAATAGGTTGGGGGAGACTGTAGGTAGGACCGAGCCCGTCTTCGGACCGGCCAAGGCCACCACACTCCCTCCACAACCTCGCGAGACCACACCGAGGCTGGCCAGCTTCATGTGCCGACCTGTGTACTGCACCTTACCTGGTCTGCATTTGCCATGCCTTTATCTGCCTTTGCCTTGACTCCATTTCCATACCTGCCCATGCCTTTATTTGCCTTGCCATATCACTCAACTTTACCATGTGCACCAGGACCATCTTTGTGGAAGTATTTGCAAGGACTGCCCTGCAGGCAGCCGCGTTACCGGGGACTGCATTTGTGCAGCCCGATATCTCCTTGTTGTATGAAGGCCAGTTCAAATGGACTGGGAGACGGCGTTTGGCCTGCCGTGTTAGGGTGAGTGCCTCCAGCAGCCAGGAAAACAAACAAAACAAAAAACCCAACAAAGGACCATTGAGGGCCCTGAAGACGCCTGATCATCGATTGCCTGCTGCTGCATTCATCCCGAATGTGCCTTTATTGTGCTCTCCTTAAGTCACAGGTCCTGGGCATGGGTAATATAAATATTAGAAATGTATATCGTTCTGACCCACCTGTTTGTTGTTTAGTTCGGCAATGTAGTTAAGTTGTCCAAATGAGTCTGTTAGTTTAGTTACGCAATGCACTAGGTATTTATTTTTGGGACATGTATTCAAAATGTCGCACTCAGGGATCCGTAGGTAAAATGTATGAGGGAACTCCACCTGCATGCCACACGAACATTGACGACTCGGTTGAGTTAGCAAAAGGAGGGGGTAGTGTTGCGGTTCTCGGAACCGCATGCATACAACAGATAGGTGTCCCGAGACAGTTATGCCATTAATATACATGTAATCAACCCCTCCTTTGTTTAGTGGGAGATAAGGGAGTGCATTGCGATGGTCTAATAGTTAGGTTATTAAATCATTTTCCCTTTTTATTTCATCCCACACTTTTTCTTTTCTGAGGCAAAATCCACGACCGCGCGCTTTGGGCTGGACTAGCGCTTTGAGCTTCACTGTCTACCCGAAACCAGACATGTGTGGCGAGTCACGTACACTTTAGCATCCAGGTGGGCGGCTGGACTGGCGTCTGCCCGAAACCCGGCCCAGGCTGCGGACCACGTGAGGGTCGGGCCAGTCAGAACGCCGACTCAGGCGATGACGTCGATTCGACTCCGCTCACGTCTCGCCTCGACGGCCCGCTTCCTGTTTCTCACTCCGCCCACACGACATCGACGAATCACCTCCTCTTCCTCGTCTCCACCCACACGACGTCGACGAACCACCTCTGCCTGGTTCCGCTACTGCTCCACCCTCGCTCTCTGGACTCCGCCCTTCTCCACTCAAGCTCTTCCTTCAGAACACGATCTCCACACACGCGGCTGTGGCCAGAACAACGCGACAATTGTTGGGTACCGCACCACGGAGTATCCTCCCCGAAACGCCCAGTACCGAAGCTATAACCTCAACGCCCTCCCTCCCTGGCTGCAAAAAGTCCTTCACATTTGGGTTCTTTTTCTGTGTGTGTCTGAGTGTGCTGGCACCTGTTCTGTTAAGTAAGCCTGTAGAAGATCCTTATTGTTGTTACTGTAATTAATCTCGCGTGGTGTGGTGTCGTATGGCAGCTTACCTGCGGCGGTAGCTATCATTTATTGAGGCGCGACTGTGCGCTGATCAGTGCCCCTCTACCAGTACCACACCTGGAACTGGTACTCATTTTGCCGACCTCGAAGGATGACAGGCTGAGTCAACCCCTGGTGTATTAATTCAGCGGCCGACGGGGCTTGAACTCAGGACCCTCGGATCCCAAGCTGCCACCCTAACCACTGAGCCAACACCAGGCTAATGTCATGTCAAGTCTGCACTGTGTCTGCTTTAGTAAGTTGCTTGTATTATTGCTGCACCCCACACCTCTCTCCTCTTTCCCTGCGTTACATACCCAATAAATCTTTGTTGTGCCACATGCTTTTCCTCGCTTGCTGTTAATAAATAATTGTCATTGGGAATGTCCAGCTCACCTTTGTCTTTTCTCTCATTGGTCCAGCATGGTTCGAATCTAAGTTTAGCCGGTCTTTATTCCCAACGATCCATTCCTTCTAGCCGGTACGTCCTTGCATGTCCGCTCGGCTGCATCCGATCTGGTAGACGGGTAGAGTAATCCGGTTTGGAAAAGGCGTACCGAGGGCGTGGTTCCCTGGTGGTTAAATCGCGTGGTTAATTAGGTAACCCGATTATAGACGGAGGACCTAGGTCACGCAGTGAGTTATTGGCGTCCACAATCGGTTAAGCGACCCGCCGCGTCATGGAATGATCCGTGAGCGAAGGCCGACAATTCCGGGGAGTCTGGTGGGAATCGACGTAGCTTCCCCACCTAGTGGTCTTCTCACCCGACCCCGCGGCCCGCAACAAATATACACATACACACTTATTTATGTATATATATATATATTATATATATATATATATATATATATATATATATATATATATTGTTGCGGTGCGGGTACCGAGACCACAGCTGTCACTCAGGGGGATTAATCCCAGTTGTCTTCGGTCGAGCCGAACCTGGGCCACCGCTCACAATTAACGTTATGGTACGGTGGGTTGTTTTAAAACCACAGACGCCACCCAGTCAACCACGAGTTCCAGTGTCCGCCGTCTATTATTCCGTTTAACTAGAGGTCACGTGGGTTCCTGAGCGGGGAGTGCGCCCTCGGCAAAGCACCAATGTTATCTGATTAGATTTTAATTAGGGCGGCCGAGCGTTTTAACCGCAGGTGCGTGCTGACGATTTTTTGGGTCAAATCTGTGGTAATTACCTCCCATTCTATCTCAGTTCAAATAATGCTAGACCAATGAAGGAAAGGACAAACACAGAGAGTTGGAAATCGACATAGAATTTATTAATAATGAAATAAATAAATAAAAATAACATTTTATTTGCTGAGGTAAATAAAATGAATTTCAAAGCAAATCAATCAAAATGCCAGAAAGAGACAAAGAGCAGAAACGTAACAGGGGTTGACTTACAGCTAATCACAGACAAGGGTACCCAACGGATCATTCAGGGGGAGGGGAGGGGAGAAAATCATCTCGCTCACCAGAAAGTTGTCCATGAAGCAAAAACGTTCTGAAATGCGTGCGTGCGTGTCACATCCGTCACCAGCACCAGCTTTGTCATACAGTCTCTCGCGGGGCAGCCTTGAACGCCAGTCCACACGCTCGCTTGCTGAAGCTCTGGGCAGGACGAACCGTCTCGCTGTTGGCGCTGGCCAGACACCCACATGCGCGCTTCCTTCTCTTTTGCGCCCTACACCCACTTCTTGCTCGCTTCTCTCTCATACCTCTTTCGTTCACGCTTTTTATTATCTCAGAACGTATCTCTTTCCTCTCCGAACATATCTCTCACTCAGAACGTCCCTCTTTCGCTGTTTCCTCACTGGAACGTCTCTCTCCACTCAGAACGTCCCTCTTTCGCTGTTTCCTCACTGGAACGTCTTTCTCCACCGAACGCCCCTCTTTCGCCTTTTTCTCTCCTCACGTCTCTCCTCACAGAACGCCTCTCCTCACAGAACGTCTCTCCGCACAGAACGTCTTTTTATATCTTCGGGGCGTCTACCGGGTGCCGTCCACCCAAGCTCACCCACCCCACTGGGGCACGTTACCATGATGACCCATGCGCTCTCAAAAAAGGCGGGCGTCGGAGCTCGCGAAGGAATGTTGCTGAGGAAAAACGAGGGCGGGCCCTCTCCGGGGGTGCCATCCGCCCCAAGCCCATCCCACCCCACTGGGGCACGGTTACCATGACGACCTGTGCGCTCTCAAAAAAGGTGGGCGTCGGAGCTCGTGAAAGAATGCTGCTGAGAAAAATGAGGGCGGGCTTCATCGCTCGTGAAGGAAATGTGTGTGAAAGTGTCTGTTTTAAAGAAAAAAGCTTCCATAAGAGGGATCTATCCTTTACCCTTCTCAACGCATCACATTTAAGATCCCATTAGACATGGGGATGGGCTAATCAGAACATGCATTTAAGGAAATAACTGTCTGAGGACCTGGATGTGTGGATGCATTCATCAGACCGGATTCTAAAATCCGTAACAATGTATATATATATATATATATATATATATAAACACACACACCACACACACACCACACACACACGCTAAATAATCAAATTTAGCATCCCAAACAATTTTTTTGATCAAAGTATGTGTCTGTGTTCATACATGCGCTTCAAGTGTGAAATGCATGCTTGTGTTTGGGCACATTAAAAAACAAAGTTTGGAAGCTTACCTACTGAATATGGAAAGATGAAGACATGAAGTGTTTCGTGTTCTCACCAGTGAGCTACTTCATCGGATTCATCCCTGATGAAGTCACAATTAATGATTAATGGATCATTTCCTTTCTGGTTTATGTTAGAAGGAAGGAGGTGTTTTGTGTGTGTGTGTGTGTGTGTGTGTGTGTGTGTATTAAGGGGTGAGCGTGCTGTACTTCAGTTAATAAACCCACTGTCAGTTCTGTATTTACATTGGAAACATGAATGATTCAAAAAGGTAAGCCACTGTGTTGTGCTACTCTGGGCAATTATTCCTGTTTGTGATTATCTGTATCATCAACACTACCTCAACAAGGACGAAATGCATGGTGAGATTATATCTTACACCAACAGTTTGGGTCAAATGAATTTAACAATGCCTTAATAAGATTGGATAACCCTGTTATTGTGATGTGATGCATAAATGAATAGGGCTAATGAGAGTTTGAAAGATCATGGCTTTGGCCAGTGATCAACATGAGTGACATTAAGCCCAACTTTAGTGATGAATGGAACAGGTGGTATACTATAATTGGTAAATCCAAGGGTGAGAGAATAAGAAAGTAAAACGTCACTGATTGGATTTGTACAACGTCAATGTCCAGAATGCAACAGTGGACAGCTTGAAGAGGAAAGCAAGAAGGGTGGTTTGGGATGTGTTTGTGTGTGGTGTGTCTGATATGTGGAGGGTGAAGAGTGCTTAAGAAATGAATGAGTCACTCCATATTTTGTATGCAATGGGAAATCATGCAGAAATTTTCAATGTGCTTAGCAAGGTGCTGGATAGTGCAAATGCATATCTCCAGTAAAACTGCTCTGAGCTTTTGTTTCAGGTTCAGTGGATCCATCCATTAATTGCCTGCAGCAGGAGCATTGAATAAACAGGATGAAAGTCAGTTTGATGATCTGTGACTTTCAGTTGAAGAATAGGTATGACTTAAAAATAGTTGTAATTATGAATCGCATTACTTTTGTGGTTTTGCACTCAAGGAATGAAGACTGTCCAATCTGTAATTGATGAAATCCACTTTGGAATCACTCTTACAAATTGGGTTGTTGTTTCTGTCGTTCCATTTGGAAGGCAAGTGGTCTGTATGAGAAATAAAATATCATGTCCTATTTATGTAAATACTTTTCAGTCAGTAATGGTCTGTGTATTACTCATCAAGAGGATAGGCAATGCATTTTGATGTATTAACACTGTCTGTCTTGAAAGTACATATATTTATCCTTAAGGCCAGATGATGTGTATATTTCATGCCCATACTTCTGGTCTAAAGGTCATAGTGCACGTGTCTTGTTTAGAGAAGTTTGACAATGGACTTTAATTGTCTTCGGTATAAGGTACATGTGCTTGATAAAATGTGTTTCTCCATCAAGAAACAAAAGATTATCGTATCACCATTCATTGGGTCTTGCACCAAGTAGCAAGTATTTGGCAAACTATGCATGCGTTCATGTAGTTTTGGCTTCATGTTGAGATTTTTTTCCTTTTTTCATGAATGGTGTTTCTCATTTGAGAAGCACCAAATATAATCCACAAATGCAAACATCAAATGTAATCCAAATGATGTAATCCGCCCCTGAAACCCTTACATCAAGGCCAATCGGGGCAGCTTGTATATATATATATATATTTTTTTTTTTTTAATGTCAGATAAAGATTGCACCATTAAATGGCTCACATAGCTTTTAAAGAAGCCAAAAATACTTGGAATCATACCTGAGTGAAAGGGTGTGCCTCTTGTTCCGGATCAGCATAACATGCAATTGTGCTGTGGGTGAAAGTTAATTGTGCTGTGGGTGAAAGTCAACTGCACTGGATAAAATAATTATTTAGGCTGTGTTAATATTCTGTGGAATGTCACACTGAACGTGACCAAGGTTGAATTGGTTGACAAGAACCACACCAGATGAGAAGGGAAAGATAATGGCATCTCAGAAATGACAACAAAACGAGATAAGAAATGCACCAAATGCTGCGTGGCTCAACAATGGTCATGACATGAGTTAAGAAAACCAGACCGTAGCAGCATTGACCTTAGCAAGAAGACAAAAGGTTTGCTGATAGTTTGCAAAATATGTAAAAATGATCAACAGTTTGCTTAATAAGGAGAGAGGGAACATAGAGCAGGATTCAACTGCTACACTGTATTTCTTGTGTAAGAATTCATTTTAAAAACTGGCTCAAACAGTAAAGGTGGAATTGAGAATCTTCTGTATGTGAACCTGAAATGGTTTAGTGACTGTTCCCTGACTAATGAACCAGCTTCACCCTGCTGTACACTGGTCACTCTAATCTACTGGTTGGTCTACTCATCAAATCTGCTGACCTGCTGTTGTCTCAGAGACGACTTCAAAGCGGGCATCTCCTCACTGGCTGCATCGAGATGGCAGCCTGCCGTGTTCTCACTTGCTCTCACCTGCCATCAGTGTGCACTGTCCTTCTCAGTGAGGAGCTCCCAAATTGCTGCATTGGTATCTGTGACATTTGTACTTTATTAATTTGGGGATTCTTGGAAAAGATAGAGGGATTATTTTAATTAGTATAATTTGTTTTAAAGATAGATGGTAGGTGTCAATAAATATTACTGATAAACAATCCTTCTGTCTATTGTCGCATGCTGGTTTCACCGGTAAAACAACAAACAGGGCACATAGTTGTCCTTTAATCTTTTTTACCGCGACACCCTCCAGGTAAATGGTACACTCGCTCTGGTGTCTTGAGGTGGAGATGTAATAGAAATTTGGGGCTCGTATGATAAGAAACCAAATTGCCAATAATAATACCAAAGTGATTCCGGATAAGAAACCAAATTGCTCATAATAATACTAAAGTGATTAAAAGATAACCAGGTGAAACCCACAAACGATCATAATGGCATTTAATGCAAAATAGTTTCTTGAGTCATCAGATGAGGAACAACTTGGTAAGTTAAAGAAATCTGAGCTTGTTGAGTTGGCTACACATTGTGACATTGAGGTGAGACGAAGTCAAAAGAAAGCAGAAATCTGGCATTGATGGTAAAATGTTTAGTTGAGGAGAACCATTCGAAGGAATCAGCATTCCAATTGTAAAAGACGAAAAGGAGAAAATGTGGAGTTGTGAAAGTTGGAGTTTCAGTTCAAACAAAAAGAGCTGAAAGTGAATGTAAGCTAAAATTATAATTGGAGATTGGAGTAAAGAGCAAGAGCGAAAGGGAATTCAAGATAAAACAAGAAAAGAGCAATCAGAGATTGCAGACCCTTGCCAGGACTTGTTTTCTGTGGTGTTTGTGTATTGGGTGTTTCGTATTTATAATAGACATAACTAGAAGTGGAACTTTATAACTGCTGGCAGTGATGACCGGGTACCAAATGTCCCGCTTTGATGCAACCCAGCTTTGATCGGACACCTGGCTCTGACCCATGACATTTATTATAACTCAGTTGAATTCAGAATGTGATTAAAATAAATTCAAATCAAATCAAATGGAAGACCAAATAGGTGCAGTCCTGCATTGGAGTAATCAGAAGGAACCTGAACAAGTAAAAAACAAAGATGAAGTCATCAGGAGGAACCTGGATAGGATTTGGATTTCAGCTGCTACTCATCTACCCTCAAACCCATCCAGGCACAGCCAAGTGACCCTTATTCAAAAAAAAATTAAAAAGAGCCCACATCAAAAAATAAATAATTCTGGCTGCCAGACCATGCATCCAATCAAGTTGAAATTAAACTTAGAGTCCTCATCATTACGAGATCATAATTGTTAATTTTCATGTCAATCAATGAAGCAGTTCAAGATAAATAATTTTTAAAAATTTTTGTTCAATCCAATATGGCTGCAAGACCATATGACCTATCAATTATTCGTAAGCACCCTGGTATCCGCAAGGCTTTTGGAACATATGTGTGAAGTTTCCCTCAATCTGTCCAGCCGTTTTGGAGCCGAGTTTATTTTTGGGTTTTAGGGTAAATCCAATATGGCTGTCGAACCATATAACCTATGATGTCATAGGTAGGATAGTTTTGTTTCTCATGGATAGGCGTTCACACCTGTAAAGTTTTGTCTCAATCTGTTCAGCCATTTCTGAGAAGAGGATTTTGAAGGTTTTTATCTTTAAAAATATATAACTGCAGAACCACATGACCGATGACATCATCAATCATTTTCTGTTGACCAATTTATCCATAGATGACCCTCAAAATTTTTCATACTGATTGGATGTAGCGTTCTACATCTGCAATGATGGCGTCATAACGAAGGCACCTATGACATCATCAAAAAACCACACGTATTCCTCTTCTGGAGTATTGTCATGTGCATAGATACACCTTTGATCTATTATATTCTTTGATCTTTGATATTCTGGCTTGTGTTTTTAATTAATTTCCTGAAATTTGTGGAATTTGTTTTTCACTTGGAAGTTGTGGGTTACGATATATAAATAAAGGTGGAAAAGTCTGATTTAATGCAACTTAATTCCAGATATAAGGCAACAAAAGGTGACATTTTTGAAAGGGGGTGTACACTTTCTATAGACACTGTGTTTAATTGTCTCTCAGCTCTGGAGTTGTACCTGACAAAATGAAAATCGCCAAAAATGTTGCTATTCTTAAAAAGGGAAACTCTCAAGAGGTTTGCAGTTCCTGCCCCATTTCATAATTAACAATTTTCTCTAAAATTCTTGAAAAAATTATGTATATTCGAGGATTAAATTTCTGTGTGTATCTAATGCTCTGCATAATTCACAATTTGGTATCCATAAGAAGCGCAACACTACACATGCTTTACAAACATTCGTTGATCAGGTTGTAAATGCCATTAATAATTATCATTCTCTTACCATCAGTATTTTCCTTGTGATACCAGCCATACGAAGGGTTTGATATGATCAATCATAACATTCATCTGCATAAATTATCGTACTATAGAATTTTAGGCGAGGCCTTGGAGTGGTTTGAGAACTGCCTTACAAATAGAAAACAGTTTGTTATGTTAAATAACTGTGAATCAAGCCATAAACTGGTCATGTGTGTCCCGCAGGGCTCTACATTAGGGCTCTGCTGTTCATAATTTGTAGTAATGTTTTGTATAAATATTCCAATGTGTTGTCTTTCATATTGTTTGTGAATGACTCAAATGTCTTTTTTTCTCATCCAGATGAGATTTCTTTCATTCTTTCATTTCATCCAGATTTTCATCCACATATCTTTCTTCAACTTTTCCTTCACCCAATCTTATGCAATCTCCATAAAATAATAATAAAAACGATCTCTGATAATGCTTCATCTTCCTCTTCCTCACGTGTGGTTCTCATTACTGCATCATAATTCACCACTCTTTTTCTATTTCAACAGACTGCTCTCAATTCGACCTTTCCTTCATACCTGGTCTCAAAAAAAATCCAACTGTTAAAACGTCTTCTCTCCATTCTCTTTATTCTCCATCCACCAAGAAATGTCTTTAATCGCATTTCTGAACTAAAATTAAAAAAACACCAGCTTGCTATGCATATTCGCTTTCCTTCAATCGTCTTTTTTTTTTTTTCAACTTCAGTGCCAATTCACCCCTCTCACCCCTCTCCCTCAAAGCAACCATCACAGTCTTTCCCCTCCAAGCTTCCCTCTCACGTTTCTCAAAAACTCCCCCCTCACCTTTCTCCCTCAACTCTCCCCATTCACCCTTCTCCCACCATTCTCTCCCCTCACTCACCCTTCTCAAAGTTGCCGCCCCCCCTCTCATCCACAAAGTTTCCTCCTTCCCCTGCCCTCTCTCCTCCATCTCATCACTCCACCTCCTCAAATCTTCAACTGCATTCTGCCACCTGTCATATTACTCCCACTGTACCTCAACCCAGCACCACAGAGCCTTTTCGCCTCCTCATCCGGCCCCCTCTCTAGTTCTTATGCAATCCCCCACACTCTTTCAACAACTCTCCTTACCTTCTCCCCTCCTCCCTTGTCCTATCCTCCCCTTCCCTCCCCTGCACCCAAAGCCTCCTCCCCTATCCTCCTCCCTCTTCATTTACATTGTGGACCTCAAATATCCGGGGCCTTTGCTCAAACATGACATCTTTCCATACAGGTTGCCACTGACAAATCAGACATAATCTGCCTAACAAAAACTTTCTCCCTCAAGACGTCTCTAACTCCCTCGTATCTCTCCCTGGTTACTCCCTCCTCCGGTATGGCAGACCTGAGCCTCGTCCTGATGGAGGAGTTGCTCTCTTCATCAAAGACTTTATTCCTCACTCTCCATGCACTGCCCTCACTCCCCACACCCCCAGGAATAACTCTGGTTATGGCTTCCCC
This sequence comes from Eptatretus atami, assembly GCA_035128595.1. Taxonomy (NCBI): domain Eukaryota; kingdom Metazoa; phylum Chordata; class Myxini; order Myxiniformes; family Myxinidae; genus Eptatretus; species Eptatretus atami. The sequence continues at coordinate 111,733,083 of CM068952.1, read as the reverse complement.
TCCACTCCCACATCATGTTTATATGTGTGCTGCACTGTCCACCAAACAGTGATGACTCCATTTACACCTCACTTTCGGAAAACATGGACCAACTTCTATCCTCTCATCCAAACTCTCTCTTCATCATATGGGGTGACTTCAATTGTCATCATGCCACTTGGCTCGTGTGGGTACCTCTCTCACCTGTCATGGCACTTCAGCAAAAGACTTCTGCGACTCATTGGGACTGACTCATTCAGTGAACTTCATAACTCGGATCTCAACCAACGGTACTCCATCTCTTCTGGATCTGATTTTGACAAACTTTCCTGAAAATATCTGCTGTTCTTCCTCTGCTCCAATCGGTTGTTCTGACCACGTCCTTGTCAAAGGAAACATCTCTCTGGCTGTTATTAGAGAACCACTCACCGCCGTCGAGTCTGGCATTTCACTCAGGCTGACTGGCAAGGTCTCAAAGCAGCCATCAAACTTCTAGACCAGTCTCCCATCGCTACTTGTTTTTTTTTTATCCTTGTCGAGGCTCGTATGAGAGCTAACACACAACGCACAGCAAGGGGGGCATGAGACAAGAGGGGCGGGATTGGGACGGACAAAACAGTGAGTAACAGATATTAGGAGATCTGTGGAAGGGAGAGGGATGGGGCGGGGTACATGAGGAATACAAGATTGACATTACAGGGACTTTCAGGAAGGAAAGCAGGAAATTTGAAAGAGGTGGGCTTTGTGGATTAACGGGAGTAGAAAATATTGAGGATTTGGATGGGGGATGATACGAGGTGTGGTGAACAGCTGTTT
>CM068952.1:111695063-111732263 GCA_035128595.1 Eptatretus atami | reverse complement strand
ATCAATAGATTTAAAGGAGTGATGCTAAGATGATGGATGCCAATCTCTTAATACTCTACTTTTAAAGGCAACAGTTGGATACATTTAATTCACCATGCATGAAACTTGGCACATGCAATGTGGGATTCTCCTGAAATCAACGGTGATGTAGTATCTTAGAAGTGGATGATAAAATGAGGTTTCGGGACAATTTGAAGAACTCAAATTTATTTAGCCAAAACAGTTCTCAAAAGAGCATTCACCTTAAAGTTCGTACAACTGAATCGACGCTGCTATATAGGGAAGGTTTGATTTTACATTGATTCAGATTAATCCAAACAAACATATTCTGCACAAATGCCACCATAATTTACCAACACGAGGTAGTGGCAGTCAGTCTTTGTTCCCTGTTTGTCACGTCGTACGTTAGTTGATTCAACGACTTAAGTATTCGATGGTTTCATGTTTGCCGCATCTTTGCCACGTTGAGGACGAGAATGGTCGGAAGGCTTGCATTGTTAAGCGGCACTCATCAGATGATTTAAACGCCTTTGGCCGAGTCCAAGTTCTGTGCTGGTAGGGGTTGTAAACGGACACAAAAACATCACGCTATAAACAATGATGCTGTTAACACAGACAGGTACGAGGAAACCAGCACAGCACAAAAACCGCTAAAACCGCTTCGGCACAGTAGTTAGGTAACACACATAGTCATATAGTATATTGAGAGAGAAAAACTACAGGCTGGGTGTCGTGCTGAAATAGAAAATTCAACATGTGTTTCATTTTTACAAAAAAAAAAAAAACAAGAGAAAGTTATTATTCATTTCTTTACAGGAGCGAGGCAAAGTAGAACTGAATGTGACAAACATGAAGGAATATGCGGAACAGGAAAAGAGGAATTGTACAGGAGGGGAGGAACTGAAAATAACAATTATATTGTGGAATGCAAAAAGGGAACACCCAAAAAGAGTACCAATGAATATTCATAACTTTTCTTCTTGTGAAACAAGCGTTTGCTGAAAGGGAAAAAACATGGATAAAAAGTAATAATCTTCATGATATTTAACCAGCATATTAGCTATCAAGTCAGAACATACTAGATAATATGCCTGGTGTTGGCTTAATGTAGGGTCGTTGCTTGGGATTCCTCGGATCCTGAGTTAAAATCACCTTGGCGTTTAATTAATTCCAGGTGGGTTTTACTCTGCCTGTCATCTTCTGAGGTCGTCCAAATGAGTGCCAGCTTGCTGGTATCCTGTGTCGGATTGGCGACCCGTCAGGATTGCACCCAATAGCCAAAGAGACTGCTTTGGCGCACCAACGCTCTGTATGACTGTGGTTCTGATGGAGATGGATGGACGATGGAGAACTAGAATATCAGGTCAGACATACTAGAAATTCAATTCAATATAAAGGTGATCAGATGTTCAACAAGATGATCAGAGCATATTTTAAATTACAGAGTTCTATGGGCAAACATTCCATCAACAGGATAAAGGAGTGATGCTAGAAGATAATGCATCAATCTCTTATCTCTGCTTATAAAAGGTAAAGAAGCTGGACATTATCACCAAACACCATGACATGATTGGTAGTACACCATGAAAGTGAATTGAAAAAAAAGAGCTCTTAACTTGAAAAACAAGGAGAGGGAGAATCCAATTATTATTGTTTGATGAAAGCCATATTACCTTTTACAGGCATTTTTTTAAATGATCCATTCTTTAGTTATTTGAGGTTAAACATGGAAAAGAAACATATATGTATATGTATTGAAACATTACATATATGCACACATGCACACAAAAATTACATGGTTCTCCAGCCTCTGATTTAGCTTAAGCATCAGACTGATCACACTACTAGGGAGAAGAAATGAATCCAATAAGAGTTTCTAGCTCTCTGGCTGTCATTAGTGTGGAGTGGATCCCCCAGGAGTGAGTTGGCAGGCCTTTCCCGAGGAATGACCTGGTAAATGGCATAGAAGGTTTCTAAAGCCAATGCTAAGCTGATGATTGCGCAGTTAGCAGCGTTAGCAGCGATAACGCTTGCTGTGGGCGGTTCGTGTTTTTCAAGACTAAATAAACCAGAATGCTGCAATATTAAATTTTTGATATAATTTTCCCAGTTACATATGAGAATACTATCATTAACTGTTAATTGTACATAAACAAGGTGCATGTGAGCTTGCACCCCATGTTGTTGAGGACCCTAGCGCAAGAACCCAGCCAGTGTGATGTATCCAGGATTCATGGTTACTATTCTAGTTGAGGTTTGAGCTGTATATACTATACCTTTGGGATGCCTGCAGCTTATCTCTTTGGGGGAATTATTCCAGGATTTGTTCACCATAGTGATCCCTAACGTTAATATAATGACCAAATGAAATTGGTCCTGTGAGCTAGGATGTATGTGTTTTTTGTATGACCATGCAGCTATGGCTTTGCCTTTGGGCCATACTGCAGTAGGCCTTAAGACCTGCGTTGCACGGTGAAAGAAGCTTTGATTTTACTGTGCATGTAGAGTCTAAGGCTGAAGTACATATCAATGCTTGTTGATATTATTTTTTTTTGCCTTTTTACATTGTCATGACTCATTAATTTTCTTCACCATTTTTGCCAATATTGTAATGAACAAATGCATGAACATTTTAGCCAATCAGTGGAGTCCCGCCAGAGGAACCAGTTGACGTAGCAGACACTGCAAGGACGGTACTTGTTAAGAACTCCATTACCACGACAGATTTGGAGCATGCATTTTCCTCACAGCTCTCTATTTTTATTCCCAAGTCACTCAAACTGATCAATTTAATGGGACTTTTCTTTTACACGATCAAAGACAATTGAGTGAAGTGGATTTAATTTGTTGGCTGAACAACCACAACGACGACAGATTAATTTTCTCTTTGCTCCATCATCGATACCATTTAAAGCAACGGCAACTCGACGCCAATAAACCTTTCTTCTTCACCAACCGCGGAGAGCGATGGGAGAGTAATCATCAACAGGACTTCATTTACAACACATTGTTTATGTTTTAAATGTGAGCGAGATTTATTTTGTTCTCGTTTAATCACCATCATCATAACCAGCACACTGAAAGGAATTATCACCACAATTGTAACCCCCGATGTGATCCCTGATCTGACAAGCGAGATGTGATTCAATGTGAGTGATTCGTTACTATCCATCATGTCAAATGAAAGTCCTTCGTTCGCACTTCCGTTGCAGCTGTTAGCTTGCAGCTACCTCTTTTTGGCAAATGACCCAAGTTGGTGCACAATTTCTAACCTGAGGCATCACAGCACAGAAGCCAAAATTGCATATGTTGTGGCTTCTCTTCGACCAGAGATAGCGCAAGAGTGTGGACATTTGTCATTGAGCACCACTGAAAGGCCTTATGGCTCCTTTCAAAACAGAGCTGGTTCGCCAACATTGCCTCGTTGCATCAACTTCTTTATGTGGAGAGCTGTGGATATAAGCCTTCTCAATTGATTAAGCACTGCGACAATTGTTAGGTGACAATAACCTCGAGGATAACATACTCAAGCAGCTTTTTCTCCAACAATTGACAATCAATCCCAATGTATCCTTGTTTCAACCAATGATTCAGTGAATATTGAGCAACTCACTTGATATAATGACAAGATCATCAAAGTCGCCACCCACCCACTTCCTCCATTGATGCGGTCACATCCCGGTTAGCTGGTGACGTCTGCACCAGCGACATCGACATGCAACAACTTAAAACCCAAATGGATCAGCTAACTTCCAACTGCAGGCAGGCTCTTACATGTCATCTTAAGGAGGACTTGGTCGTAGATGGACCCAAACAACATGCAGGAGACTGACATACAACAATGCCATAGTCCTGGTGCATAGCAACATGCAGGGGGCACGTGTTTTGTCATTGGCAATTTGGAGAGAATGCATGCAAGTTTGTTAGCCTTGCAATTTTCACAGCCCACCCTGTTTCGCAGTCAGGAAACACCACGGCCAGCAATTAGCAATGAGTCAGTCTGGCACCAAACAACCAAGATGCTTATTTTTTCATCAGTGACAGGAACACCAGCACCCACTGTTTAGTTGACATTGGAGCTGAGGTCAGCGTTTTAACCCCAGCGGTTATGGACAAATGTAAACCATCTACATTTACTCTCCAGCTGTCAACAAATCCACCCACCATTTCTTTATACGGTAAATGATATAACTCTCAATCATGGCTTGAGGTGTGTTAACCGATGGATTTTTATCATTGCTGATTTACCCATCGCTATCATTGGAGCCGATTTCTTGTAGCATTTTGGATTGTTGGTAGATGTCAAATCAAAAAGCTCCTCAACTCTATCACAAATCATTGTGTCAAAGGTATCACCGAGCACGTGCCTTCTGTCAGTCCAATATTTGTCAAGTCTGACAACATGGCCAGTAATGATTCCATCCTCAACAGTACCCAGAAATAACTCGGCCAAGCTTACAGTGAAGCGGCGGTCAACACTCCACTCCTCATCACATTGACATGCATGGCCTCCAGTCACAGCTCAACCAAGTTGTCTAGCTCTGGATCATTATGCAAATGCTAAAGTGGAGTTTGACCATATGCTTGAGCTGGTATCATTCAATGTTTCAAGCAGCAACTGTCCTCCATCCATCCATCCATTGGGCCATACTCTGTACATAGCGTTGGTGCTGCCGAAGCAGTCTCCTGGGCTATTAGGGACAATCCTGGGAGGTCGCCACTCCAACACAGGATACTCAATGGCTCAATCATCCAGCAAGCTGGTACTCATTTTGCAAACCTCAGGAGTATGACAGGCTGAGTCAACTCCACCTGGTATTAATTCAACGGCCAAGCGAGATTTGAACTCAGGACCTAGGATCCAAGCCCACCACCCTAATCATTAATCCAACATCAGGCATAACAGCCTCGCCTTTACATACGGTCCAGAAGAAGACATCTGGTGATCGGAGGCCCCGTGATGACTAACGTGCACTGAAGCAGAACACAGAACCAGACGTTACCCTGTACCACACCTGCAGGATTTTACTTCTCCACTCTTGGGAAGCAAGTTTTCTCCAAGCTTGACTGAGTGAGAGTGTCCTCAAATTCTAGTGGAGCTGCTGATATACACAAGACAGCCATTACCACTCCTTTTGGCATTTTCGAGTTTGTGCACATGCCTTTTGTTAGGGAATTCAGCACAAACTTTTCAGCGCTTCATCGATGAGGTCATCCCGGGTTTACCTTTCGTTTATGCCTACATTGATGACTCCTCATAACCAGCAAGACAATCAAGGAGCATGAACAGTATTTGCAGCTCATATTCGCTTGCTTATCACGGATTGGCATCATCATCAATCCTCCCAAATGTCAGTTTTGGGTCCACTCATTGCAGTTTTTGAGGCACTCTATCAACGAGCATGCAACGAGCATGCCAACCATCCACTGGCTGACAAGGTCTAGGTGATCCAGGATTTCTTTCAGCCAACAACAGTGCGCAAGCTATTGGAGTTTCTGGGCATGGTGAATTTCTACAGGAGATTCATCCTAAAACTGTGCAGACACCCTTCATCCACTAACTAACCTCCTCACATGACATGGGAAAGAACCAAAAATACTTCTGGTTTGGTCCGATGAATGTGCTGCTGCTTTTACCGCAGTGAAGTCTTTACTAGCTGAGGCCACAATGCTTGCCCATCCTAAGTCACAAGCAACACTATGTATCATTGTGGATATGTCAGATGTGGCAGTTGAACGAGGAGTCCAATAGCATGTGGAAGGAAGTGGGAGCCCATTCAATCTTTTCAAAAAAGTTGCAACCAGCAGAGACAAGGTATAGCACCTTTAGTCGCGAGTTGCTGGAAATTGAACTCGCAATCCACAAATTTTTTCATGCGCTTGAGGGTAGGCAGTCTGTGTTTACACTGCCAAAAACCATTAGCACATGCTTTCCAAGCACAACCTGATCACTATTCACCAAGAGAGGTCCGAAACCTTGACTACGTTTCTCAATTTACCACGGAAAGACATCATGTGAGCGGTAAGGAAAATACTGTAGCTGATGCTCTCTCATGGCTCAATATCAAGAACCCTCGACAAAACAACCTCTGTCAATCTCAACAGGCTTACCTAGGTGCAGCAGGGGGATGAGGAACTTCAACATCTCAGAGCCAGCTCCACATCACTCAAATTTTGTGAGGTACCTCTCCTATCTCTGAAGGTACTATTGTTTGCGACCTATCCATTGAAACTTCTCATCCAAATGTTCCTGCTGAGTTAATTTGGGCCATATTTGGTTCTTTGCACAATTTATCTCACCCTGGTATGAGCAACACTGCGGTAAATCACACTTCGCACCATCCATCCTTCGCTGTTCGTAGGTTGCGGACTCATCTTGGAAAATGCTGAAACCTGGGGAGCTATTTGGAGGCTGCATTGGGCTTTGAGACAAATTCACTTGTCTCTTCCTCAATCCTTTCAAAAGGGATCTTAGAGATTGGAACAGACAGTTTGGACAGGTTAGTCAAACAAAGACAATAGGTTAGGGACACATGTAATTTTTTTAAAATAAAATATAAAAAGTCTAAATTTAGTTGTTTTTGTTGCAAGCTAATGGGGTGGGTATGGACAAGGACAGGCAGGCATAGGCAATAGGTTGGGGGAGACTGTAGGTAGGACCGAGCCCGTCTTCGGACCGGCCAAGGCCACCACACTCCCTCCACAACCTCGCGAGACCACACCGAGGCTGGCCAGCTTCATGTGCCGACCTGTGTACTGCACCTTACCTGGTCTGCATTTGCCATGCCTTTATCTGCCTTTGCCTTGACTCCATTTCCATACCTGCCCATGCCTTTATTTGCCTTGCCATATCACTCAACTTTACCATGTGCACCAGGACCATCTTTGTGGAAGTATTTGCAAGGACTGCCCTGCAGGCAGCCGCGTTACCGGGGACTGCATTTGTGCAGCCCGATATCTCCTTGTTGTATGAAGGCAGTTCAAATGGACTGGGAGACGGCGTTTGGCCTGCCGTGTTAGGGTGAGTGCCTCCAGCAGCCAGGAAAACAAACAAAACAAAAAACCAACAAAGGACCATTGAGGGCCCTGAAGACGCCTGATCATCGATTGCCTGCTGCTGCATTCATCCCGAATGTGCCTTTATTGTGCTCTCCTTAAGTCACAGGTCCTGGGCATGGGTAATATAAATATTAGAAATGTATATCGTTCTGACCCACCTGTTTGTTTGTTTAGTTCGGCAATGTAGTTAAGTTGTCCAAATGAGTCTGTTAGTTTAGTTACGCAATGCACTAGGTATTTATTTTTGGGACATGTATTCAAAATGTCGCACTCAGGGATCCGTAGGTAAAATGTATGAGGGGAACTCCACCTGCATGCCACACGAACATTGACGACTCGGTTGAGTTAGCAAAAGGAGGGGGTAGTGTTGCGGTTCTCGGAACCGCATGCATACAACAGATAGGTGTCCCGAGACAGTTATGCCATTAATATACATGTAATCAACCCCTCCTTTGTTTAGTGGGAGATAAGGGAGTGCATTGCGATGGTCTAATAGTTAGGTTATTAAATCATTTTCCCTTTTTATTTCATCCCACACTTTTTCTTTTCTGAGGCAAAATCCACGACCGCGCGCTTTGGGCTGGACTAGCGCTTTGAGCTTCACTGTCTACCCGAAACCAGACATGTGTGGCGAGTCACGTACACTTTAGCATCCAGGTGGGCGGCTGGACTGGCGTCTGCCCGAAACCCGGCCCAGGCTGCGGACCACGTGAGGGTCGGGGCCAGTCAGAACGCCGACTCAGGCGATGACGTCGATTCGACTCCGCTCACGTCTCGCCTCGACGGCCCGCTTCCTGTTTCTCACTCCGCCCACACGACATCGACGAATCACCTCCTCTTCCTCGTCTCCACCCACACGACGTCGACGAACCACCTCTGCCTGGTTCCGCTACTGCTCCACCCTCGCTCTCTGGACTCCGCCCTTCTCCACTCAAGCTCTTCCTTCAGAACACGATCTCCACAACACGCGGCTGTGGCCAGACAACGCGACAATTGTTGGGTACCGCACCACGGAGTATCCTCCCCGAAACGCCCAGTACCGAAGCTATAACCTCAACGCCCTCCCTCCCTGGCTGCAAAAAGTCCTTCACATTTGGGTTTCTTTTTCTGTGTGTGTCTGAGTGTGCTGGCACCTGTCTGTTAAGTAAGCCTGTAGAAGATCCTTATTGTTGTTACTGTAATTAATCTCGCGTGTGTGGTTCGTATGGCAGCTTACCTGCGGGGTAGCTATCATTTATTGAGGCGCGACTGTGCGCTATCAGTGCCCCTCTACCAGTACCACACTGGAACTGGTACTCATTTTGCCGACCTCGAAGGATGACAGGCTGAGTCAACCCCCTGGTGTATTAATTCAGCGGCCGACGGGGCTTGAACTCAGGACCCTCGGATCCCAAGCTGCCACCCTAACCACTGAGCCAACACCAGGCTAATGTCATGTCAAGTCTGCACTGTGTCTGCTTTAGTAAGTTGCTTGTATTATTGCTGCACCCCACACCTCTCTCCTCTTTCCCTGCGTTACATACCCAATAAATCTTTGTTGTGCCACATGCTTTTCCTCGCTTGCTGTTAATAAATAATTGTCATTGGGAATGTCCAGCTCACCTTTGTCTTTTCTCTCATTGGTCCAGCATGGTTCGAATCTAAGTTTAGCCGGGTCTTTATTCCCAACGATCCATTCCTTCTAGCCGGTACGTCCTTGCAGTCCGCTCGGCTGCATCCGATCTGGTAGACGGGTAGAGTAATCCGGTTTGGAAAAGGCGTACCGAGGGCGTGGTTCCCTGGTGGTTAAATCGCGTGGTTAATTAGGTAACCCGATTATAGACGGAGGACCTAGGTCACGCAGTGAGTTATTGGCGTCCACAATCGGTTAAGCGACCCGCCGCGTCATGGAATGATCCGTGAGCGAAGGCCGACAATTCGGGGAGTCTGGTGGGAATCGACGTAGCTTCCCCACCTAGTGGTCTTCTCACCCGACCCCGCGGCCCGCAACAAATATACACATACACACTTATTTATGTATATATATATATATTATATATATATATATATATATATATATATATATATATATATTGTTGCGGTGCGGGTACCGAGACCACAGCTGTCACTCAGGGGGATTAATCCCAGTTGTCTTCGGTCGAGCCGAACCTGGGCCACCGCTCACAATTAACGTTATGGTACGGTGGGTTGTTTTAAAACCACAGACGCCACCCAGTCAACCACGAGTTCCAGTGTCCGCCGTCTATTATTCCGTTTAACTAGAGGTCACGTGGGTTCCTGAGCGGGGAGTGCGCCCTCGGCAAAGCACCAATGTTATCTGATTAGATTTTAATTAGGGCGGCCGAGCGTTTTAACCGCAGGTGCGTGCTGACGATTTTTTGGGTCAAATCTGTGGTAATTACCTCCCATTCTATCTCAGTTCAAATAATGCTAGACCAATGAAGGAAAGGACAAACACAGAGAGTTGGAAATCGACATAGAATTTATTAATAATGAAATAAATAAATAAAAATAACATTTTATTTGCTGAGGTAAATAAAATGAATTTCAAAGCAAATCAATCAAAATGCCAGAAAGAGACAAAGAGCAGAAACGTAACAGGGGTTGACTTACAGCTAATCACAGACAAGGGTACCCAACGGATCATTCAGGGGGAGGGGAGGGGAGAAAATCATCTCGCTCACCAGAAAGTTGTCCATGAAGCAAAAACGTTCTGAAATGCGTGCGTGCGTGTCACATCCGTCACCAGCACCAGCTTTGTCATACAGTCTCTCGCGGGGCAGCCTTGAACGCCAGTCCACACGCTCGCTTGCTGAAGCTCTGGGCAGGACGAACCGTCTCGCTGTTGGCGCTGGCCAGACACCCACATGCGCGCTTCCTTCTCTTTTGCGCCCTACACCCACTTCTTGCTCGCTTCTCTCTCATACCTCTTTCGTTCACGCTTTTTATTATCTCAGAACGTATCTCTTTCCTCTCCGAACATATCTCTCACTCAGAACGTCCCTCTTTCGCTGTTTCCTCACTGGAACGTCTCTCTCCACTCAGAACGTCCCTCTTTCGCTGTTTCCTCACTGGAACGTCTTTCTCCACCGAACGCCCCTCTTTCGCCTTTTTCTCTCCTCACGTCTCTCCTCACAGAACGCCTCTCCTCACAGAACGTCTCTCCGCACAGAACGTCTTTTTATATCTTCGGGGCGTCTACCGGGTGCCGTCCACCCAAGCTCACCCACCCCACTGGGGCACGGTTACCATGATGACCCATGCGCTCTCAAAAAAGGGCGGGCGTCGGAGCTCGCGAAGGAATGTTGCTGAGGAAAAACGAGGGCGGGCCCTCTCCGGGGGTGCCATCCGCCCCAAGCCCATCCCACCCCACTGGGGCACGGTTACCATGACGACCTGTGCGCTCTCAAAAAAGGTGGGCGTCGGAGCTCGTGAAAGAATGCTGCTGAGAAAAATGAGGGCGGGCTTCATCGCTCGTGAAGGAAATGTGTGTGAAAGTGTCTGTTTTAAGAAAAAAGCTTCCATAAGAGGGATCTATCCTTTACCCTTCTCAACGCATCACATTTAAGATCCCATTAGACATGGGGATGGGGCTAATCAGAACATGCATTTAAGGAAATAACTGTCTGAGGACCTGGATGTGTGGATGCATTCATCAGACCGGATTCTAAAATCCGTAACAATGTATATATATATATATATATATATATATAAACACACACACCACACACACACCACACACACACGCTAAATAATCAAATTTAGCATCCCAAACAATTTTTTTGATCAAAGTATGTGTCTGTGTTCATACATGCGCTTCAAGTGTGAAATGCATGCTTGTGTTTGGGCACATTAAAAAACAAAGTTTGGAAGCTTACCTACTGAATATGGAAAGATGAAGACATGAAGTGTTTCGTGTTCTCACCAGTGAGCTACTTCATGGATTCATCCCTGATGAAGTCACAATTAATGATTAATGGATCATTTCCTTTCTGGTTTATGTTAGAAGGAAGGAGGTGTTTTGTGTGTGTGTGTGTGTGTGTGTGTGTGTGTGTATTAAGGGGTGAGCGTGCTGTACTTCAGTTAATAAACCCACTGTCAGTTCTGTATTTACATTGGAAACATGAATGATTCAAAAAGGTAAGCCACTGTGTTGTGCTACTCTGGGCAATTATTCCTGTTTGTGATTATCTGTATCATCAACACTACCTCAACAAGGACGAAATGCATGGTGAGATTATATCTTACACCAACAGTTTGGGTCAAATGAATTTAACAATGCCTTAATAAGATTGGATAACCCTGTTATTGTGATGTGATGCATAAATGAATAGGGCTAATGAGAGTTTGAAAGATCATGGCTTTGGCCAGTGATCAACATGAGTGACATTAAGCCCAACTTTAGTGATGAATGGAACAGGTGGTATACTATAATTGGTAAATCCAAGGGTGAGAGAAATAAGAAAGTAAAACGTCACTGATTGGATTTGTACAACGTCAATGTCCAGAATGCAACAGTGGACAGCTTGAAGAGGAAAGCAAGAAGGGTGGTTTGGGATGTGTTTGTGTGTGGTGTGTCTGATATGTGGAGGGTGAAGAGTGCTTAAGAAATGAATGAGTCACTCCATATTTTGTATGCAATGGGAAATCATGCAGAAATTTTCAATGTGCTTAGCAAGGTGCTGGATAGTGCAAATGCATATCTCCAGTAAAACTGCTCTGAGCTTTTGTTTCAGGTTCAGTGGATCCATCCATTAATTGCCTGCAGCAGGAGCATTGAATAAACAGGATGAAAGTCAGTTTGATGATCTGTGACTTTCAGTTGAAGAATAGGTATGACTTAAAAATAGTTGTAATTATGAATCGCATTACTTTTGTGGTTTTGCACTCAAGGAATGAAGACTGTCCAATCTGTAATTGATGAAATCCACTTTGGAATCACTCTTACAAATTGGGTTGTTGTTTCTGTCGTTCCATTTGGAAGGCAAGTGGTCTGTATGAGAAATAAAATATCATGTCCTATTTATGTAAATACTTTTCAGTCAGTAATGGTCTGTGTATTACTCATCAAGAGGATAGGCAATGCATTTTGATGTATTAACACTGTCTGTCTTGAAAGTACATATATTTATCCTTAAGGCCAGATGATGTGTATATTTCATGCCCATACTTCTGGTCTAAAGGTCATAGTGCACGTGTCTTGTTTAGAGAAGTTTGACAATGGACTTTAATTGTCTTCGGTATAAGGTACATGTGCTTGATAAAATGTGTTTCTCCATCAAGAAACAAAAGATTATCGTATCACCATTCATTGGGTCTTGCACCAAGTAGCAAGTATTTGGCAAACTATGCATGCGTTCATGTAGTTTTGGCTTCATGTTGAGATTTTTTTCCTTTTTTCATGAATGGTGTTTCTCATTTGAGAAGCACCAAATATAATCCACAAATGCAAACATCAAATGTAATCCAAATGATGTAATCCGCCCCTGAAACCCTTACATCAAGGCCAATCGGGGCAGCTTGTATATATATATATATATTTTTTTTTTTTTAATGTCAGATAAAGATTGCACCATTAAATGGCTCACATAGCTTTTAAAGAAGCCAAAAATACTTGGAATCATACCTGAGTGAAAGGGTGTGCCTCTTGTTCCGGATCAGCATAACATGCAATTGTGCTGTGGGTGAAAGTTAATTGTGCTGTGGGTGAAAGTCAACTGCACTGGATAAAATAATTATTTAGGCTGTGTTAATATTCTGTGGAATGTCACACTGAACGTGACCAAGGTTGAATTGGTTGACAAGAACCACACCAGATGAGAAGGGAAAGATAATGGCATCTCAGAAATGACAACAAAACGAGATAAGAAATGCACCAAATGCTGCGTGGCTCAACAATGGTCATGACATGAGTTAAGAAAACCAGACCGTAGCAGCATTGACCTTAGCAAGAAGACAAAAGGTTTGCTGATAGTTTGCAAAATATGTAAAATGATCAACAGTTTGCTTAATAAGAGAGAGGGAACATAGAGCAGGATTCAACTGCTACACTGTATTTCTTGTGTAAGAATTCATTTTAAAAACTGGCTCAAACAGTAAAGGTGGAATTGAGAATCTTCTGTATGTGAACCTGAAATGGTTTAGTGACTGTTCCCTGACTAATGAACCAGCTTCACCCTGCTGTACACTGGTCACTCTAATCTACTGGTTGGTCTACTCATCAAATCTGCTGACCTGCTGTTGTCTCAGAGACGACTTCAAAGCGGGCATCTCCTCACTGGCTGCATCGAGATGGCAGCCTGCCGTGTTCTCACTTGCTCTCACCTGCCATCAGTGTGCACTGTCCTTCTCAGTGAGGAGCTCCCAAATTGCTGCATTGGTATCTGTGACATTTGTACTTTATTAATTTGGGGATTCTTGGAAAAGATAGAGGGATTATTTTAATTAGTATAATTTGTTTTAAAGATAGATGGTAGGTGTCAATAAATATTACTGATAAACAATCCTTCTGTCTATTGTCGCATGCTGGTTTCACCGGTAAAACAACAAACAGGGCACATAGTTGTCCTTTAATCTTTTTTACCGCGACACCCTCCAGGTAAATGGTACACTCGCTCTGGTGTCTTGAGGTGGAGATGTAATAGAAATTTGGGGCTCGTATGATAAGAAACCAAATTGCCAATAATAATACCAAAGTGATTCCGGATAAGAACCAAATTGCTCATAATAATACTAAAGTGATTAAAAGATAACCAGGTGAAACCCACAAACGATCATAATGGCATTTAATGCAAAATAGTTTCTTGAGTCATCAGATGAGGAACAACTTGGTAAGTTAAAGAAATCTGAGCTTGTTGAGTTGGCTACACATTGTGACATTGAGGTGAGACGAAGTCAAAAGAAAGCAGAAATCTGGCATTGATGGTAAAATGTTTAGTTGAGGAGAACCATTCGAAGGAATCAGCATTCCAATTGTAAAAGACGAAAAGGAGAAAATGTGGAGTTGTGAAAGTTGGAGTTTCAGTTCAAACAAAAAGAGCTGAAAGTGAATGTAAGCTAAAATTATAATTGGAGATTGGAGTAAAGAGCAAGAGCGAAAGGGAATTCAAGATAAAACAAGAAAAGAGCAATCAGAGATTGCAGACCCTTGCCAGGACTTGTTTTCTGTGGTGTTTGTGTATTGGGTGTTTCGTATTTATAATAGACATAACTAGAAGTGGAACTTTATAACTGCTGGCAGTGATGACCGGGTACCAAATGTCCCGCTTTGATGCAACCCAGCTTGATCGGACACCTGGCTCTGACCCATGACATTTATTATAACTCAGTTGAATTCAGAATGTGATTAAAATAAATTCAAATCAAATCAAATGGAAGACCAAATAGGTGCAGTCCTGCATTGGAGTAATCAGAAGGAACCTGAACAAGTAAAAAACAAAGATGAAGTCATCAGGAGGAACCTGGATAGGATTTGGATTTCAGCTGCTACTCATCTACCCTCAAACCCATCCAGGCACAGCCAAGTGACCCTTATTCAAAAAAAAATTAAAAAGAGCCCACATCAAAAAATAAATAATTCTGGCTGCCAGACCATGCATCCAATCAAGTTGAAATTAAACTTAGAGTCCTCATCATTACGAGATCATAATTGTTAATTTTCATGTCAATCAATGAAGCAGTTCAAGATAAATAATTTTTAAAAGATTTTTGTTCAATCCAATATGGCTGCAAGACCATATGACCTATCAATTATTCGTAAGCACCCTGGTATCCGCAAGGCTTTTGGAACATATGTGTGAAGTTTCCCTCAATCTGTCCAGCCGTTTTGGAGCCGAGTTTATTTTTGGGTTTTAGGGTAAATCCAATATGGCTGTCGAACCATATAACCTATGATGTCATAGGTAGGATAGTTTTGTTTCTCATGGATAGGCGTTCACACCTGTAAAGTTTTGTCTCAATCTGTTCAGCCATTTCTGAGAAGAGGATTTTGAAGGTTTTTATCTTTAAAAATATATAACTGCAGAACCACATGACCGATGACATCATCAATCATTTTCTGTTGACCAATTTATCCATAGATGACCCTCAAAATTTTTCATACTGATTGGATGTAGCGTTCTACATCTGCAATGATGGCGTCATAACGAAGGCACCTATGACATCATCAAAAAACCACACGTATTCCTCTTCTGGAGTATTGTCATGTGCATAGATACACCTTTGATCTATTATATTCTTTGATCTTTGATATTCTGGCTTGTGTTTTTAATTAATTTCCTGAAATTTGTGGAATTTGTTTTTCACTTGGAAGTTGTGGGTTACGATATATAAATAAAGGTGGAAAAGTCTGATTTAATGCAACTTAATTCCAGATATAAGGCAACAAAAGGTGACATTTTTGAAAGGGGGTGTACACTTTCTATAGACACTGTGTTTAATTGTCTCTCAGCTCTGGAGTTGTACCTGACAAAATGAAAATCGCCAAAAATGTTGCTATTCTTAAAAAGGGAAACTCTCAAGAGGTTTGCAGTTCCTGCCCCATTTCATAATTAACAATTTTCTCTAAAATTCTTGAAAAAATTATGTATATTCGAGGATTAAATTTCTGTGTGTATCTAATGCTCTGCATAATTCACAATTTGGTATCCATAAGAAGCGCAACACTACACATGCTTTACAAACATTCGTTGATCAGGTTGTAAATGCCATTAATAATTATCATTCTCTTACCATCAGTATTTTCCTTGTGATACCAGCCATACGAAGGGTTTGATATGATCAATCATAACATTCATCTGCATAAATTATCGTACTATAGAATTTTAGGCGAGGCCTTGGAGTGGTTTGAGAACTGCCTTACAAATAGAAAACAGTTTGTTATGTTAAATAACTGTGAATCAAGCCATAAACTGGTCATGTGTGTGTCCCGCAGGGCTCTACATTAGGGCTCTGCTGTTCATAATTTGTAGTAATGTTTTGTATAAATATTCCAATGTGTTGTCTTTCATATTGTTTGTGAATGACTCAAATGTCTTTTTTTCTCATCCAGATGAGATTTCTTTCATTCTTTCATTTCATCCAGATTTCTCATCCACATATCTTTCTTCAACTTTTCCTTCACCCAATCTTATGCAATCTCCATAAAATAATAATAAAAACGATCTCTGATAATGCTTCATCTTCCTCTTCCTCACGTGTGGTTCTCATTACTGCATCATAATTCACCACTCTTTTTCTATTTCAACAGACTGCTCTCAATTCGACCTTTCCTTCATACCTGGTCTCAAAAAAAATCCAACTGTTAAAACGTCTTCTCTCCATTCTCTTTATTCTCCATCCACCAAGAAATGTCTTTAATCGCATTTCTGAACTAAAATTAAAAAAACACCAGCTTGCTATGCATATTCGCTTTCCTTCAATCGTCTTTTTTTTTTTTTCAACTTCAGTGCCAATTCACCCCTCTCACCCCTCTCCCTCAAAGCAACCATCACAGTCTTTCCCCTCCAAGCTTCCCTCTCACGTTTCTCAAAAACTCCCCCCTCACCTTTCTCCTCAACCTCCCCCATTCACCCTTCTCCCACCATTCTCTCCCCTCACTCACCCTTCTCAAAGTTGCCGCCCCCCCTCTCATCCACAAAGTTTCCTCCTTCCCCTGCCCTCTCTCCTCCATCTCATCACTCCACCTCCTCAAATCTTCAACTGCATTCTGCCACCTGTCATATTACTCCCACTGTACCTCAACCCAGCACCACAGAGCCTTTTCGCCTCCTCATCCGGCCCCCTCTCTAGTTCTTATGCAATCCCCCACACTCTTTCAACAACTCTCCTTACCTTCTCCCCTCCTCCTTGTCCTATCCTCCCCTTCCCTCCCCTGCACCCAAAGCCTCCTCCCCTATCCTCCTCCCTCTTCATTTACATTGTGGACCTCAAATATCCGGGGCCTTTGCTCAAACATGACATCTTTCCATACAGGTTGCCACTGACAAATCAGACATAATCTGCCTAACAAAAACTTTCCCCTCAAGACGTCTCTAACTCCCTCGTATCTCTCCCTGGTTACTCCCTCCTCCGGTATGGCAGACCTGAGCCTCGTCCTGATGGAGGAGTTGCTCTCTTCATCAAAGACTTTATTCCTCACTCTCCATGCACTGCCCTCACTCCCCCACACCCCCAGGAATAACTCTGGTTATGGCTTCCCTCCACTCCCACATCATGTTTATATGTGTGCTGCACTGTCCACCAAACAGTGATGACTCCATTTACACCTCACTTTCGGAAAACATGGACCAACTTCTACCTCTCATCCAAACTCTCTCTTCATCATATGGGGTGACTTCAATTGTCATCATGCCACTTGGCTCGGTGTGGGTACCTCTCTCACCTGTCATGGCACTTCAGCAAAAGACTTCTGCGACTCATTGGGACTGACTCATTCAGTGAACTTCATAACTCGGATCTCAACCAACGGTACTCCATCTCTTCTGGATCTGATTTTGACAAACTTTCCTGAAAATATCTGCTGTTCTTCCTCTGCTCCAATCGGTTGTTCTGACCACGTCCTTGTCAAAGGAAACATCTCTCTGGCTGTTATTAGAGAACCACTCACCGCCGTCGAGTCTGGCATTTCACTCAGGCTGACTGGCAAGGTCTCAAAGCAGCCATCAAACTTCTAGACCAGTCTCCCATCGCTACTTGTTTTTTTTTTATCCTTGTCGAGGCTCGTATGAGAGCTAACACACAACGCACAGCAAGGGGGCATGAGACAAGAGGGCGGGATTGGGACGGACAAAACAGTGAGTAACAGATATTAGGAGATCTGTGGAAGGAGAGGGATGGGGCGGGTACATGAGGAATACAAGATTGACATTACAGGGACTTTCAGGAAGGAAAGCAGGAAATTTGAAAGAGGTGGGCTTTGTGGATTAACGGGAGTAGAAAATATTGAGGATTTGGATGGGGGATGATACGAGGTGTGGTGAACAGCTGTTTTAAAGGCTTGGAGGGAAGAATGGGATTAATAGAGTGATGAAGTTTATTCCAAAGGTGGGGAAAAAGAGGAATGAAAGAGTGAAGGTGAGCAGTGTTTCGTGATTTTGGTAGTTTTACCAGAAGGGGGTTGTTGGCGGACCTTGAACACCATGTGGAAATGTTGTGGAGACGAATCGCCGAGACTGGAAAGGAGACGGTAGAAGACAGAAAGACCACCGACCTGCTTGCAGTGAGAGAGTGAGAGGCCCAAAGACTCAGCCTCATTGCGGGAGATACAAATGATACGAAATGCCTTAGTTTCCACAGCGTGAAGCTGAGAAAGGTGGGAGGCAGGAGCACCAGCACAGAAAGGAAAGCAGTACTCCATCAGGCTCCGGAAGAAAGCTTTGTAAGTGGTCAGGAGCTCAGGTGGGCCGAGGAAGGACTTTGCACGACGGAGGATTCTCAGTATCGAGGTAAAATCACAAACGGTCCAACACGTGGAACATGTCTTTCATCCGGACAAATCTCACACTCTCACTCTGTCTCTCCGAAAGGACCGTTGAGAACACCCCCCCCACCCCCATCCACTTTCTCAACAATCCTCTGGAAGAAGTCCTTTCTTTCAAGCTTCTGGGTCTCACCATCTGCCATGAACTTTCCTGGGAAAGCCACATTTCAAACCTGGCATCCAAAGCAAGTTACCGACTGAGAATCCTCCGTCGTGCAAAGTCCTTCCTCGGCCCCCTGAGCTCCTGACCACTTACAAAGCTTTCTTCCGGAGCCTGATGGAGTACTGCTTTCCTTTCTGTGCTGGTGCTCCTGCCTCCCACCTTTCTCAGCTTCACGCTGTGGAAACTAAGGCATTTCGTATCATTTGTATCTCCCGCAATGAGGCTGAGTCTTTGGGCCTCTCACTCTCTCACTGCAAGCAGGTCGGTGGTCTTTCTGTCTTCTACGTCTCCTTTCCAGTCTCGGCGATTCGTCTCCACAACATTTCACATGGTGTTCAAGGTCCGCCAACAACCCCTTCTGGTAAAACTACCAAAATCAGAAACACTGCTCACCTTCACTCTTTCATTCCTCTTTTTCCCCACCTTTGGAATAAACTTCATCACTCTATTCAATCCCATTCTTCCCTCCAAGCCTTTAAAACAGCTGTTCACCACACCTCGTATCATCCCCCATCCAAATCCTCAATATTTCTACTCCCGTTAATCCACAAAGCCCACCTCTTTCAAATTTCCTGCTTTCCTTCCTGAAAGTCCCTGTAATGTCAATCTTGTATTCCTCATGTACCCCGCCCCATCCCTCTCCCTTCCACAGATCTCCTAATATCTGTTACTCACTGTTTTGTCCGTCCCAATCCCGCCCTCTTGTCTCATGCCCCCTTGCTGTGCGTTGTGTGTTAGCTCTCATACGAGCCTCGACAAGGTATAAAAAAAAAACAAGTAGCGATGGGAGACTGGTCTAGAAGTTTGATGGCTGCTTTGAGACCTTGCCAGTCAGCCTGAGTGAAATGCCAGACTCGACGGCGGTGAGTGGTTCTCTAATAACAGCCAGGAGATGTTTCCTTTGACAAGGACGTGGTCAGAACAACCGATTGGAGCAGAGGAAGAACAGCAGATATTTTCAGGAAAGTTTGTCAAAATCAGATCCAGAAGAGATGGAGTACCGTTGGTTGAGATCCGAGTTATGAAGTTCACTGAATGAGTCAGTCCCAATGAGTCGCAGAAGTCTTTTGCTGAAGTGCCATGACAGGTGAGAGAGGTACCCACACGAGCCAAGTGGCATGATGACAATTGAAGTCACCCCATATGATGAAGAGAGAGTTTGGATGAGAGGTAGAAGTTGGTCCATGTTTTCCGAAAGTGAGGTGTAAATGGAGTCATCACTGTTTGGTGGACAGTGCAGCACACATATAAACATGATGTGGGAGTGGAGGGAAGCCATAACCAGAGTTATTCCTGGGGGTGTGGGGAGTGAGGGCAGTGCATGGAGAGTGAGGAATAAAGTCTTTGATGAAGAGAGCAACTCCTCCATCAGGACGAGGCTCAGGTCTGCCATACCGGAGGAGGGAGTAACCAGGGAGAGATACGAGGGAGTTAGAGACGTCTTGAGGGGAAAGTTTTTGTTAGGCAGATTATGTCTGATTTGTCAGTGGCAACCTGTATGGAAAGATGTCATGTTTGAG
The DNA here is from genome assembly GCA_035128595.1 of Eptatretus atami. Classification (NCBI taxonomy): domain Eukaryota; kingdom Metazoa; phylum Chordata; class Myxini; order Myxiniformes; family Myxinidae; genus Eptatretus; species Eptatretus atami. The sequence continues at coordinate 111,712,042 of CM068952.1, read as the reverse complement.
CAAAGGCCCCGGATATTTGAGGTCCACAATGTAAATGAAGAGGGAGGAGGATAGGGGAGGAGGCTTTGGGTGCAGGGGAGGGAAGGGGAGGATAGGACAAGGGAGGAGGGGAGAAGGTAAGGAGAGTTGTTGAAAGAGTGTGGGGGATTGCATAAGAATAGAGAGGGGGCCGGATGAGGAGGCGAAAAGGCTCTGTGGTGCTGGGTTGAGGTACAGTGGGAGTAATATGACAGGTGGCAGAATGCAGTTGAAGATTTGAGGAGGTGGAGTGATGAGATGGAGGAGAGAGGGCAGGGGAAGGAGGAAACTTTGTGGATGAGAGGGGGGGCGGCAACTTTGAGAAGGGTGAGTGAGGGGAGAGAATGGTGGGAGAAGGGTGAATGGGGGAGAGTTGAGGAGAAAGGTGAGGGGGAGTTTTTGAGAAACGTGAGAGGGAAGCTTGGAGGGGAAAGACTGTGATGGTTGCTTTGAGGGAGAGGGGTGAGAGGGGTGAATTGGCACTGAAGTTGAAAAAAAAAAAAAGACGATTGAAGGAAAGCGAATATGCATAGCAAGCTGGTGTTTTTTTAATTTTAGTTCAGAAATGCGATTAAAGACATTTCTTGGTGGATGGAGAATAAAGAGAATGGAGAGAAGACGTTTAACAGTTGGATTTTTTTTGAGACCAGGTATGAAGGAAAGGTCGAATTGAGAGCAGTCTGTTGAAATAGAAAAAGAGTGGTGAATTATGATGCAGTAATGAGAACCACACGTGAGGAAGAGGAAGATGAAGCATTATCAGAGATCGTTTTTATTATTATTTTAATGGAGATTGCATAAGATTGGGTGAAGGAAAAGTTGAAGAAAGATATGTGGATGAAAATCTGGATGAAATGAAAGAATGAAAGAAATCTCATCTGGATGAGAAAAAAAGACATTTGAGTCATTCACAAACAATATGAAAGACAACACATTGGAATATTTATACAAAACATTACTACAAATTATGAACAGCAGAGCCCTAATGTAGAGCCCTGCGGGACACACATGACCAGTTTATGGCTTGATTCACAGTTATTTAACATAACAAACTGTTTTCTATTTGTAAGGCAGTTCTCAAACCACTCCAAGGCCTCGCCTAAAATTCTATAGTACGATAATTTATGCAGATGAATGTTATGATTGATCATATCAAACCCTTCGTATGGCTGGTATCACAAGGAAAATACTGATGGTAAGAGAATGATAATTATTAATGGCATTTACAACCTGATCAACGAATGTTTGTAAAGCATGTGTAGTGTTGCGCTTCTTATGGATACCAAATTGTGAATTATGCAGAGCATTAGATACACACAGAAATTTAATCCTCGAATATACATAATTTTTTCAAGAATTTTAGAGAAAATTGTTAATTATGAAATGGGCAGGAACTGCAAACCTCTTGAGAGTTTCCCTTTTTAAGAATAGCAACATTTTTGGCGATTTTCATTTTGTCAGGTACAACTCCAGAGCTGAGAGACAATTAAACACAGTGTCTATAGAAAGTGTACACCCCCTTTCAAAAATGTCACCTTTTGTTGCCTTATATCTGGAATTAAGTTGCATTAAATCAGACTTTTCCACCTTTATTTATATATCGTAACCCACAACTTCCAAGTGAAAAACAAATTCCACAAATTTCAGGAAATTAATTAAAAACACAAGCCAGAATATCAAAGATCAAAGAATATAATAGATCAAAGGTGTATCTATGCACATGACAATACTCCAGAAGAGGAATACGTGTGGTTTTTTGATGATGTCATAGGTGCCTTCGTTATGACGCCATCATTGCAGATGTAGAACGCTACATCCAATCAGTATGAAAAATTTTGAGGGTCATCTATGGATAAATTGGTCAACAGAAAATGATTGATGATGTCATCGGTCATGTGGTTCTGCAGTTATATATTTTTAAAGATAAAAACCTTCAAAATCCTTTCTCAGAAATGGCTGAACAGATTGAGACAAAACTTTACAGGTGTGAACGCCTATCCATGAGAAACAAAACTATCCTACCTATGACATCATAGGTTATATGGTTCGACAGCCATATTGGATTTACCCTAAAACCCAAAAATAAACTCGGCTCCAAAACGGCTGGACAGATTGAGGGAAACTTCACACATATGTTCCAAAAGCCTTGCGGATACCAGGGTGCTTACGAATAATTGATAGGTCATATGGTCTTGCAGCCATATTGGATTGAACAAAAATTTTTAAAAATTATTTATCTTGAACTGCTTCATTGATTGACATGAAAATTAACAATTATGATCTCGTAATGATGAGGACTCTAAGTTTAATTTCAACTTGATTGGATGCATGGTCTGGCAGCCAGAATTATTTATTTTTTGATGTGGGCTCTTTTTAATTTTTTTTTGAATAAGGGTCACTTGGCTGTGCCTGGATGGGTTTGAGGGTAGATGAGTAGCAGCTGAAATCCAAATCCTATCCAGGTTCCTCCTGATGACTTCATCTTTGTTTTTTACTTGTTCAGGTTCCTTCTGATTACTCCAATGCAGGACTGCACCTATTTGGTCTTCCATTTGATTTGATTTGAATTTATTTTAATCACATTCTGAATTCAACTGAGTTATAATAAATGTCATGGGTCAGAGCCAGGTGTCCGATCAAAGCTGGGTTGCATCAAAGCGGGACACTTTGGTACCCGGTCATCACTGCCAGCAGTTATAAAGTTCCACTTCTAGTTATGTCTATTATAAATACGAAACACACCAATACACAAACACCACAGAAAACAAGTCCTGGCAAGGGTCTGCAATCTCTGATTGCTCTTTTTCTTGTTTTATCTTGAATTCCCTTTCCTCTTGCTCTTTACTCCAATCTCCAATTATAATTTTAGCTTACATTCACTTTCAGCTCTTTTTGTTTGAACTGAAACTCCAACTTTCACAACTCCACATTTTCTCCTTTTTCGTCTTTTACAATTGGAATGCTGATTCCTTCGAATGGTTCTCCTCAACTAAACATTTTACCATCAATGCCAGATTTCTGCTTTCTTTTGACTTCGTCTCACCTCAATGTCACAATGTGTAGCCAACTCAACAAGCTCAGATTTCTTTAACTTACCAAGTTGTTCCTCATCTGATGACTCAAGAAACTATTTTGCATTAAATGCCATTATGATCGTTTGTGGGTTTCACCTGGTTATCTTTTAATCACTTTAGTATTATTATGAGCAATTTGGTTCTTATCCGGAATCACTTTGGTATTATTATTGGCAATTTGGTTTCTTATCATACGAGCCCCAAATTTCTATTACATCTCCACCTCAAGACACCAGAGCGAGTGTACCATTTACCTGGAGGGTGTCGCGGTAAAAAAGATTAAAGGACAACTATGTGCCCTGTTTGTTGTTTTACCGGTGAAACCAGCATGCGACAATAGACAGAAGGATTGTTTATCAGTAATATTTATTGACACCTACCATCTATCTTTAAAACAATTATACTAATTAAAATAATCCCTCTAATCTTTTCCAAGAATCCCCAATTAATAAAGTACAAATGTCACAGATACCAATGCAGCAATTTGGGAGCTCCTCACTGAGAAGGACAGTGCACACTGATGGCAGGTGAGAGCAAGTGAGAACACGGCAGGCTGCCATCTCGATGCAGCCAGTGAGGAGATGCCCGCTTTGAAGTCGTCTCTGAGACAACAGCAGGTCAGCAGATTTGATGAGTAGACCAACCAGTAGATTAGAGTGACCAGTGTACAGCAGGGTGAAGCTGGTTCATTAGTCAGGGAACAGTCACTAAACCATTTCAGGTTCACATACAGAAGATTCTCAATTCCACCTTTACTGTTTGAGCCAGTTTTTAAAATGAATTCTTACACAAGAAATACAGTGTAGCAGTTGAATCCTGCTCTATGTTCCCTCTCTCCTTATTAAGCAAACTGTTGATCATTTTACATATTTTGCAAACTATCAGCAAACCTTTTGTCTTCTTGCTAAGGTCAATGCTGCTACGGTCTGGTTTTCTTAACTCATGTCATGACCATTGTTGAGCCACGCCAGCATTTGGTGCATTTCTTATCTCGTTTTGTTGTCATTTCTGAGATGCCATTATCTTTCCCTTCTCATCTGTGTGGTTCTTGTCAACCAATTCAACCTTGGTCACGTTCAGTGTGACATTCCACAGAATATTAACACAGCCTAAATAATTATTTTATCCAGTGCAGTTGACTTTCACCCACAGCACAATTAACTTTCACCCACAGCACAATTGCATGTTATGCTGATCCGGAACAAGAGGCACACCCTTTCACTCAGGTATGATTCCAAGTATTTTTGGCTTCTTTAAAAGCTATGTGAGCCATTTAATGGTGCAATCTTTATCTGACATTAAAAAAAAAAAAATATATATATATATATACAAGCTGCCCCGATTGGCCTTGATGTAAGGGTTTCAGGGGCGGATTACATCATTTGGATTACATTTGATGTTTGCATTTGTGGATTATATTTGGTGCTTCTCAAATGAGAAACACCATTCATGAAAAAAGGAAAAAAATCTCAACATGAAGCCAAAACTACATGAACGCATGCATAGTTTGCCAAATACTTGCTACTTGGTGCAAGACCCAATGAATGGTGATACGATAATCTTTTGTTTCTTGATGGAGAAACACATTTTATCAAGCACATGTACCTTATACCGAAGACAATTAAAGTCCATTGTCAAACTTCTCTAAACAAGACACGTGCACTATGACCTTTAGACCAGAAGTATGGGCATGAAATATACACATCATCTGGCCTTAAGGATAAATATATGTACTTTCAAGACAGACAGTGTTAATACATCAAAATGCATTGCCTATCCTCTTGATGAGTAATACACAGACCATTACTGACTGAAAAGTATTTACATAAATAGGACATGATATTTTATTTCTCATACAGACCACTTGCCTTCCAAATGGAACGACAGAAACAACAACCCAATTTGTAAGAGTGATTCCAAAGATGGATTTCATCAATTACAGATTGGACAGTCTTCATTCCTTGAGTGCAAAACCACAAAAGTAATGCGATTCATAATTACAACTATTTTTAAGTCATACCTATTCTTCAACTGAAAGTCACAGATCATCAAACTGACTTTCATCCTGTTTATTCAATGCTCCTGCTGCAGGCAATTAATGGATGGATCCACTGAACCTGAAACAAAAGCTCAGAGCAGTTTTACTGGAGATATGCATTTGCACTATCCAGCACCTTGCTAAGCACATTGAAAATTTCTGCATGATTTCCCATTGCATACAAAATATGGAGTGACTCATTCATTTCTTAAGCACTCTTCACCCTCCCACATATCAGACACACCACACACAAACACATCCCAAACCACCCTTCTTGCTTTCCTCTTCAAGCTGTCCACTGTTGCATTCTGGACATTGACGTTGTACAAATCCAATCAGTGACGTTTTACTTTCTTATTCTCTCACCCTTGGATTTACCAATTATAGTATACCACCTGTTCCATTCATCACTAAAGTTGGGCTTAATGTCACCTCATGTTGATCACTGGGCCAAAGCCATGATCTTTCAAACTCTCATTAGCCCTATTCATTTATGCATCACATCACAATAACAGGGTTATCAATCTTATTAAGGCATTGTTAAATTCATTTGACCCAAACTGTTGGTGTAAGATATAATCTCACCATGCATTTCGTCCTTGTTGAGTAGTGTTGATGATACAGATAATCACAAACAGGGAATAATTGCCCAGAGTAGCACAACACAGTGGCTTACCTTTTTGAATCATTCATGTTTCCAATGTAAATACAGAACTGACAGTGGGTTTATTAACTGAAGTACAGCACGCTCACCCCTTAATACACACACACACACACACACACACACACACACAAAACACCTCCTTCCTTCTAACATAAACCAGAAAGGAAATGATCCATTAATCATTAATTGTGACACTTCATCAGGGATGAATCCAATGAAGTAGGCTCACTGGTGAGAACACGAAACACTTCATGTCTTCATCTTTCCATATTCAGTAGGTAAGCTTCCAAACTTTGTTTTTTAATGTGCCCAAACACAAGCAATGCATTTCACACTTGAAGCGCATGTATGAACACAGACACATACTTTGATCAAAAAAATTGTTTGGGATGCTAAATTTGATTATTAGCGTGTGTGTGTGTGTGTGTGTGTGGTGTGTGTGTTTATATATATATATATATATATATATATACATTGTTACGGATTTTAGAATCCGGTCTGATGAATGCATCCACACATCCAGGTCCTCAGACAGTTATTTCCTTAAATGCATGTTCTGATTAGCCCATCCCCATGTCTAATGGGATCTTAAATGTGATGCGTTGAGAAGGGTAAAGGATAGATCCCTCTTATGGAAGCTTTTTTCTTTAAAACAGACACTTTCACACACATTTCCTTCACGAGCGATGAAGCCCGCCCTCATTTTTCTCAGCAGCATTCTTTCACGAGCTCCGACGCCCACCTTTTTTGAGAGCGCACAGGTCGTCATGGTAACCGTGCCCCAGTGGGGTGGGATGGGCTTGGGGCGGATGGCACCCCCGGAGAGGGCCCGCCCTCGTTTTTCCTCAGCAACATTCCTTCGCGAGCTCCGACGCCCGCCTTTTTTGAGAGCGCATGGGTCATCATGGTAACGTGCCCCAGTGGGGTGGGTGAGCTTGGGTGGACGGCACCCGGTAGACGCCCCGAAGATATAAAAAGACGTTCTGTGCGGAGAGACGTTCTGTGAGGAGAGGCGTTCTGTGAGGAGAGACGTGAGGAGAGAAAAAGGCGAAAGAGGGGCGTTCGGTGGAGAAAGACGTTCCAGTGAGGAAACAGCGAAAGAGGGACGTTCTGAGTGGAGAGAGACGTTCCAGTGAGGAAACAGCGAAAGAGGGACGTTCTGAGTGAGAGATATGTTCGGAGAGGAAAGAGATACGTTCTGAGATAATAAAAAGCGTGAACGAAAGAGGTATGAGAGAGAAGCGAGCAAGAAGTGGGTGTAGGGCGCAAAAGAGAAGGAAGCGCGCATGTGGGTGTTGGCCAGCGCCAACAGCGAGACGGTTCGTCCTGCCAGAGCTTCAGCAAGCGAGCGTGTGGACTGGCGTTCAAGGCTGCCCCGCGAGAGACTGTATGACAAAGCTGGTGCTGGTGACGGATGTGACACGCACGCACGCATTTCAGAACGTTTTTGCTTCATGGACACAACTTTCTGGTGAGCGAGATGATTTTCTCCCCTCCCCTCCCCCTGAATGATCCGTTGGGTACCCTTGTCTGTGATTAGCTGTAAGTCAACCCCTGTTACGTTTCTGCTCTTTGTCTCTTTCTGGCATTTTGATTGATTTGCTTTGAAATTCATTTTATTTACCTCAGCAAATAAAATGTTATTTTTATTTATTTATTTCATTATTAATAAATTCTATGTCGATTTCCAACTCTCTGTGTTTGTCCTTTCCTTCATTGGTCTAGCATTATTTGAACTGAGATAGAATGGGAGTGTAATTACCACAGATTTGACCCAAAAAATCGTCAGCACGCACCTGCGGTTAAAACGCTCGGCCGCCCCTAATTAAAATCTAATCAGATAACATTGGTGCTTTGCCGAGGGCGCACTCCCCGCTCAGGAACCCACGTGACCTCTAGTTAAACGGAATAATAGACGGCGGACACTGGAACTCGTGGTTGACTGGGTGGCGTCTGTGGTTTTAAAACAACCCACCGTACCATAACGTTAATTGTGAGCGGTGGCCCAGGTTCGGCTCGACCGAAGACAACTGGGATTAATCCCCCTGAGTGACAGCTGTGGTCTCGGTACCCGCCACCGCAACAATATATATATATATATATATATATATATATATATATATATAATATATATATATATACATAAATAAGTGTGTATGTGTATATATTGTTGCGGGCCGCGGGGTCGGGTGAGAAGACCACTAGTGGGGAAGCTACGTCGATTCCCACCAGACTCCCCGGAATTGTCGGCCTTCGCTCACGGATCATTCCATGACGCGGCGGGTCGCTTAACCGATTGTGGACGCCAATAACTCACTGCGTGACCTAGGTCCTCCGTCTATAATCGGGTTACCTAATTAACCACGCGATTTAACCACCAGGGAACCACGCCCTCGGTACGCCTTTTCCAAACCGGATTACTCTACCCGTCTACCAGATCGGATGCAGCCGAGCGGACTGCAAGGACGTACCGGCTAAGAAGGAATGGATCGTTGGGAATAAAGACCGGCTAAACTTAGATTCGAACCATGCTGGACCAATGAGAGAAAAGACAAAGGTGAGCTGGGAACATTCCCAATGACAATTATTTATTAACAGCAAGCGAGGAAAAGCATGTGGCACAACAAAGATTTTATTGGGTATGTAACGCAGGAAAGAGGAGAGAGGTGTGGGGTGCAGCAATAATACAAGCACTTACTAAAGCAGACACAGTGCAGACTTGACATGACATTAGCCTGGTGTTGGCTCAGTGGTTAGGGTGGCAGCTTGGGATCCGAGGGTCCTGAGTTCAAGCCCCGTCGGCCGCTGAATTAATACACCAGGGGTTGACTCAGCCTGTCAATCCTTCGAGGTCGCAAAATGAGTACCAGTTCCAGTGTGGTACTGGTAGAGGGGCACTGCATAGCGCACAGTCGCGCCTCAATAAATGATAGCTACCCCGCAGGTAAGCTGCCATACGACACCACACACGCGAGATTAATTACAGTAACAACAATAAGGATCTTCTACAGGCTTACTTAAGACAGGTGCCAGCACACCAGACACACACAGAAAAAGAACCCAAATGTGAAGGACTTTTTGCAGCCAGGGAGGGAGGGCGTTGAGGTTATAGCTTTCGGTACTTGGGCGTTTCGGGGAGGATACTCCGTGGTGCGGTACCAACAATTGTCGCGTTGTCTGGCCACAGCCGCTGTGTGGAGATCGTGTTCTGAAGGAAGAGCTTGAGTGGAGAAGGGCGGAGTCCAGAGAGCGAGGGTGGAGCAGTAGCGGAACCAGGCAGAGGTGGTTCGTCGACGTCGTGTGGGTGGAGACGAGGAAGAGGAGGTGATTCGTCGATGTCGTGTGGGCGGAGTGAGAAACAGGAAGCGGGCCGTCGAGGCGAGACGTGAGCGGAGTCGAATCCGACGTTCATCGCCTGAGTCGGCGTTCTGACTGGCCCGACCCTCACGTGGTCCGCAGCCTGGGCCGGGTTTCGGGCAGACGCCAGTCCAGCCGCCCACCTGGATGCTAAAGTGTACGTGACTCGCCACACATGTCTGGTTTCGGGTAGAACAGTGAAGCTCAAAGCGCTAGTCAGCCCAAGCGCGCGTCGTGATTTTGCCTCAGAAAGAAAAAGTGTGGGATGAAATAAAAAGGGAAAATGATTTAATAACCTAACTATTAGACCATCGCAATGCACTCCCTTATCTCCCACTAAACAAAGGAGGGGTTGATCATACATGTATATTAATGGCATAACTGTCTCGGGACACCTATCTGTTGTATGATGCGGTTCCGAGAACCGCAACACTACCCCCTCCTTTTGCTAACTCAACCGAGTCGTCAATGTTCGTGTGGCATGCAGGTGGAGTTCCCCTCATACATTTTACCTACGGATCCCTGAGTGCGACATTTTGAATACATGTCCCAAAAATAAATACCTAGTGCATTGCGTAACTAAACTAACAGACTCATTTGGACAACTTAACTACATTGCCGAACTAAACAAACAAACAGGTGGGTCAGAACGATATACATTTCTAATATTTATATTACCCATGGCCCAGGACCTGTGACTTAAGGAGAGCACAATAAAGGCACATTCGGGATGAATGCAGCAGCAGGCAATCGATGATCAGCGTCTTCAGGGCCCTCAATGGTCCTTTGTTGGTTTTTGTTTTGTTTGTTTTCCTGGCTGCTGGAGGCAACTCACCCTAACACGGCAGGCCAAACGCCGTCTCCCAGTCCATTTGAACTGGCCTTCATACAACAAGGAGATATCGGGCTGCACAAATGCAGTCCCCGGTAACGCGGCTGCCTGCAGGGCAGTCCTTGCAAATACTTCCACAAAGATGGTCCTGGTGCACATGGTAAAGTTGAGTGATATGGCAAGGCAAATAAAGGCATGGGCAGGTATGGCAAATGGAGTCAAGGCAAAGGCAAGATAAAGGCATGCAAATGCAGACCAGGTAAGGTGCAGTTACACAGGTCGGCACATGAAGCTGGCCAGCCTCGGTGTGGTCTCGCGAGGTTGTGGAGGGAGTGTGGGTGGCCTTGGCCGGTCCGAAGACGGGCTCGGTCCTACCTACAGTCTCCCCCAACCTATTGCCTATGCCTGCCTGTCCTTGTCCATACCCACCCCATTAGCTTGCAACAAAAACAACTAAATTTAGACTTTTTATATTTTATTTTAAAATAATTACATGTGTCCCTAACCTATTGTCTTTGTTGACTAACCTGTCCAAACTGTCTGTTCCCAATCTCTAAGATCCCTTTTTGAAAGGATTGAGGAAGAGACAAGTGAATTTGTCTCAAAGCCCAATGCAGCTCCAAATAGCTCCCACAGGTTTCAGCATTTTCCAAGATGAGTCCGCAACCTACGAACAGCGAAGGATGGATGGTGCGAAGTGTGATTTACCGCAGTGTTGCTCATACCAGGGTGAGATAAATTGTGCAAAGAACCAAATATGGCCCAATTAACTCAGCAGGAACATTTGGATGAGAAGTTTCAATGGATAGGTCGCAAACAATAGTACCTTCAGAGATAGGAGAGGTACCTCACAAAATTTGAGTGATGTGGAGCTGGCTCTGAGATGTTGAAGTTCCTCATCCCCCTGCTGCACCTAGGTAAGCCTGTTGAGATTGACAGAGGTTGTTTTGTCGAGGGTTCTTGATTTGAGCCATGAGAGGAGCATCAGCTACAGTATTTTCCTTACCGCTCACATGATGTCTTTCCGTGGTAAATTGAGAAACGTAGTCAAGGTTCGGACCTCTCTTGGTGAATAGTGATCAGGTTGTGCTTGGAAAGCATGTGCTAATGCTTTGGCAGTGTAAACACAGACTGCCTACCCTCAAGCGCATGAAAAAATTTGTGGATTGCGAGTTCAATTTCCAGCAACTCGCGACTAAAGGTGCTATACCTTGTCTCTGCTGGTTGCAACTTTTTGAAAAGATTGAATGGCTCCCACTTCCTTCCACATGCTATTGGACTCCTCGTTCAACTGCCACATCTGACATATCCACAATGATACATAGTGTTGCTTGTGACTTAGGATGGGCAAGCATTGTGGCCTCGCTAGTAAAGACTTCACTGCGGTAAAAGCAGCAGCACTTCATCGGACCAAACCGAAGTATTTTTGGTTCTTTCCCATGTCATGTGAGGAGGTTAGTTAGTGGATGAAGGGTGTCTGCACAGTTTTAGGATGAATCTCCTGTAGAAATTCACCATGCCCAGAAACTCCAATAGCTTGCGCACTGTTGTTGGCTGAAAGAAATCCTGATCACCTAGACCTTGTCAGCCAGTGGATGGTTGGCATGCTCGTTGCATGCTCGTTGATAGAGTGCCTCAAAAACTGCAATGAGTGGACCCAAAACTGACATTTGGGAGGATTGATGATGATGCCAATCCGTGATAAGCAAGCGAATATGAGCTGCAAATACTGTTCATGCTCCTTGATTGTCTTCTGGTTATGAGGAGTCATCAATGTAGGCATAAACGAAAGGTAAACCCGGGATGACCTCATCGATGAAGCGCTGAAAAGTTTGTGCTGAATTCCCTAACAAAAGGCATGTGCACAAACTCGAAAATGCCAAAAGGAGTGTAATGGCTGTCTTGTGTATATCAGCAGCTCCACTAGAATTGAGGACACTCTCCTCAGTCAAGCTTGGAGAAAACTTGCTTCCCAAGAGTGGAGAAGTAAAATCCTGCAGGTGTGGTACAGGGTAACTCTGGTTCTGTGTTCTGCTTCAGTGCACGTTAGTCATCACGGGGCCTCCGATCACCAGATGTCTTCTTCTGACCGTATGTAAAGGCGAGGCTGTTATGCCTGATGTTGGATTAATGATTAGGGTGGTGGGCTTGGATCCTAGGTCTGAGTTCAAATCTCGCTTGGCCGTTGAATTAATACCAGGTGGAGTTGACTCAGCCTGTCATACTCCTGAGGTTTGCAAAATGAGTACCAGCTTGCTGGATGATTGAGCCATTGAGTATCCTGTGTTGGAGTGGCGACCTCCCAGGATTGTCCCTAATAGCCCAGGAGACTGCTTCGGCAGCACCAACGCTATGTACAGAGTATGCCCAATGGATGGATGGATGGAGACAGTTGCTGCTTGAAACATTGAATGATACCCAGCTCAGCATATGGTCAAACTCCACTTTAGCATTTGCATAATGATCCAGAGCTAGACAACTTGGTTGAGCTGTGACTCGGAGGCATGCATGTCAATGTGATGAGGAGTGGAGTGTTTGACCGCCGCTTCACTGTAAGTTGGCGAGTTATTTCTGGGTACTGTTGAGGATGGAATCATTACTGGCCATGTTGTCAGACTTGACAAATATTGGACTGACAGAAGGCACGTGCTCGTGATACCTTTGACACAATGATTTGTGATAGAGTTGAGGACTTTTGATTTGACATCTACCAACATCCAAAATGCTACAAGAAATCGGCTCCAATGATAGCGATGGGTAAATCAGCAATGATAAAAATCCATCGGTTAACACCCTCAAGCCATGATTGAGAGTTATATCATTACCGTATAAAGAATGTGGTGGATTTGTTGACAGCTGGAGAGTAAATGTAAGATGGTTTACATTTGTCCATAACCGCTGGGGTTAAAACGCTGACCTCAGCTCCAATGTCAACTAAACAGTGGGGTGCTGGTGTTCCTGTCACTGATGAAAAAATAAGCATCTTGGTTGTTTGTGCCAGACTGACTCATTGCTAATGCTGCCGTGGTGTTCCTGACTGCGAAACAGGGTGGGCTGTGAAAATGCAAGGCTAACAAACTTGCATGCATTCTCTCCAAATTTGGCAATGACAAACACGTGCCCCCTGCATGTTGCTATGCAACCAGGACTAATGGCATTGTTGTATGTCAGTCTCCTGCATGTTTTTGGGTCCATCTACGACAAGTCCTCCTTAAGATGACATGTAAGAGCCTGCCTGCAGTTGGAAGTTAGCTGATCCATTTGGGTTTAAGTTGTTGCATGTCGATGTCGCTGGTGCAGACCGTCACCAGCTAACCGGGATGTGACCGCATCAATGGAGGAAGTGGTGGGGTGGCGACTTTGATGATCTTGTCATTATATAAGTGAGTTGCTCAATATTCACTGAATCATTGGTTGAAACAAGGATACATTGGGATTGATGTCAATTGTTGGAGAAAAAGCTGCTTGAGTATGTTATCGTGAGGTTTTATTTCACCTAACATTGTCGCAGTGCTTAAGTCAATTGAGAAGGCTTATATCCACAGCTCTCCACATAAAGAAGTTGATGCAACGAGGCAAATGTTGGCGAACCAGCTTGTTTTGAAGGAGCCAAGGCCTTTCAGTGGTGCTCAATGACAATGTCCACACACTCTTGCGCTATCTCTGGTCGAAGAGAAGCCACAACATATGCAATTTTGGCTTCTGTGCTGTGATGCCTCAGGTTAGAAATTGGCACCAACTTGGGTCATTTGCCAAAAAGAAGGTAGCTGCAAGCTAACAGCTGCAACGGAAGTGCGAACGAAGGACTTTCATTTGACATGATGAGATAGTAACGAATCACTCACATTGAATCACATCTCGCTTGTCAGATCAGGATCACATCGGGGGTTACCAATTGTGTGATAATTCCTTTCAGTGTGCTGTGATGATGATGGTGATTAAACGAGAACAAAATAAATCTCGCTCACATTTAAAACATAAACAATGTGTTGTAAATGAAGTCCTGTTGATGATTACTCCTCCCATCGTCTCTCCGCGGTTGGTGAAGAAGAAAGGTTTATTGGCGTCGAGTTGCCGTTGCTTTAAATGGATCGATGATGGAAGCAAAGAGAAAATTAATCTGTCGTCGTTGTGGTTGTTCAGCCACAAATTAAATCCACTTCACTCAATTGTCTTTGATCGTGTAAAAGAAAAGTCCCCATTAAATATCGATCAGTTTGAGTGACTTGGGAAAAAAATGAGAGAGCTGTGAGGAAAATGCATGCTCCAAATCTTGTCGTGGTAATGAGTTCTTAACAAGTACCTCCTTGCAGTGTCTGCTACGTCAACTGGTTCCTCTGGCGGGACTCCACTGATTGGCTAAAATGTTCATGCATTTGCTTCATTACAATATTGGCAAAATGTGAAAGAAAATTAATGAGTCATGACAAGTAAAAAAGGCAAAAAAAAATAATATCAATCAAAGCTATTGATATGTACTTCAGCCTAGACTCTACTGCACAGTAAATCAAAGCTTCTTTCACCGTGCACGCAGGTCTTAAGGCCTACTGACAGTATGGCCCAAAGGCAAAGGCCATAGCTGATGGTCATACAAAAACACATACTCCTAGCTCACAGGACCAATTTCATGGTCTTATATTAACGTTAGGGAATCACTATGGTGAACAAATCCTGGAATAATTCCCCCAAAGAGATAAGCTGCAGGCATCCCAAAGGTATAGTATATACAGCTCAAACTCAACTAGAATAGTAACCATGAATCCTGGATACATCACACTGGCTGGTCTTGCTGCTAGGGTCCTCAACAACATGGGGTGCAAGCCTCACATGCACCTTGTTTTATGTACATTAACAGTTAATGATAGTATCGTCTCATATGTAACTGGGAAAATTATATCAAAAATTTAATATTGCAGCATTTGTTTATTTAGTCTTGAAAAACACGAACCGCCCACAGCATAGCGTATCCGCTGCTACGCTGCTAACTGCGCAATCAGTCAGCTAGCATTGGCTTTAGAAACCTTCTATGCCATTTACCAGGTCATTCCTCGGGAAAGGCCTGCCAACTCACTCCTGGGGGATCCACTCCACTAATGACAGCCAGAGAGCTAGAAACTCTTATTGGATTCATTTCTTCTCCCTAGTAGTGTGATCAGTCTGATGCTAAAGCTAAATCAGGGCTGGAGAACCATGTAATTTTTGTGTGCATGTGTGCATATATGTAATGATTTCAATACATATACATATATGTTTTCTTTTCCATGTTTAACCATCAAATAACTAAAGAATGGATCATTAAAAAAATGCTGTAAAAGGTAATATGGCTTTCATCAAACAATAATAATTGGATTCTCCCTCTCTTGTTTTTCAAGTTAAGAGCTCTTTTTTTTCAATTCACTTTCATGGTGTACTACCAATCATGTCATGGTGTTTGGTGATAAATGTCTCAGCTTCTTTACCTTTTAAAGCAGAGATAAGAGATTGATGCAATTATCTTCTAGCATCACTCCTTTTATCCTGTTGATGGAATGTTTGCCCATAGAACTCTGTAATTTAAAATATGCTCTGATCATCTTGTTGAACATCTGATTACACCTTTATATATGAATTGAATTCTCTAGTATGTCTGACCTATATTTCTAGTGTCCACTCGATCCATCTCATTCATCCATAGTTAACCACAGTCATACAGACGCGTTGGTCGCCAAAGCACTGTCTCTTGGTATGGGTGCATCTTAGACGTCGCCACTCCGACAAGGATACAGCGAAGCTGGCATCATTTTGACGACCTCAGAAGGATGACAGGCAGAGTCAAACCCACCTGAATTAATTAAAACGCCAAGGTGATTTTACTCAGGTCCGAGGAAATCCCAAGCAACGACCCACCATTAAGGCCAACACCAGGCATATTATCTAGTATGTTCTACTTATAGCTATATGCTGGTTAAATATCGATGAAGATTATACCTTTTTATCCATGTTTTTTCCCTTTCAGCAAACGTTGTTTCAACGAAGAAGAAAAGTTATGAAATATTCAGTTGGTACTCTTTTTGGTGTGTTCCCCTTTTTGCATATCACAATATAATTGTTATTTTCAGTTCGCTCCGCCTCCTTACAATCTCCTCTCTTTCTGTGCCCATATCCGTTTCCAGTCTTGTCAACATTCAGTTCTACTTTGCCTCGCTCCTGTAAAGAAATGAATAATAACTTTTTTGGTTTTCTTTTTTGTAAAAAATGAAACACATGTGAATTTTCTCATTTTCAACGACAACCAGCGTAGTTTTTCTCTCTCAATTACTATATGGACTATGTGTGTTCCTAACTACTGTGCCGAAGCGGTTTTTAAGCTGTTTTTTGCTGTGCGTTTCTCTTACCTGTCTGTGTACAGCAGTCGATTGTTTATAGCGTGATGTTTTTTGCCGTTTAACCCCTAACCAGCACAGAACCTTGGACATCTGGCCAAAGGCGTTTAAATCATCTGGATGAGTGCCAGCTCGTACAATGGCAAAGCCTTCCGACCATGTCTCGTCCTAACCTGGCAAGATCGGCACAAACATGAAACCATCGAATACTTAAGTCGTTGAATCAAACTAACGTACACGTGAACAACAGGGAACAAAGACTGACTGCCACTACCTCGTGTGGTAAATTATGGTGGCCATTTGGCAAAATGTTTGTTGAATTATCTAATCAGATGTAAAATCAACCCTTCACCTAATAGGCAGATACGTCGATCAGTTGACTGAACTTTAAGGTGAAGCTTTTTGAAAACTGTTTTGGCTAAATAAATTATTGAGTTCTTTCATAATTTGTCCGAGAACCCTCATTTTATCAATCCACTTCTAATATACTACAATCACGTTGATTTTCAGGAGAATCCCAATTGCATGTGCCAAGTTTCATGCTGTGAATAATGTATCCACTGTTGCCTTTAAAAGTAGAGTATTAAGAGATTGAGCATCCATCATCTTAGCATCACTCCTTTAATCTATTGAT
>CM068952.1:111679186-111690315 GCA_035128595.1 Eptatretus atami | reverse complement strand
ACAAGTATTTGATACACTGCCGATTTTGCAGGTTTTCCCACTTACAAAGCACGTAGAGGTCTAATTTTTTCATAGGTAGACTTCAACTGTGAAAGACGGAATCTAAAACAAGAATCCTGAAAATCACATTGTATGATTTTTAAAAATTAAATTGCATTTTATTGCATGAAATAAGTATTTGATACATCAGAAAAACAGAACTTAATATTTGGTACAGAAACCTTTGTTTGCAATTACAGAGATCAGACGTTTCCTAATGTTCTTAACCAGGTTTGCACAGACTGCAGCAGGGATTTTGGCCCACTCTCCATACAGATCTTCTCCAGATCCTTCAGGTTTCGGGGCTGTTGCTGGGCAACGCAGACTTTCAGCTCCCTCCAAAGATTTTCTATGGGTTCAAGTCTGGAGACTGGCGAGGCCACTCCAGGACCTTGATGCTTCTTACAGAGCCACTCCTTAGTTGCCCTGGCTGTGTGTTTCGGGTCGTTGTCATGCTGGAAGACCCAGCCACGCCCCCATCTTCAATGCTCTTGTTGAGCGAAGGAGGTTGTTGGCCAAGATCTCGCGATACATGGCCCATCCATCCTCCCCTCAATACGGTGCAGTCGTCCTGTCCCCTTTGCAGAAAAGCATCCCCAAAGAATGATGTTTCCACCTCATGCTTCACGGTTGGGATGGTGTTCTTGGGGTAGTACTCATCCTTCTTCTTCCTCCAAACACGGCGAGTGGAGTTTAAACAAAAAGCTCTATTTTGGTTCATCAGACCACATGACCTTCTCCCATTCCTCCTCTGGATCATCCAGATGGTCATTGGCAAACTTCAGAGCGGCCTGGACATGCGCTGGCTTGAGCAGAGGGACCTTGCGTGCACTGCAGGATTTTAATCCATGACGACGTAGTGTGTTACTTATGGTTTTCTTTGATACTGTGGTCCCAGCTCTCTTCAGGTCTTTGACCAGGTCCTGCCATGTAGTTCTGGGCTGATCCCTCACCTTTCTCATGATCATTGAGGCTCACGAGGTGAAATCTTGCATGGAGCCCAGACGAGGGAGATTGACTGTTATCTTGAACTTCTTCCATTTTCTAATAATTGCGCCAACAGTTGTTGCCTTCTCACCAAGCTGCTTGCCTATTGTCCTGTAGCCCATCCCAGCCTTGTGCAAGTCTACAATTTTGTCCCTGATGTCCTTAGACAGCTCTCTGGTCTTGCCCATTGTGGGAGAGGTTGGAGTTTGATTGATTGAGTGTGGACAGCTGTCTTTTATGCAGATAACGAGTTCAAACAGGTGCAGTTAATACAGGTAATGAGTGGAGAATGGGAGGGCTTCTTAAAGACAAAACTAACAGTCTGTGAGAGCCGGAATTCTTACTGGTTGGTAGGTGATCAAATACTTATTTCATGCAATTAAATGCAAATTAATTATTTAAAAATCATACAATGTGATTTTCAGGATTCTTGTTTTAGATTCCGTCTTTCACAGTTGAAGTGTACCTATGAAAAAAATTACAGACCTCTACGTGCTTTGTAAGTGGAAAACCTGCAAATCGGCAGTGTATCAAATACTTGTTTCTCCCCACTGTACATATATATATATATAATATATATATAATTATATATATATATATAGATATATATACATATAATGTATATATATAACTATATATAATATATACATATAATATATATACATTATAAATACATACATTTTCCATATAATATATTACATAATATTGTGTATATTATATGATAATATTATATGTATGTGTATATATTATATACATATATATATATATATATATATATATATATATATATATATATTGTTACGGGTTTCAGAATCCGGTCTGATGAAAGCATCTGCACATCCAGGTCCTCAGACAGTTATTTCCTTAAATGCATGTTCAGATTAGCCCCATCCCCATGTCTAATGGATTTTAAATGTGATGCATTGAGAAGGGTAAAGGAGAGGAGAGATCCCCCTCTCTTATGGGAAGCTTTTTTTCTTTACGACAGACACGTTTACACACATTTCTTTCACGAGCTCTGACGCGCGCTCTTATTTTTCCTCAGCAATGTTCTTTCACAAGCTCTGACACACGCCCTTATTTTTCTTCAGCAACGTTCTTTCGCGAGCGTCGATGCCCATCTTTTTTGAGAGCGCATGGGTCGTCATGGTAACCATGCGCAAGTGGGGCGGGGTGAGCTTGGGGCGGACTGTGCCCGCTGAGATGGCCCGCAGATATAAAACGAATTGGAGGTCCGTTCTGAGGCGAGTGAAGTGAGAGGAAAAGGGCGAGAGAAGTGAGAGGAAAAGGGCGAGAGAAGTGAGAGGAGAAGGGCGAGAGAAGAGAGACGAAAAGGAAAAAAAGAAAGCCACAGAAGTAAGCATGCAAGAAGCAGGTGTAAGCGCGCAAAAAAGAGGAGAAGAGGAGCAAGCAATAACTGAGCAAGTGGTGCGAGTGTGGGTGTCTGACCAGCGCCAACAATGAGACAATTCGTCCTTCCCAGTGCTTGAGCAAGCGAGCGTGTGGTGTGCGTGTGGGTGTGAGCAGCGTCGACGAGTGAGGCACGGTTCGGTCACCAATGGTTGAGGCGCGGATCAGTCACCGACGGACCATGTGGGTCACTGGACATCACCAGTTTCGAGAAGTGTGAGGAACTGCCCTTGTCGCAGCACCAGGGTCTAAACCCATGACAGATGATCTCGGTGCCCTCCAGATGTCTCGGTGCCCTCCAGAGAATGAGGAATGGGACAAAAGGCAAGGGAGGAAAAAGAGCAGGAGTGGGGAAGGAGGGGGACAGGGGAGTGGAGTTTGCGATGAGTGGGTCTCGTATGAGGGAGGAGTGAGTCAAGTATGGAGGAGAGAGAGCCCAGTGGGGGAGAGGAGTCAGGTGGGGGTAGAGTCGAGTGTAGACGGAAAAAAATGTACCAAACCATTCGACAAACTCTCAACTTTATTGATTAATTATAAATGATGTACGGATACCAGTAACACGAGTATGCATGCCGGCATATTTTGATTATTAAAAATGATGGATGAATGGCAGTAACACTGCTAGTCATACCGATCTATGAATGTCTCTGTAGAGGTAGCCGGTAAACACTTCTGGTCACACTGATAACGGAAAACTAAATGGAAACGGAGAGTAGGAAGTGTAGTGTCTGCACATAGTCAACATGTACACCTTAACACATGCACGGGGTTGTAAAATGCTTACACGCTGTCAGCTTCCATAACCTGGGAGGGGGAGGGGGAAGGGAGTGAAGGATGAAGGAAGGAAGGAGGGAGTGAGGGATTGAGGGAGGGAAAATGAGGGTATGATGAGTGATGGTAACTGTGGGGGACAAGCTTATCGGAGCTGTCAAAGTTGTAAATGCACCACAGAAGATTGCAAATCATTCACATACAGGCCATCCAATGTATTAATTAATATTTGATGTTTAACCCCAACTGTACTGGGGGGGCTGGGATGCCCTCCCACCCCCACCTCAACATTCAACATTTTTCGCAATTTTTCCACAACCACTGGGGATTTCGAATTCACCTCTCATTACTTTTTCATTAGGGTCTTGCACACATTTTGATACCAGATATGTCCAAATCAGACTTACCGTTTCGGTGTCACATGACAATTAGGACAATTGACATGTCCTAAAAAAACTGCAATTTTTTCATATGTTTATGTACAAGAAACATGTCAATAAGGGTTGCATGCATTCGGACACTGATGGTGGAAATTAATTGGCATGTAATTTATTCTGTTTTAGCATGTTGTCGAAGACGTACTGAATAATTATAGAAAACAATAAAAAAAAACCTAATATAAAATTAATATATAATGAAAAAACAATTTTACCATCATATTCATTACGTGATCTATGTTTGTGCAAATTTTCTAGTTCATCGGACCATCGACTGTCTGACTCAGTCAGGGAAAGCTCAAAATCACCCAGTTCAGTTTGGGTTAAAAGTAAATTGTTCACGAGCTAATTTGGCATTTCATTTCTTCTTTCTGTAGTGGAAGACAAAATCGCTATTGTATGGCATGCACGGGCACTATGCAGTTCTACCGCAATACACTTCCGGATGTAAAAGGGTCACATGATGTTTACTGTCGTATCAGCACTGGATTTGGGGAGATAGGGAAATAAGGATACAAAACACATTTGCTATACGCTAGAATTTTCATTTCAATATTTTTAGTCAAGAAAACAGTAATAACTAGAGGGGGAGCACTCGGTAGAGTGCAAAACCTCCACCGCCAATAC
Source organism: Eptatretus atami (assembly GCA_035128595.1). NCBI lineage: Eukaryota > Metazoa > Chordata > Myxini > Myxiniformes > Myxinidae > Eptatretus > Eptatretus atami. The sequence goes on along the minus strand of CM068952.1, from coordinate 111,686,044 downwards.
TGCTGGGTCACTTAAGTGAACCTGATATCCTATTCATTGTAGGTCAAAATGGATCAGACTCTACTGAACCACGATTGAATAAACTAAACTAGATCTACGTGCATGTAGAAATGCCAAAAAAAAAAATCGAATTTTTTTTGAAAAAAAAGGTGCAAAATTTCTGGGTTTTTTTTCTCTAACAAATTTTTTTTGGGGGTTGGAAATCACTTAAAACATGTTGAAATGCAAAAAAAAATTCAAATATTTTTCAAATAAAATCGAAATTTTTTGGAAAAAAAGTTGCAATTTTTTTTTTCTCTAACAAATTATTTATTTTTGGTTGGAAATCACTTAAAACATGTAGAAATGCAAAAACAAAAATTCAAATATTTTTTCAAAATGGCCGCCTAGCGCCATATTGGACTTGGACCAAGTCCAAAATCTAATGGCATGATCCTTTGGACCATACCTAATCCCCCCACCAAGTTTCGTCGAAATCCGTCGAGGAGTTTTTCCGTAACACTGTTCACAAACAAACAGACAAACAAACAAACAGACAGGGGTGAAAACAGTAACCTCCGTCCATCTTCGATGGCGGAGGTTAAATATGTGTTTAGAGAAACCAAATTTATTCATTAAACTAAGCATGAAACTCCATTGCACTGGACATTTAATGCATAAGCTGAAAATCAAGATGGTGGCATGAAAGAAAACAAAAAGGGCAACAGTGAAGAATTATTCCTGTAAATATTGAAATAGAATTTTCTGATTAAAGAAAACATCAAGCCCAATGTAATCAACAGACGATTGGCTGCACAGTAGGGTGATCACATTACCCGCCAAAGGTTATATACACATTTAATAAAGCAAAGTCCAGATCAAATTTGTACATTGTATAAACTTAGATGGAAAAAAAAAGACCAGGTAAAATTTGAACCACTCTCATATTCACATACCAGGTGTTCTCAATCATCATCAGCGGTTGCCCTTGCAGGAAATTCTCGAGATCTGATGAAATTCTCTTAGATTTCTATCACATCAGTATTATGGTGCAGGTAGTGCAAAAATATACTTGCCATTTTTACAGAAATGTGTAAAATATTGCACCTTAATGATATCCAAAATAATGTCTGCAATGTTGACCGTCTTCAGTCAGATTATTGAAATGAAAGCCATGGAAGATGAAGCATTATTCGCCCAGCTTTAATAAGGCCTTTCAGAACTGTGGTTTGTAAAATTTGTTCCATGATATGGAGATGGCTTTGGTAGCTGAAGGTCCACCAAAATTGTTTAAAATTATCTGAGGTGTAACTGAGGGCAGATTTAAATTCAAACCACTTTTCTGTTGCATTACAATCCCAAGTGGGACAGTGTGCTGGACATAATAACTTCATGTACAATTTACATTCAGTTTGCTTCCAAGCAGTTGTGCTTGATTTGGAAATTATTCTTTTGTACTTGTCCAGGAGGAATGATGATGCTCAACTCATTAATGGTAATTAGATATTCCGTGTAAAGCAATTCAGCCTTGTATCACACAAATGGGAAATATAATTCCAATAACAGCTCTTCACGCATTGTAGTTCTTGCACAAGCGTCGATTATGTATACAGAATTTTTTTTTTTCGCAGATTAGATTTGATGAATATTACTCGAAGTGTGCTTTATGTAAGGTTGAATAAATAATAAGAATAATGTATTGTATTATTTATCAATTTGTGCCTCCTTGCTTTCGACTATATTAAAACAAATGCTGATTATAAAAATGCTCCCATCAGTATCAGCAAGATCATTTGGACCAAAAGCCAGTGGTACTAATCATCCAACAGTTTAATTTGCATTAGTATACTTTCGTCTTCACCAAAGCACTCTAATGAAAAAAGTTCCAGACGAGACAAAAGGAATGACACATCTGTGATCATGATAGTGTCATGTTATCAGTATTAAAAGCAACAGACAGGACGAAAACGACCTCAAACAAACCCTCTTACTATAATTTTGAATTCCCTCATTCTCCCCAGGTGGTGTTATTTTAACAAACATATTAAAGGTGGAATTTCTTTTCAACTGCTGCCTTTTGCTCGGTGTGAAAAAGATAAATCGTTTGTGATGGAAAATCGTGCTGCTTTATTTATGTTGTGTGATTTAACGCTAGGATGATTTGATTGTGGAGGGATAAATCTGGCAGATGTTCTTCTTGGTAGGAACAATAAAGTAACTAACTGGAGAGTTCATAGAACACAAAACCCCATGCAGTGTTCATGTGTATACTTCAATTTTAATAAAATAATGATTTTAAAGATCGTAAAAAGAAAAATTCTGGAAGCTTAGTGCTAATGAATCAGTCTTATACATCACCGTGAAACACCACCCTATTTAACATGCCCAAATACTACTAAACAGAAGCATTTTGTAAGTGACAAGAAGGTGATTTGTGTTCTCCACTGTTCAAGGAGGAGGAGGAGATTGGGACCATACTCTGCGCAGAGCATTGGTGCTGCTTAAGCAGTCTCCTTGGCTATTGGGCACAATCCTGGACGGGTCGCCACTCCGACACAGTATACCAGCATGCTGGCACTCATTTTGCCGACCTCGAAGGATGACAGGCCGAGTTAACCCCACCTGGTATTAATTCAACAGCTGAGCGGGATTCAAACTCAGGACCCTAGGATCCAAAGCCCACCACCCTAACCATTAAGCCAACACCAGGTATACTGTTCAAGTATATAATTAAATTTAAAGAAAATAAAGATTGCAAAAGTCGTATAAATAAATAAATTCCAGAATTTACCGCCATCTTACTGCCGTTGATGCAGTGTTGATTACACCACCCCTTCTAACACTTTACACAAGTTATCCGAGCCTGTTGTTTGTGTCCTTTATGACATCCATAAAAACAGTAAGATTCCTGTTTTAAATGATTTTCAATTTGGTTTGAATGCCAGACAGGGAGACAGAGGAAAAAAGGTTTATCTCCCTCCTCTCTGCGCATGTGCGATCAGGACAAATTCAGAGCCAAAGTCCTGTTAAACTGCAGGTTTGTTTTCCAATTCATGTTCCGATTCATATTAAAAACATAACATTCAATTTAAATACAGGAATATCTCGATTTACGAACAACATGCATTCATGAAAAGTAGTTTTTAAATCGAAAGTTCGTAAACCGGGAGTGATTTCTCCATATGTATATTATGATATAGTGGGGGGATGTGTTCCCCCAAAAAAAATTTCCACCCAAAATTCAATAATAATGGAGAAAATATATTAAGAAATGTGCAGTAATAAGTAACACCAATGTCACTTTCAAACTATGCAAGCTATGGTGCCTCTTAAAATGTGAAAACCACCCGTCGCTCGCACCGAAATTAACCATGGTGGAACTTTCACCATCACTGCACTTTAACTTTAAGTCTTCAAAAAAGTTATTGGCCTTTTCTTTAATGACCATCGTGTTAATTTGAACATTTTTTTGGAGTTTGGCTTTCAATCCAGACACTTAGCAAACACTCCATATTTTCCATTAAAGAGCTTTATGTTTTGGTAATTTTCATTGCACTGGAAGGTGTCACACATTGAGCACATTCCATGATCTTTTGTTTGTTGTTACGTTTCGTAATCAACGTTGTACTCACAAGGCAAAGTCACGTGCAATATCCGTAAGGTGGGAACAAGCATCAAACCTTCTTAGAATTTCTAATTTACTTTTTAACGATACCACTTTCCTCTCTTTCTTTCCACTCGCATCACTTCCTTGATGGATGGATACAGCACAGTACCATACTGTAATGTACAATAACGTTTGTGTAAATAAAATGCACTTACGTTGATTGGAGTTGAGCAAAAGTTCATAATGCCACGATATGAGGTCATGAATCAAATTTTTGGAATTAAAAAGTTTAGTTTCGTAAGATTGAAAGTTTGTAAATCTGGATATTACTGTAGGTTGTTTCCTCGATCATGAACTGATGTTTACAGACAGACTGATGGACGGACATGAACCGATTGCTTAACCCCACTTTTCGCTTCACACACGTGGGGTAATGAGTTAACCAGAAGACATTGCTTAAAATTATCAATAAAACCACAGCTCCATCGGAAATAAAATGATGATGTGGGGGATTATGAGTTTGTCAGCTGTCGGTCACACTCATTTCCTCAAAACAATTGTTTCTCCTTTGCAGCATGTCACAAAATCTTGATGAGGCACTGTTTGCTTCATACACATATGCTTATGATTCGATATGGGACAAAGTTTGTTATACATGACACTCAAATGTTTGTTGTGGCGAGATGTTAATTGTAAAAGTTGAATTGAGCAAACGTGTGACAAGTATTGATATTGTTGTGATATTTTAAGCTGAGTAAACAGATCATGGGTGTCAAGATCATTTCTGACGACTTCTGGATGTTGAACTAGCTTGTGGAAGGATAAGTCTGGCGGAATTTCTCATGTTAATGAGTAAACTGGAGTGGCATCTGTATGTATAACCATCTAGTATTTCCCAGTAGATTCTAAAGAGAAGGGCATTCGGGAATGTTTGTGAGCTGACTATGTAAGTGGCAAAAAGGAGAGTGTCGAGGATGAAGAGATGAGGGGAGAGAATAAGCCAGTTTGAAATACTGTATTTAAAAAATGTACCTCAATGTCTTTATCCAATATTAAATGGAAGTTCACCACCATCTCAGATCGTTCCCAATCCAAAACCATTCTTTTCTACCCTCGTTAACCCCACCACTTCACCCCACCCCAATCCCTTCTCCTTCCAAATTTTGGCTGCTCTTAGAGCACCCTTATTCTGGACATTTCCATCTGTCTGTCTGTCCGCGAAACTTTTGGTCAAGCCTAGGGGCTAAACCACTCAACCGATTCCAATGAAATTTGGTATGTCGGACCAATATTTCTGGAAATCGTGTGCTTTCGAATATGGGACCCGGGCCCTAGCAACGGCATAGCAATGGCCTTTCAAGTGGTCAAAAAATCGAAAAAAAAAAAAAAAATCGAAAAATCGAAGCTTAGAGTTCTGTGCGCAATCTATCTAGCTCCCTTCATGCCAATTTGCAGCCCTAACAAAAATATTTGTAGGAGGAGATAGGTTTTGGGCGAGTACATGTCGAACATTTCAGAAACGGTTAATTGCGAATATCTCTAAGAGAAAGAGTCTGATTTTGATGAAACTTGGGTGAAATGTGTACAATGTGGCTAGCATGTACACAAAAATGAATGGTTGCTATGCACACCTCCGTTGCTTAGCAACAGCTAAATACTTTATCATACATCGTACACTTATTGTGGACTGTACAAAAAAATCAATACCTCCGAAACTGGACCTCCGAGGGACCTGTTTTTTTGTGCCCAAGGAGAATGTCTTACAGCATCATATAAAGAATAAAATCTTTAGCGAATAGATAAATGGAATTACCAGGGCTGCCATTTGTTAGAGTCTCTTTGGAAACATGCCTGAAATTTCACAAGGCGGGTTTCTGGGCGCAAACTAAGAGGGCTGTGATAATCATATTTATTGTACTAAATTGATTGATAGCATGTACATGAATATCGGCTAGTCGCGTCGGCCAGCTTTCCATCTAGAGCGAGCAGCCATGTCGCCTACCGGCTTGTCCAATTTTTTTCTTCCCGAGAGGTTCCTTCTGTATCCACCTTGTCCACCCCTTGCATCCTCTCATGCCACCTATTCCTCCCCACACCCATTGTTTGTCCAAGTCTGTCTCTATCTTGGCCTTCAACTCTGCTGTTAGTGTCCCCCACCCCCTCTTTCTACTGTTAATTTTTGGCCTGTTATGTCCTGATCAATTCAGTATTGTAGCTCTTTCCACGAGCCTCGACTACATATATACAAAAAAAAAAAACGTCGCTCACTACATTTCATGAATATAACCAGAAGTGTGCTTTATGTAAGGTTAAATAAATAATAAAAACAATGTATTGCACATCGCTCCTTCCAAATTCCATATCCAGGCAATGCATGACATCATCGCCGGGCGCAGAAAGAAGGGAGTACTCAGTTTTTACTCCGTTTTCTTCTTTGTTTGTCTGGGTGATATCTCAGCCATTCTTTGAGCTAGGAAGCTGAAATTTTGGGACAAAAATGAAGATGTGTTTTGGCAAAAATGGTGTTTTTCATTTTTTGATTAATCGATTAATTGATTAATCACTTAATTATTATCGATTTATTAATTACTTATTTATTTTATTTACCATCTGGGCAATATCTCAGGCACCTTTTGAGCTAAGAAGCTGATATTTGGACATGACTGTGACCAAGTGATTTGGCTATAAAGAGTATTTTTGTGCACCCATTGCCATATCCAGGTGATGCATGACATCATTGCTGGGTGCCAAAGGAAGGGAGTACTCAGTTTTCACTCCATTTGTTTTCTTGTTGTACACTGCTCCTTCCCAATTCCACATCCTGGCAATGTATGATGCTATCACCAGGCGCAGAAGGAAGGGAGTACTCAGTTTTCACTCCGTTTGTTTGTTTTCTTGCTTGTTTGTTTGTCTGGGAGATATCTCAGCCATCCTTTGATCGAGGAAGCTGAAATTTGGGGGCAAAAGTGAAGATGTGATTTTGCAAAAACGCTATTTTTTATTTTTTTATTAATCAATTAATTGATTAATTACTTAATTATTATCGTTTTTGTTTTTTTGTTTGTTTTTTGTTTTTCATTTGGAAGTTGTGGGTTACGATGTGGAAATAAATGGTGGAAAAAGTCTGGTTTAATGTAATTTAATTCCAGGCTATAAGGCAACAAAAGGTGAACATTTTGAAAGGGAGTGCAGACTTTCTATGGGCACTGTATATTTGGTGTTGTCAGAGCACAAAATATATTTGGCTGACCTCCCCCACCACGCCTCCTCCC
>CM068952.1:111663212-111667422 GCA_035128595.1 Eptatretus atami | reverse complement strand
CTCCCAACAATGGATGGAGGTCCTCAATGCCAGACATGAAATCAAGCCATTTCCCTAGACATATCGTGTGCTTTTGACATGGTCTGGCACCCTGCCCTGCTCACCAACCTCTCTTCCTATCGTATCCAAGGACATCTTAATTCATGGCTCACAGACTTCCTCTCCTGTCGCAGCCAACGTGTGGCCTTTAATGGATTTCTGTCATCCCCTCTTCCTGTCCAGGATGGAATTCCTTGAGGCAGTGTTCCTCAAGGCAGTGTTCTATCAAAGATGGCCCTGTTATTTTTCTGGTTTTCATTAATGATCTCTCTGACTCTGGAAAAATCCTCTTTCTCCACCCTCTGTCTTTTGCTGATGACTCCATCTGTCATCCCTCAGACCGGCAAGTAGCAGCATTTTCACTCTCTTCAGATCTGGATAAAATCAAAAGCTAGTCCAACATGTGGAACATGTCTTTCAACCCTGACAAATCTCACACTCTCACTGTGTCTCTCCGAAAGGACTGTGTGGACCACCCCCCCATCTACTTTCTCAACAATCCTCTTGAAGAAGTCCTTTCATTCGAGCTTCTGGGTCTCACTATCTGCCATGATCTTTCCTGGGAAAGCCACATTTCCAAGCTGGCCTCGAAAGCCAGTCTCCAACTGGGCATCCTCCATCATGCAAAGTCCTTCCTTGGCACATTTGAGCTCCTGACAACATACAAAGCTTTCGTCTGCAGCATGATGGAGTACTCCGCTCTGGGCTGGTCTTCCTGCCTCTCACCTTTGTCGGCTTCATGCTGTGGAACCAAGGCATTTAGGATCATTGTTATCTCCCGTGAGGAGGCTGAGTCTTTGGGTCTGTCACGCTCTCACCATAGGCAGGTTGGTGGTCTTTCTGTCTTCTACAATCTCCTCTCTGGCCTTGCACCCCCCTTGCTCTGTCTGCGATATGTCCCCCAATATTTCTGCAGGGCGCTCAAGGTCTGCCCGCAACCCTCTTCTGGTAAAACAACCCAAACCAAGAATCACTGCTCACCTTCACTCTTTCGTTGCTTTTTTTTTCCCACCTTTGGAAAAAACTCCGACACTCTCTTCAATCCACTCTTCCCTCCAGGTCTTCAAAACAGCTGTTCACCACCATCTTTTATCTTTCCCCATCCAAAACCACAATATTTTCTATCCCCGCTAATCCACCTGAACCCACCTCCTCAAATCTTCTCGCTCTCCTTCCTGAAAGTCCCTGTAGTATCCATCTTGTTTACCCTGTGTACCCCGCCTCATCCCTTTCCCTTCGACAGATCTCCTCATGTCTCTGTTCCGCACTGTTTTATCCTTCCCTCTCCCCCATCCCCCCCCCTTCCCCCTCTGTTGTAACGTTCTGTACATTAGCTCTCGTACGAGCGTCAATAGTGTATACAAAATAAAAAAACAAAATCGCACTAATGCAGACTCTGCCAGAGATAATCCTGGCAAATGTTACACTCATCCTGTCACTTTTGAAAGATCAAATTAACTGACCTATCAATTTTAGTGGTCAGCCACTGGAAGAGGCTCAGTCTCTTGAACTTCTTGGTCTCACCATCAGACATAACATCTTCATTGCTGAAAACATATTATAGCTGGACTCCATAGCCAGCCACAGACTTGGCCAGTTTTCCCATGACATTCTTTGAAAAAACAGAACTACTCATGAGTGCTTTTTATTATTATTATTATTATTATTATTATTATTGTCATTATTAATATTTTAAGCCTACCTACTAGTTTTTGAATTAGTTTTCAAGCCTACCAGCTCTTTGCTCATTGTTCATTGAAGCATCTCTCTCCCCTTTGTGGACCAAGGCCCTAGGATCACATCTTATTCCTGGATTTATGTGAAATTTCAAGCTTTATATTATATTTTTGGCATTTCCAACAATGAAAATGAAGTGCAATGATAATATATTCTCATGAGAATTGTAGTTTAATAATTGAATTATCATACTGCTGTATTTGTAATTTGAGGTGTGTTATTTTGTGTTTTTCTCTTTTTGAGTTCTATGCATGGAGATCAAAACCGGTGGTTATACTCTAGTGCAGGGTGTGCAGTGCACGGGGAGTTTTTAGGCAGTTAAGAAAAATCCTGGGGGTTTCATGTGAGAGGAGCACACAAATTTTCTCGATGTATGTAAAGGGGTATTGTATAATGACATTCTTGGTGAGAAGGCATATTTTAAGTCATAATAACAATGGACAGTTCATAGAACATGATACACAGTGTTCATTTATGTACTTCAATTTTAATTAAAACTAGAACTGCCATTTTATAACTGCTGGCAGTGAAGACCGGGTACAAAGATGTCCCGCTTTGATCCAACCCCGCTTTGAACGATCACCTGACCCATGATGTCTTCTTTATTCAATTGAATTCAGAATGGGATAAAAAAAAAAATTCATTTCAAATCAAATGGCAGACCCATGTACTGCATTGGAGTCATCAGAAGGAACCCGAAAAAGAAAAAGCAAAGATTGAGTCATCATGAGGAACCTGGATAGGTTTTGGATTTCAGCTGCTCCTCCTCCACCCTGAAACCTATCCAGGTGCAGCGAAGTGAGCCTTTTTGAAAAAACTAACAATAAAAAAAGAACGCAGATTCAAAACATTAAATAATTCCCACTGCCAGACCATGCATCCGATCAAGATGAAATTTAAAACTTATATTCTCATGACTACTAGATCATAATTGTGAAGTTTCACATCTATTGATGAAGCGGTTCAAGAGAAAGATTTTACAATATATATGTTTTTGTTCAATCCAACATTGTTGCCAGACCACGTGACCTATTAATTATTCATGAACACCCTGGTATATATGACCACGTGACCTATGACATTATATATTTACACTCTGCCTCAAATTGGATAGGGGATCACGTTTGTGAAGTTTTGTGTTAATCGGATAAGCTTCGTTTTTCTATCAAAGATGGCTGCAAAACCACATGACTTATGATGTCATCATTTTCACACTATATGCAGCAATAGTGAGATGATATTTGTGAAGTTTCACGTTGATCGATGAAGTAGTTCAAAGAGAGAGTTTTAAAAACTTTTTCTATCAATTATTCGTGAACACCCTGGTATCCCCAATGCTTGGGGAACGTGTGTGAAGTTTCCCCTCAATCTGTCAAGATATTCTTAAGAAGAAGAGTGTTAAAGGTTTCAGGGTAAAAGCCAGACCTTGTGATTTTAGGGTAAAAGCCAGACCTTGTAACCTGACATCATATTTTTGGGTAAAAGCCAGACCTTATGACTGATGGCATCATAGGTGGTGAACATTTTGTTCGTCATGGATACGTGATCATACCTGCAAAGTTTTTACCTTGATTGCTTTAGCTGTTTCGTTGAAGAAGATTTTTGAAGGTTAAAAAAAAAATAAAGGCCGCCAAACCACTTGACTATTGACATGATCAATTTTTTTTTCTGTTGACCAATTTATCTCCAGATGCCCATCAATAATGTTCCTACCAATCGGATACAATGTTCTACGTGTCGATTTTTGACTGGAATCTTCTTCACCAATTACATCTTGGTTAACAACTCTTATTCCCATGGGGAGTACTTGCCATGTGCCAAGTTTCATTTTTTTTTTCCATGGTGCCGTTTTGAAGGTAGAGGTCCAAACATTTTCCTTTTTCCAACATGACCACCACATCATGTGACCTTTGACATCATAATTATCAGTAAAAGTTAAACAGGAGTAGTTGCTCATTTGGTGAAAATTTTGTGTCAATCTGACGAGTGGTTGTGGCGAAAATGCATTTTAAAGGTAATAACCCTGAAAAATGCTGGCAGAATAATAATGATGTAGAAAAACAACAGGTTACCCAACATTTAAGGCTTGGTACCCTAATAAAGTTTTGAAGATGTCTGAAGACATAGAAATAAATTAATTCCTGGTTTAACACTGTTTTACTCGGTGTCTATTGCATCACCCTATCTGACACATTACATTAGTTATCCGTGCCTGTTGTTTGTGTTCTTTATAACGTCCTTAAAACAGTAAGTTCCCCATTTTAGAATGATTTTCAATCCTGTTTGACTGCCAGGCAGGCAGACAGAGTAGAGATATTATCTCACTTCTCAATGCGCATGTGTGGTCGGGACAAATGCAGAGCTAAAGTACGGTAAAACGGCAGACTTGTCTTCCTATCCATGTTCCGATTCGTGTTCAAAATGTAACATTCAA
>CM068952.1:111655712-111658212 GCA_035128595.1 Eptatretus atami | reverse complement strand
TATATACATATTTATACATATAATATTTATACATTTTATATATCATATATAATATTTATAACATATATTTTACATATTTATATTTCATATATACATATTTACATATTTATATATTCATATATACTATTATACATATAGTTTTTATACATATTTATATATATATATATCTATTTATATATATATATATATTTTACATATTTATTTTCAATATATACATATTTATACATATTTATATATTCATATACTTATACATATTTTTATATATATATATTTTTATACATATTTATACATATAATATAACATATTTATCATATTTATACATATATATATATATTTAATACATATTTATATTTATTCATATATACTATTATTACATATTAATATTATATATATATATATTTATACATATTATATATATTTATTTCATATTTTTATTGAAATATATTTATATATATATATTTATACATATTTGTAAATATTATATATTTATATATTATCATATATTTGATACATATATATATGATATTATATATATTATTTTATATATATATATATATATATATATATATATATATATATATATATATACACACACACACATACATATACTTAGCAAATACAACCTCGCTTCGCAGACGGGTTAATAAGTGGGGGGAGGGGATTTAGAGAGAGAGAGAGAGAGAGAGAGAGAGAGAGAGAGAGAGAGGAGAGAGAGAATGAATGAATGAGCCTGAGAGATGAGCCTGATCCTGAGCCTGGTGTGGCTTCAGTGGGTGAAGGCGGTGGCTTGGGATCCTTGGGGTCCTGATTTCGAGCCCCGCTGGCCAGCGTGAGTTAGCATTAGTAGGGGTGACCAGCCTGTCAATCGCTCGCTAGAAGGTCGGGGAAATGCAGCACCAGTATACTGGTAATTATCCCTGCAGGCTCAAAGGCGACTAAAGGGTTGGTGTCAGGAAGAGCATTCGGCCATAAAAACATTGCCACAAGAAATGGTACCATGATTGGAGCCCGCAAAAAGCTGACCCCTGCTCAGGGATAAAGGCTTTCAAATGGTGTGATGTGAGACGGAGACAGACACGGCAGATGTAGGGTGAGATGGGGAAGGGGAGGCAGAGAGGATGAAGAGGGGGGAGGTCGGGAGAGCAACACCTCACCAAAAGTTGCTATTCACTGTGGGAGGGAGGGGTGTGTGTGTGTGAGAGAGAGAGACACCGATATACACATAGGTACAGAGGTGTGGGAGGAGAGTGCTGCATTTTATGAGGAGGGGACAAAGTGAGAGTAAAGGGTGGGGGAAAGGAGTAAAAAAAATAAACAAAAAAAACGCGTCAGAACAGCTGTGCACACAATGACACAACAGAGTTTGTAAAGTAAGTAATAAACAAACAGACAGAAAGGGGAGAAAACATAACCTCCTTTACCTTTGGTGGTGGAGGTATTTATAAGTCCTTTGTCTAGAAAGGGACTTTTGTTGAAAAGTCTCACTGTTGCAATGTTTCTTCTCTCCAGTCTCTTAATTCGCCTTTATTGCATCCCTCAAGTAATGTCTTTATTTGCATCTCTGACCTAAAAAGGGGGAAAAAACCCAGTTTGCAATGCATGTTCATGTTCCATCAATCGTCTGTCTTTTCCAACTTCAGTGCAAATTCACTCAACTCACCCTCCCTCTCAAAGCAACTGTCACACTCTTCCCCCTCCAAGCTTCACTCAGGCTGATTTGCAGCGTCCCCAAGCAGCCATCAAACTTCAAGACTGCTCTCCCATCGCTACTTTCTCAACATCAACTCATCCTGGAATTCTTTCAAAGAAACTTGCTCTCCCTCATGCACAGATTTATCCCTCTCGTCTTTAGTTGTCTACCCTTCCTCCCACCCATGGTTCACTTGAAGCATTTGTTGAGAGCAGTTGTCCTGACACAACTTGCCTTCTTCCTCATGGAAAGCAAATCCAACAAACGGTTAATCTTCGTATCCTTCCATAAAAGCTCAGAACAAGTTGTGCTCTACCCCAGAGAGCCAGGAAAACAACATCATTTCTAATTGCTCAAAGTCTGAACTCCAAACCTCTCTCCTCTTCACAAATCCTGGTGCATTTAATCAAATCTGTTTCTGTTGATGTTCCCCCTCATCCCCTCTCTTACCTCAAATGGCCAACTGCTTGCACTTGAAAAGGCTGAATGCCTAATCTCGGTGCTTGCATCTAAATCTGGTGTTCGAAACCCATTGCTTCCTGCACCCACCTTACCCAGTCTCACCAGCTGTCCCTGGACTCTGTGTCCTTTTCCTCTGACAAAGTGGAGATCTTACTGTCAAACCTCGACTCAGATTCTGCAACCAGTCCAGACGGCATCAGCCCATGTGTCCTAAAAACCTGCTCTTCTGCTCTTGCTCACCCTCTCTCTCTGTACTATTCACCCTCTCGTTTTCTCAAGGTCATCTGCCATCCACTTGGAAATCAACAAACATTACCACTCTGCATAATAAAGGTGTAAAAACAGATC
>CM068952.1:111625650-111641492 GCA_035128595.1 Eptatretus atami | reverse complement strand
TTTGCCATGCATCCCACTCCCCTTCTCCTGATGAAAAAGACAAGGGAAACCTTCAGGCCACTTAATTTAATAAAACGTCTCAACACCTTCAGTGTCTTAAAATTAATGCTTTAACCACACCAACCATGTACTGGACAACTCAGAAAGAAAGAAAGATGTTGGGGAGGTAGAGGACTTGAGCCTTCTCTTCAGTGCCTGGATGGAACAGTGCGAGGCAAGTAGACAACCGGGTGTGCGAGGCGAGCTTATTCTGGTGGCACAACTGCTGCATCTCATAACTGGGTTACTTGTACAGGCTGCAATGCAACTTGCATGCAGCACTCCAACTCCATATTTGACCTTTCAACTCAATGCCACCCACCCTGTTGAACTGACAAACTGCGCTCCAATTCTCACTCACTTTGAGTCTCCAACCCTCCTGCCTCACCCAGTCTCACCTTATATGATCTCCAGGTTGACATCAACCTCCAGGCTGCCTTCCCTATTATGCAGTCTCCAATGACATGATGACCGGAAACCCCACATTTTTAGTTGCCATTTTTCAGAGCACGAGGTGGTAAATTAGGAAAATGGAAGTGGGGTAATCAAAGAAAAAGAAGCACATGTAATTTGGGGAAAAACAGTCAGGTCAGGTCAGGTCAGGTATGGGAGCATGCGCCAGAGCAGCGCGTCGCTGCGTCCACTTTCCGCCGGTACTCCAGGGGCCTCCGCTGGCCATCCCACAGGCAGATGCCTGGCCCATCTCCATCTCCTTGAGATGCCGATCACCCTGCTGCAACCACGCGGCACGTGGTCGGCCCGTTGGCCTCCTCCACTCATGAGACTCCCTTGCTGAGAAAATCTGCTGAGCAGGATCAGCATCAGGAAAACGAGCCACATGTCCATACAGCCGCAGCTGACGCTCACGGACTATGCAGGTAACAAATCTCATTTGAGTCTCTCTCAGCAACCGCTCGTTGGACACAAATTCCGACCAGCGATAGCCAAGGATTCTCCGAAGAGGCCTGGTATCAAACAAATTAAGTCTCCATCTCAGATCCTTGGTCAAAGTCCAAGTCTCGCATCCATAGAGCAAGGACCCTGGAAAGCACAAGGACCTGAAGACTCGGACTTTCGTCCTCCGCACAGTACCGGCAGTGCCACACCCCATTATCCAGTGAAGCTCCAGGCCCTGAATCCCAGACGTACTTTGACCCTTGACTTCCACCCACAGCAGAGAACTGAATATCACTGCCAAGGTAGGTGAATCTCTCCACGACCTAACATGTCCTCACAACAAACAGGCACAGACAGGACAGCAGCATCCAAGATGTCATTGAAAGCCTGGATCTTAGTTTGACCAGGAAACCGTAACCCAGCGGCTCCGACTCTCATTCAGCAACTCGAGGGCCCAAAAGGATATCTAAAGTTCCTGCAAAGATGACTGCATCATCTGCGAAATCAAGGTCCGAGATCTTGTACATTTCCAAACGATGCACCGCAGGCTTGATCTCTCCGACATCCTCCCTAGAATCCGTCCATACAATGCTGAAAAGTTGGGGCCAGTACACACCCCTGACAAACTCCAGTACCAACTGGAAAAATAAGTCAGAGATGGCACCACCACATTCACAGCACTCTCAGTACCAGAGAAGAGTTCAGACATCAGATCGATCAGTTTTGGTGGCACCCACGAAGACCGGAGAATCCCAGAGGGCATCCCGATGCACATGAATCAACACTTTACAGAGATCAACATCGGCTGCAAGCAGCCCCTGCTGAAACTCTCGTCTGCGTTCAGTGAGGATCCGAAGAGCAAGGATACGGTAATCGTTGCCTTTTGGTGTAAAGCCTGACTGCTCTGGAGCTGGTGCTCAAGCAGATGGTGGCGAACCCTTATCAATATTATCCAAGCAAAGACCTTGCCCGGCCACTGAGAGCAGGTCACCCTCGGTAGTTGTTGCAGTCTTGGCGATCACCCTTCCTTTCCAGAGAGGACAACAAGCCCTCTTCCAGTCAGTGGATGATGTCCTGTGTTCCAGCAGAGCACAGAATTGCATGCAACGACACAAGTGCAGCATTTCCACCAGCCTTGAGAAGTTCAGCATGGATGCCACAGATCCCTGGAGCTTTACCCCATTTCAACGGTTCACCGCGAGCCTGTGTTTCCACAAGCGAAGGTGGACCACAGTTGATTGGAGGGTCAGCAACAGGGATTGTAACACCCCTGACGTCCAACTCGACAGCTGGTGGATAGCCTGGTACAACCGCTCAAAGTAACCGGCCCAGCGGGCCTTCACTTCGGACTCCTCTGTCAAGAGCATACCACTCTCTGCTCTAATCTACGCAGTACACCGAGGGATGGTTAGATGAACGCAATGCGCGAATTTCCCTGTAAGCAGGACGAGAATCACTTGACCACAGGTGATGCTCTACCCTCACAGATTCCTCGCACATAGGCCTCCTTGTCTCCTAAGCACACGTGCAGTTTTACGCTCAACTCCCTGAGCAGCTCAGCTCTGCCATTCAGCCTGGCCCTGCGACTCTGGTCAATGGTATCCTGTGTCCCTTGAAGCCAAAATTTCTTCTTTGCCCTATGTGAGTTCCAAGACATCCACGGCAACATCAAGGACGGTGGTTTGAAGGCACTCCACAACTCTTCAGGACCTCCAAAGCAGCCAGACTCCTCAAATCTCCACTCAGCTTGTTCGCAAACTCCTCAGCTACCTCTCATCCTTGAGCTTGCCAACATCCAGCCTTGGCTGGGATGGTACTATTCTCCTGGATTTAAGGTGCAACTTCAGAGTTGCTGCAACAAGCCGGTGGTCAGTATTGAGGAAGTGAGCACTCCGGTAGACCCTGCAGTTCTGGATCATCCTCCAGCGACCATCAACGAGGACATGGTAATCTCCTTTGCCACACCAGCGTTGGAATACCAAGTCCAGCGATGAGCTTGTGGGCGCTGACCATGACCCCGCCACCCTATCCATGACTTCTAACCAAAGTCAAAGGACTTAGTGCTATTCTGGTTCAGAGTTCCTGACCCATGGGGACCACACATGTCTCATAACCATCCCTATCAGTTCCAGTCGATGCATTGAATCCCCAAGACTAGAAGTGTATCTCGTCTGGGGCACTGATCAACCACGACTCGAGCGTGCGTAGAATGTGTCCTTCACGGTGAGGTCACTCGCCTCAGTCGGAGCATAAATGGAGACCAGGAAATGACACCAAGGAGTGACGAATCCTTTCTCATAATACGCTCGTTGACCGGTGTTACCTCAATTATCATTTGGAGTAGCTTATTGGACACAGCTACAGCAACTCCTTGGGAATGGTAACCATCAGAGCGACCAGACCAATAGTGGTGTAACCAGCCACATTATTCGCGCAATCCGGTCTCCGAACCTCAGAGAGTGCTGCAATACCGATGTCCAAACGCTTGAGCTCAGATGAATAAAAAGACAGGTGAATCATCCTCTCTTCGGGATAGGACAATCCAGGCACCCACCCGAAGGACCCGCTCAGGTTAACCCAAGGAGACCGCCATCTGGTGGCGACACCTCAGCACCACCCCGCCACACTCTCCGCAATCTGACCCGGGAATGGGTTAACTGTGCCCACGCCGCGACCCCGTGGTTTCCCTCCTATCATCAAAGATTGGGGGTCCCGAAGGCTTTGCCCCAATCCCGTCATCTTGTGAGCTGCCCTGTGAAGGGAATCTGCACAGGAGGTACTCCCACAGAGTGGGTTTCAGATTTCTTTGCGTTTTTGTGTTTTGCGGAATGAAGGGTTTTACGGCTGGCCGAGTGGAAATCCTGCCACTAACCTCCTAATAAGAAGTAACCCGACTGCAGGAGGACGTCCGCAGACACAGTTGGGCACGAGATATGGATGGCCGTTGGCTCACAAGGAGCTCCTCCACCCTTTGACAGGTTTTGTTTTTAATCCGCTGGGTGTCCATATCCATACACCCTCCTCACCAAAAAACCTGGTGGGGGAGACGGTTTAGTCGCCGACACCCGATCATGGAACAGGTTAGTACAGGTTTACATGGTACCTGTAGCAAGTCACAGATCTAATCTGGCCTGACCTGACTAAAACCATAAGTGGGGTGGACACTTATCCAACCAAGATATTCTAGTTTTGCATTTTAAATAAATTTTTATGAAATTTGTAGAATTTGTTTTTCACTCAGAAGTTGTGGGTTTCGATGTGTAAATAAAGGTGGAATATGTCTGATTTAATGTAATTTCATTACAGGCTCTAAGGTGACAAATGGTGAAAATTTTGAAAGGGGGTGCAGACTTTCTAAAGGCACTGTACAGTGTACATGCATGCATACATACACACATACATACATCCATACATACAGAGAATTAGCATATTTTCGTGTGATTTATTTCAGTTTCAGAATAATTACTAGATTCACCTTGTTCAAATGATGTGGATGTTAACGTGGAGAAAGTTAATGTCTAAATAGTGCTCGTGAAAATTCATGGACATGTAAAACGTGCAGGTTGATAAATTATGAATGTTGGGAGTAGATATGGCTCGTTTGATCAACCTAACGGCCCCATCTTGCCAACATTTGCTTGAATTTCTTTCCAAGACTCGAAAAAACGCATAAACTTAGACATTGTACAGTTTGTACTATTGCTTGAATTAGATATCCATCCATGTACCACAGTTGCATGAAGAAACATGTGACTTTCGGCAGTGATACCATAAAGTATCTGAAAGGCAAGGCAAGGCAAGACTGGACAAGGAATGTAAGGATAAGAATTGGAAGTCAGGGAAAGGTTGAGAGATGGAATGCAGATGACTCAATAGATAGCTGCTAAGTTAAGTTGAATTACTCGCTTTGCCATATAATTGCATGTAACAACACAATTGGTGTGTGTTGTTGTTCTTCATTCTTCTTCTTCATCCATCACAATCCCACAACAAAAGTAAAATGTCAAAAGATGTCGTGCTGATAATCCATAAGGGGATTGTGATGTCCTATTGTGACATTGTAACGTGGTGTCATTCCTACCTTGTTTGGTTGTTTATTTGAGAATTCATTCCTCTATGTTTTTACATTTTTCTTAAAATGTTTTTCTTTTCTTGTGGAAATATAAGTGGAAGGAGCATTATGTGTGTTTGAAGCAAGTTAAATTTGACATTATGATGATTGGCTATTTCTTTGAAGTAGTGAGTTAAAATCCAGATTGTAGGCTTCTGGAAACTGAGCTAATTTTGGGGGTGTTACCAGGACACTATTTGGATTATTGGTAGAAACCCATCTGGCTGATGAATGACCTTCATGAAGGAAGTAATCTTCCTGCCTTTGATGGTGTAATACACGTGAAATGTCATTCTAGAAATGTCATGGAAATATCCGATAGCCACATGTCATAACAACAAGGGCACTCAGTAGACCTCCGCCACGTAATGCCTGATCATTGAGAACATATCGGCCCAATACATTTTTGAAATATCGTGCTAGAAATCGTTTTGAGCCCGATCTCTCAATGGAGAAGAATCACTTTAAAAATTCTAGTAGTTTGATCCGGATCCGGATCTTCATCAAAATCTAAGCAATTCTTCCTTGTCACACATCCAAAATGTCCACCGAGTTTGATCCAAATCCGGCCACAACTTTTTTGAGATATCATGCTATATATTGTTTTTGGCCCTTTCACTCAATGGTGATGAATCACTTAAATGTTCTAGTATCCATATCCGGATGCGGATCTTCACCAAAATCTAATCAGTCTGTCTGTCACACACCACACCTGTCCACAAAATTTCATCCGGTTCCGTCCACAGCTTTTTGAGGTACCTTGCACACAGACAAACACACAAACAGACAGACAAAAAAACAAGAAGACGTCGTGCAGAGCATGGTACTTGCAAAATCCATAAAACAAATTTGACCTCAAAAATAATTGGTGGTTGAATTCAATGACCAAACATGCAACTGCTCTTCAAATTTCAAGTGAATCGGACGAAAATTGAGGATTTTAGAATTTGGCCTATGTTGACCGCCCGCGATGTGGACCGCAAAAATAATTGGCTAGTTGAATTCAGTGACCTGAACTATAAATCCTCTTCAAATTTCAAGTCAATCGGATGAAAATTGAGGATTTTAGAAATCTCTCCTAAGTTATTGACCTTTGGCCTTTGTTGACCATTTGACCTCAAAACAATAAGCTTCTTCCTTATGACAAATTCTATCAACTGAGGAAGTTTCGTGAAGATCTGTTTAAAATTGTGACCCGTAGGCGACAAACAGACAGAATAACAAAATCGACGAACCAATACACTTGAAAAAATCTTCGATCTTGCAAGTAACAAACAAACCGAGAGAGGTGGAAACATAACCACCTCCACCTTCGGTGGCAGAGGTAATTAAAAGTTATTGGCTTCAAAGCAACTTTGGACTGGGATAAAAACGATATTTATTAAATGGAAGATCTATTCAAATTGGGCTCCACTCGACACAAATTTCATCTCTATACTTTGTGCAAATTGTTATGAACCAACATTTAATATCTGTATTTATAAATTGCAGCTGCCTTTTGTTATGATGTTAAAAAAATTGTATCACCACGAGGGAAAGGGAATGTTATTTTCTGGATGTGAGTTACTCTACACTAAGATCTTTTTGATGAAATGCCCTCAAACATTGGAATCTGTCTGGCACATTTTTCTCCCCGAGACGGACACCAAGGAATGATAAATAATATCTGTTCAGCCACCAAGAAATGTCACCCTTTTTATCCATTACTTGCATGGTTCGGCTTGCTACGCTCGCCTCTCCGCACATCCTTTCAGAGATTGACATCACAGATATAATACAAACATTTCTTTTCTACAAATGTATTTGTACTATTGGTGATATTATATTTATTTGAAATTTATTTGTGATATAAGAAGGCCCAAGTGGTCTTGGTGGTCAAGAGTCTAAGCTGTCTAATCTGTCTGGAGGGTATAAGGGATGTAAATGGTGTTAAGGTCTGAGGTGTCTAAAGGGTCTTAGGGGTCTTTTGGGTCTTTGGGGACTTTTGGGTCTTTGATGTATTTTTGGTCTTTTGGGTCTTTGGGGTCCCTTGGATCTTTTTGGGTCTTTGGAGTCTTCAGGGTCTTCAAGGTCTTTTGTAACTTTTGGGTATTTGGGGTCTTTTGGGTCTTCGGGGACTTTTGGGTCTTTGGTGATTTTTAGATCTTCAGGGTCTTTTGGGTCTTCGGGAACTTTTGGGACTTTTGGATCCTCGGGAACTTTTGAGTTATCTGGATATTTTGGGTCCTCGGGGTCTTTTGGGGTCTTAAGGGTCTTTGGGAATTAACGTTCAAACAGGACATGATTCGTGGGCATATACTCTTCACAGACTGACTGACTGACGGCTTCACGGCTTCAGGGCTTCACTGCGTCACCAACCGTGCTTTTCGTATATATATATATATATATCTCAAATGAATGCATATGCAATTTTGTGTGATGGTTTCAATAAATTATCCCTTAAAACTTCCAAAATGTGTCATTAAAAATATTTCCTTATGAGCCAGATATAATTATACACAACCTTGATTGTATTATTGTTATAGCAGTTAAAGATACGCAAGAAGGTTGCAGCCATTTAAATCTTTGTATAAATCTTCCCTTTTTGTCCAAACTCAAAGATCATCACTCACTCTCTGTCAGGAACATGTCTAAGTTTGATTTGGAGTCCAGATACATAACATATGTCGCCTGCAGGCATGATCGATGATCAGCAATAAAAGCCTCTCTTTCCATTTTCAAAACCTGGTTATAATTAAGGCAATGTATCATTCGTTTATATTTGTTTTCATTTCTTGGCTGAATATTTTTCATATATTCACCGAAAGCTCTCGGCCTGCATGAGAAGCCCACACTTGCCCAGCATTCAGGCATCTGTTGTAGAAACAGCTTGGTTTTTGGTACCAGATGTGGTTTGGTTTACGATGTCATTACTGACGAGCTGTAGACGTCCATAAAAATGGTTCCAATATTGAGTTTCAGCTCAAATTACTCATTATTCTGTCCTTTCTGATCAATTATATTCCCATATGACAGCTGCATATTTAGAATGTAAGTCCTCACCAAAATTGTCTTTACAATGATGTTTGAGAAGAGAGAGAGAGGGGGAGGAATGCTGAGATACCTGATTGTAATCAGACAACACTGAAGTATGTACATGAACATAGCTCATGCAGATTTCTCACAGCACGGATAGTTTAGAGTCAATAAGTATTAAGTGCTGTGTCACAGTCATACACCGAAAATAGGGAGTCGGTTCATCAAACCATTATGTTATACATATTGTGCATGAAAACGGTGTGTGTTGCGTGTTGGTTGTTATCTCCATATGCGGGTTTCAAAAGGTGGAACGGAGTCCTCCCAGGGCTCGAAGCATCCACCTCCATTTTGGTAACAGATCATGATTCATGGACAAAGCTGTGCAGTTTTCTTGTTCTGAAAGTTCTGTTCCAAGGGCTCTTTTCAGGATCGTCACTGAGCCCCAGACAGTCGACAACTGCAGTGAATTTGTAGTAATATTCCCAGGGATGTTTTTGAACATCTCCGTGAGGTTCTTTATCATTCCAGTTGCTCCAATGATCACTGGTGCAATTTCGATGTTCTTCAGCTTCCAGGATCTTTTCACTTCATTTTTGAGATCCTGGTATTCGTCATTTTCTTAATCTCTGCGTTGGTTAGGCCAAAATTGCTGGATACTGACACCTCAATTACCAATGCCTTCTTTTCCTTTTTGTATATGAGTAATATGTTTGGAGTGAGTCCGTGCATGTGTTACTTCAAATCAGGGTAAGTTTCAGAAAATAATGATTGGGAAAAATAATTTTCGACAGTGTTTAAAGCTGGTAGAGGAGCTTGTGACACGCACAGTCATGGCTTGAGGAGCTAGTCGTACCAGTGAACCTGCACCTCAATTACAAGTATAACAGTAGACAATGGGGGAAATCAATAGAGCATCTGGGACCCCAAAGTCATGAGTTCTAGGTTTATATGAGATCACCAAACAAGCCAACTGGATGAGAAGCAAAGGGCTGGATCTTTAAAAGGGAAACATAAGTTAGGGAAGGAAATGAATTAGGGAAAGTGTGGGGAGGGGGAGGGATAAAATTCTGCAATGTAATATATCGCGATGGTCTTACAGCAAGTAGTAAATGGACCATCATTGGAATTCAAGGGAAGCGAAGTAACTGTTGAGGGGCAGGTGGAGGTATGAAGAGTTATTGCGTAAGGCAATAACATGAACAAGAATGATCAAGAGAGAGATGCTCCGATTATAACTACCAAGGAGTTTTGTTGCGCCGGAGGCTTTTGTTGTCTCTGATGACCGAAACATGCATCTGGTCTTTGGTGTATGTGCCATGTAAACAAACACTTGTGATTTATAGAAACAATATTTTTTGCTCAAATGCATGAAATGAGTATTAATGGCTGTCTTATCTCATACAATGCGAAGCTTCTAATGATCTAATCGATCTGTGGTTCCTCGGTCATGTAAATGTTCAACGGTAAGCGTGGATATGGAAGAAACCTAAACAAAGGAGGAGGCCATTTGACTCATCACACCTCTGCCTTATCCTCAACTCGTTGATTGAAATAATTGATTTTCCCTGGCTCGCTTGCTCTCTGTCGCTCTCAATGACCGAAACGATGAATGATTCCAGGGCGATGACCCAGGATGGGGGAGATATGTTTGTTATGGTGTTTTGTACGTAGATTGGTATTATTTTAAATATGATGTGTGTAGGAAGTTTCTTTTTAATCTCAGTGTGTTTGTTTTGTGTTGCATGAGTTTCTCGATCCTCGTGGAGGATCTCTAAGACTTACTCACGTTGTTGTTCTTCTGCTTCTTCTTGTGGACTTTTTTGTTTCACAACCTTACAGTTTTTCATCGAAACTTCCTGAAACTTGGCGTATATATGTAAAAATACCCTGCGCAGGCAGTAACCATCTCCGATTTTGAAAATTCCTCCTAGAAAAAAAGTTGACGTCATAATATCGCCGCTAATGGAAATCGCCTATACCATATCTCCGAAACTAGGCAAGCTGTTTGAATTTTGTTTGTGGGAATCACCGGGCATTAGCACAGATAATTTATCCAAACCTGATACATCACAATGACGTCATATTCGTTTTTATGACGTCATCATTAAGAGGACGAGGATCTTAGCCCATTTGAGCTTGTTCAAAAAGAAGAAAGGAATCTAAAATGTCGTCTGTTTTGTGGCGCCTGTCTGCTTATTACTTGGCGAAATTATTTTTTTCGCAAAGTATGGTGGTATGTCGCGTTTGTCTGTCTGTCTGTCACATTATTTTTGGCCACAGTTTTTTCAGCAATCGTTCTGAATTTTTTTGCAATTGTAGGTGTCCAGCCATAGACAGCAATGCATAATTGTGGTGAAGCTCCAAATCCGGATCCGGATCTGAGAATTTTTTGGTGATACTTCACCATTGAGAGATAGCGCCAAAAACGACATATAGCCCGATATCTCAAAAAGTTATAGATAGATTCAGACGAAACTTGGTGGGCAGGTTGGATGTGTGACAAGGACGAATTGATTCTATTTTGGTGAAGATGCGAATCCAGATACAGATCTTTGTTTGTTTGTTTGGATGACCTTCAGATGCAACTTAGATTCCACCATTAGGAGAGGTTCTGGGATTGAAGAGTTGAAACTTTGATGATGGGAACTTCTCAGCTGACAGCTGATGATGGTCGTCAAAACAGGCAGTTAGTAAGATGAAGGAATGATTCAGACCTCTCTCTCTCTCTCTCTGTCTCTCTCTCTCTCTCTCTCTCTCTCTCTCTCTCTCCTCTCCTCTCTGTCTCTCCTCTGTCTCTCTCTCTGTCTCTCTCTTCTCTCTCTCTGTCTCTCTGTCTCTCTGGTCTCTCTCTCTGTCTCGTCTCTCTCTGTCTCTCTCTCTCTCTGTCTCCTCTCTCTCTGTCTCTCTCTCTCGTCTCCTCTCTGTCTCTCTCTCTGTCTCTGCTCTCTCTGTCTCTCTCTCTGCTCCGTCTCTCTCTGCTCTCGTCCTCTCTCTCTGTCTCCGTCTCTCTGTCTCCCTCTCTTCTCTCTCTCTGGTCCTCTCTGCACTCTCTCCTCTGCTCTCCCTCTCTCTCTCTCTTCTCTCTGTCTCTCTCTCTGTCTGCTCTCTGTCTCTCTCTCTCTCTTCCTCTTCTCTCTCCCGTCTCTCTCTCGTCTCTCTCTCGTCCTCTCTCTCTCTGTCTGTCTCTTCTCTGTTCTTCTCTCCTGTCTCTTCCTCGTCTCTCTCTCGTCTCCTCTGCTCTCCTCTTCTCTCTTCCTCTTCCCCTCCCTCTCCTCTTCTCTCTCTCTCTCTCTCTCTCTCTCCTCTCTCTCTCTTCTCTCTCTCTTCTCTCTCTCCCTCTCTCTCTCTTCTCTCTCTCTCTCTCTCTCTCTCTCTTTCTCTCTTTTTTTTTTCTCTTCTCTCTTCTGATATGGCAGCTCACAGTTTCTGATACTGTTCAAATTGTTCGATGGAGGATATATTGTGTTGCCATCTCACAAAACCAAAAGTTTCACGAGTAAATATATTCCATCATTCAAACTTGTTTATGTCGAGAATAAAGCACAAGTGATACGCGAAGAACATCAGCACGGCACTGTACCCAGCAAAGCAATATTAATTGGCCAACATTCTCCAGTGCCCTTTCATGCAGAAGAACATAAATATTTTGTGCACATACGAATAAATTGTTGCTGTCGTTCCTTTCCCTCCAAAACCTAAATTGCTTCCAATCTCGAACAATTCCCTCCTCAACTTGGCGTCACCTCTTCAGCCCTCATAATGGTGCACTCCTGATGCATTGGCTCTCCGAAGCATTAATCACTCACCTTTACTTTTGCAGGCAATCCAATGAACACCACAATACAGCCACTATATGCAGGAACCAGCTTATGGTTTCCCCTTTGTTCACTCAATACAAGTTATAGCTGAAAGGGAGACCCATTATGTTGCATATGACTGTAATGTTTGTTGAGGTGAGTTGTTTTTCTAAAAGTGGAGTAGAGTAAAAAGGTAACAAGTAATAATGTTGTCGATTACACTTTAAGGTTCCAGATATGGAATTGCCAACTGATTGTTTAACTATGAAAAGAGAGTGAGAAGGGCAGAAGAAAAGTCGGTCCTCAACTGTTTTTTTTTGTATACACTGCTACACATAAGAAAGCCTCACCTTTTTGTTGTGAACTATGTGTTTTGTAGAGGAGTACTACGTGTATTGCTTGTGTTTTACTTGCGCAATAAATGCAAGATTTGATTGCATCCACCTCCTGGTTGGACATTGTTTAAAGAATCCTCGGGTTTTGTAACAACTTGGGGTTTATTCCATGATTGAACTTTCCACTGGCAGTGTCTAATGCAGCACAGATAGTACATGGATGGGGTGAGAGTACCTGCGATGGCATGGAGTACTTAATCTCTCATTGTGATGTAGCAGTTCTGTGTGAGTGTCTTCAAGAATGGGAGAGCATTTGGTGGTGTTCATCTTCAAACAAGATGACAACTGTGGTGGGGGTGGGGGAGGGGGAAAGGGCGAGGGAAGAGAGAGAGAGAGACAGACCGAGACATCGAGTGCAGAGAGAGTGAGAAGGTCATTCTCATGGAGGTGGTTGTTGGGGCCATTGGAAATTGGACCAATGGTTGTCTATGTTGGTATCTAGAGAGGGGGCACACCTTGAGCTGGTTTCTGCAAAGAGTGACTGCACTGTGATGTTTGTGAGACTTCCCACAGAGGGTGGCATGAGTGATAAATGCTTTAGAGGGTGAAGGTAATAGGAGTGCGCTGTTACGGGTGTTTAAGTATCTATTGGCATCCAAGCATGGAAGTGCACGAGTTGAGATTGGAGAAGTTGTTGGAGATTGGAAACAATTTAAGATAATAGGGCAAGGAACTGCAGATGTGTACGACTGCACAGGTGGCTCTGGAAAGGGAGCAAAGACTGCACTCTAAGAGCCAATTTAAATGCAAGGTAAACTCTGAGATGCAGTGTTATGTCTACAAATATTCCGTGCATGTTGCAAAGGATTGTAGGTCATCTCCAAAATCTGCCAAGATGTGGGTGCCGAGGGCTCCTGAAGCAGTAAATGACAGGTCTGAGAGGAAAACATCTATAAAGAAGAAAAAGAGCAATCAGCTCAGTGGGTACTTTTTTGAAAATTTCATTTGAATCCATTCACAACTTTCTGAGATATCGAGCACACAAACAGACAGACAGACAGACAGGGGTGAAAACATAACCTCCACCTTTGGTGGTGGAGGTAATTAATTATCAGATCCAGATCTGGATTTGGAAGTTATATATATATATATTATTATAGTTATGTGATGAATGACAAAGTTATATCGAAACACAACACACACACACACACACACAACACACACACACACACACACACACACACACACACACACAACACACACACACACACACACACACACACACACCACACACACACTGTTAGTGTCTTTTCTTGGGACAACCATGATTCAAAGAAAGATGTTGGGATGGTTTCACATGATCATTTATGTGAAACCATCCCTACCTTGTTTACATACTTTTGGAGTAAATACTACATCCTTTTGCATTAAAAAAAAAAAAGTTTTTTATATAAAGATGAACTGATTCAATTTTGTATTCAACAGGTTAAAGATCAAAAACTATTTGCCCTTTGTAAATTATTTTGCAAACCATAACTCGAGTTTGAAGCATCTGACTTTCTCTCTTCCACTCATCTCTCTCTCTTCTCTCTTAAGCTCTCTCTCTCTCATGGGATGTTAAATATTTAATGTGACATTGATTGAATAAAGGTCGTGAGGTTTTAAGACCACAGTATTGTGGACCAATCCCGTGAGGTGGGGTGGGCCGGTGAATGTTTGTGGTCCAAGTCCTTCACAAATCGGATGGCCAGGAGTGACGTTCTACTAAATTTTACAAAAATAAGGATTTTTGCCAAGATGCTGGCAATAAGGCACTTACTTTTTGCAAAGGACGCAGTGGGATCTTTAAATTCAACCAATTAATGCGAACAGATGTGGCACCCTGTTTCACATCCAACCAAGGGATGGCAAACCCATTGTATGTGAAACACAAGGGTGGGAGTTTATAGCTGGGATTCAAATCTAGGATAGACAGTTCAGAGGTGAGTATGCATACCTTTTCGGCTTTCATGGCAGCCCATTAATTATTATGAATGGACCTATTTACCAAACAGAAAGGGAGAAGTGGAAATGGGAGTGGGCATGGTGAGAATACTTCAAATTAGGGATGTGCAGTAATTGGATGACTCACAGCAAAGCATTCACCATAGATTTGTGAAGTGAAAGCACTGCCATTATCATGTATGTATATATATATATATATACTGTATCTGGAATGAAAAAGTAGATAATAGAGCAGGAATGAATACAATTAAAATATTAAAACGTTTTTAAGTGAGCATGAAGGTAGGGGAGGGGGGGGGGATTAAGGACATTGGAGAAAATAAAATAAGGAAAGGTGAAGAGAATGTTGAGAAGGGGGTCCGTGGGTGAGGAGTTGACAAATATTTCAAGACATTTTTTTTTTTTTAATGAAAAATTACACTGGGCTTGCATTTGAAATATTTTTCAGAGGTCTAGTTTTTCTCAACGGTTCTTATATGTTTCTGCATGCTGAATTCAGAAATGTATCTAATTTCGCTCATAGGTCAAGTAATCTATTCGCTATCTCAATTTTAAGGAAAAAAAAAATAATCAAATTTTTGTTTTTTTAATTAGCTATTTTTTAATTCAAAATCAGACTTGCAGTGACAGAAAATATACAAACTATACATATAATGACACACAAGTACACTTAATGTGGAAGAAAGTGCCTTCTCAATTACATTTCATTTCAATTTCAGAAAAATATAGATAAATTCGTTGTTTCTGGCCACCCCAACTTCAATCGCTCGCACAGTCGCTGTTTTCCTTCGTCTTTTAATGTTGAATTTCACATTAACGGTACTTGTTGTCATTATATGTATAGTTTGTACATTTTCTGTCAATGTAAGTCTGATTTTGAATTTTAAAAATGCTAATTAAAAAAACAAAAATTTTGATTTTTTTTTTTTCCTTAAAATTGAGATAGCATAAAAACTTGACCTGATTCAGTGAAATGAGATACATTTCTAAATTCAGCATGCAAAAAGCATATAAGAACCGTTGAGAAAACCTAGACCTTGAAATGACGCAGACCAGTGTTATTTTGTTTTTTCTCATTTCCAATGGATTTATTTGGGATAAATAATAGAAGATAAAAAAGGAACGTTTACCAGAAAGTGAAGATAGAGGTGAGGGAAGGAACCAACAGTGTGGAACAAAAATGATTAACAAAACAGAACACACATGATGGGCCGACAACACAAGAGTGAAAACGAAAGATACAGCATTTACACTGTTTGAAACATACAGTTATAGAGTCAAGGAGATGGGTATCATGCAGAGATGGAGGTGGGGAAATAAAAACCCAAAGAAGAAACTAGTGAGCAGTACTCATAAACAGCTGGAATTTAAACAAATATACTTAGTATGGATAGCAGTGAACACAGTGATGTTTAACAATTGTAAAAATTATGGTTTGTTTCAACATGGTTAAAAAACAACAAACGCTGAATAACACAGCTAGTAAAACCTGGCTTTGCAGGAGTGAAGTAACTTGACATCTGGAGGCCCTGGATCCAGAGCCAGAACATTTATGCCTTTTAGATGGAAAGTGAGGTGTCCCTGATATCCAATGAGAGCAGGTATCGCCATTCATTTAGCCAGCACTTTGATCCTATCATT
>CM068952.1:111615578-111625640 GCA_035128595.1 Eptatretus atami | reverse complement strand
CATTTGTCTTGCTTGAGTCGGTATGTCCATCACTTGAAGCTTTCAGTCAATTGATGTGGCTAGCAAGAAGTATCTTAACGTCACTATTCACAAAAGTAAAACATTTTGCATTAACTTGAGGTTCCTTTGTGTTTAGTTAGATGTTCCCATCTGGGTAAGCAGTGAATACTGCATCATGTACCCGATCTGTGAATCACACATGATGGAGAGATTTTGAGGAGTTGGAATGTTAATGATTTGTTACAAAGTGTCCACTTTTGCTGATGTTGATGACTCAGTTAAGCATTCTGTCAATAAACGATAATTTGCCTTAATTTCTCCACTAAAAGCCACATCTGCATCATGCATCGCCCATTAAAAAAATTTAATAAGAATTTGTAATTGTTATAAAATTAAGTTTAATGATGCTTTTGTTTGTCTTGAAAAGGGGTTTGGGAGGAGGGTGTGGGTGGGGGGGGGGTTCAACCTCCTCCACGACCTGAATCCTCCCTGATCAGTGATTTATTTCCAACATTTTTCATTGACTGCAGCAGCATAAACAAAATGGTCCTCAGTTTTTGCTTCAGTCAATGTGGAAACATCGATAAAAGGATTTTCAAAATATTTTGTTATTATACTGTCGACTCTTGGTTATCAGTAACTAGCAGGGGTAACCAGCATTGCCCTGTGCTGTTCTAATCAAGTTGGCATTTTGAAGAAATAAAATTTTGTTTTATTTCTATTTCTTGTGGGGCTTAAAACACTTCCCTACACCCACTAAGAAAGCCTGGTGTTGGCTTAGTGGTTAACGTGGCTGGCTTAAGATCTTCGGGTCTTGAGTTTGAGCCACTGTCAGCCATTGAATTAGCACCAGGTAAGTTTACTCAGCCTGTCATCCTTCTGAGGACAGTGAAATGAGTACCAGTATACTGGTAATTAGTGGGGCCTGCATCAGCAGCAAAGCCGTGCCACCAGCAAATGATGCAATCAGCAGCCACAGGCTGCACATGATAGCTTTACCCACTAAGGAATGGGATTGGGGATCATTTAATATTACCTTTCATATAGCTATAAACGCTTCGGTACTATAGAGTGATTAAAAAATAAAATTCCCCGAAAATACTCCCCGACACTCACTGATGCACCTCTGAAAGTTTGACGAAGATCCGTTTGGCCATTTCTGAGAAAATTGGTGACAGACAGACAGACAAACATTTTTCTTGTATGAGATATTTGAGATGTCAAATTTTGATCGTGACTTTTTTTAGGGTTTATTACTTACGAAATCTTTAGATTTCGTAAGTATATTGATGACTTCCGTCCTCTGTTTGTGTGTTTGTTGTTGGTGGTTTGTTGTGTTTGTTTGTAGGCACGATAACTCGAGAACGGAAGAAGCTACCAATGTCAAATTACACACAACGTATTCAGGAGGGTGATGTCTAGCGCTGATTAGATTTTGGTCAAAATCGGTCAAAAGTCAAGGTCACAGTGAGGTGAAACATAATTCCGTAAATTAATGTGGAGAAATGGAGTATTTTTGCTTCGATCGACGTTACCAGTTCGTTTTAACTTAGATTTTAATTTTGTCTTCGTTTTTTGCGATCGCTTAGGACGCTTAACACTCGGTTGTCGAAATTCTGGTAAAAATCGGATGTTTTGGAGACGTTTTAAGATTGTATAAAAAATATTTCACTCGCCGCGTCACGGGTCGTCACGTGGTGCAGCGCGCTCGAGCAGACGCGTCGTTGAGTCACGTAAAGGTTTTGTGTGTGCGCGCTGACGGTGTTTTCGATAAAGATGGTGTTTAAAAGTCATTTTTTATCCCAATAAAGGTTATCGTCGCATGCCTGACTCGCTAAGCCGTCGGATTATGTAAAGATTGTTGGTGGATGGCCGAATATTACGGTTTTGTGACTTTGATAAAATAATATAAAATAATTGCGTGGAGAAATGGAGATTTTTGCTTCGGTCGACGTTACGATTTTTGATGGTTTGGTACAGAATCATCGTAGAAACTTCTGGTCTGCGTCGCTACCTTCTCTAGAGACAGCTTTTATTAGACAAGGTCAGAGGTCAAGTTGACGATTTCGTAAGTACCAGTCTATGACTGCTTGTTTATTCATTCGTTTAATATTTGTTTTAACCCTTAGATGCATAAGTGGGTCAAAAATGACCCAGTTTGGCTGTTTTCTTGCAATATCTTTTTTCACTCATGCATCTAAGGGTTAAAGTCTTGACTTATTTTATCAAAAATTTCAAAGACTCAGTTTTAATGAGTCTACTGTATTAAGTATGATCATTCTTTTAGTCACCCCTTATTATGTCAACAAAAAAACCAACCACACCAAGACATGTTCTCCAAAACAAAAATGCTTTATTGGAGTTAAAAATAATATTATGTTTTATTCGGTTATTTTATTCGGTTTTTAGGTTGGCATACACATTGGTACATACTAATGATATGTATGAACTTATTATTACAGCATGGGGATTTGTAATCTTTATGAGTATTTGAGTAATAAATGTCTGGTCTTATGATGTTAATTCTTTCACCAATTAATCGATGAGCTTAGGTGGTTAGCCTGGGAAATATTCCACATGCTGCAGTTTAGATTAACCAGGTCATGTGATTAAACATTTTGCAATAATACAAGCTGCTTTGGAGAATGTGCACATGTTTTACTTCTGTTCAAAGTGCAGGACACATCTGTTCTCTGATGACCTTTACACCGTCTACTATATTAGAACCAAACACCTGTATTTTCATTCAACAGCTGCTTGTTACTGGAGGCAGTTTGAGGAAGAATTTCTCTCTTTTCCAAAAGGTCCTTGAAGGTTTTTTTTTATTCTTTACTGACATCCTTGGTTTTGCTCATTCAAACATATGTATATATATATATATATATATATATATATATCCAGATATTTAGTTTTATCAGTGACATTATGCGATAAAATATTAAGTGCATTGCCTTCGGCAAGCTCTTGATCAAGGCTTGCTGTGAAATGTGATCTTCAGTTCAGTGAGAACGTCACGGCTGCTGTTGGTCATTGTGGTTTTATAAGGCCAACGGTCTCAAGGCGAAGCCATGTGTCACCTGTCATCCACAAAAATGCATGGCCTTGAGCCTGGCCCTGCTCTGTTATTGAAATACCACTTTGGGAAGTGACTTTTCGGGGAGGAGGTCAAAAATAAATGTAATCAGCCAAATTTGGTGTCATTAGAAATAGCTTCAGTCGGCAGGCAGGGCGGTCAGGCTTTGCAAAATGTCAAAGTGCAAATTTTCTGTCTGCGAACATTCTTGTAAATTTGAATTACTCTGGAAATAGAAGGCACCTCAAGTACAAGTATGAATATAATGGTGATTAGACTTATTCAAGCTGAAGTTGACTATGTTGCGGGGATATGAGGTTGTTTAGGCTCATCCATCTGATGGCGGAATTATTGTAACAGTGCTGTTTGGCGGTGAGTGATTGAGTGAGTGTACACTATTTATCAGATTTATTGTAGTTGACATACCCTGGTGTGGCTCTGCATTGTTAAATGCTCTATCTTATTGCTGATACATTAAGTCGAACGTGTTGTACAAATTTAGCAGTGATATACTACGTGCTCGACATAGATTATAGATTTGACTCCCTGGAAACCGAGGTGAAATAGGAGCTTTTTATCCATAAGCAATATTGATGTACTACATCTGGATCATACATTGTATTAGCTTCCTCATATATGTGTACTGCTGACAGTGCATCTTCCTTCCCCAGCATTCCTGCAACTTTTTGCATGAGCATCAATAGAGCATATTCGTCCCAGATTTTCTTGCACATCAAATTGTTTTTGTGTAACTTAGATTGCCTTTCCCAAATGTATGCAACCAGCATTGTAACCACAAATCCAAGGTGCATCTACCATCACACGAATCAGCTGACAGGCTGATGCATCTTGCACATCAACCATTGAACACCAGCAACATTTTCATTGAATTAATTGACATATTTGTCTGAAAACGTGAATTTTCAGACAATTTTCTTCCCTTTTATTGCAACTGAGTCTAAAACCATTTTAACGACGATGAAAAATGAAAGTCAGATATTTAATTCGAGTTGAGGTAAAGCTGTGAGAGTGTAAGAAATTGCGAGCCTCACAAAAGAGTATAGACGGAGAAAAGGAAATGGTGGTGATTTGATTTTGAAGCCCCACCCTGAACTGGGAAGCCCCTCCCACACTCCCAGAATGGACAGACTGACTGGTGGAGTATATATATATATATATATATATATATATATATATATTGTTACAGCCATGGGTACCGAGTGTATTATGAGGGGGTTTAATCCCTGTTTGTTCTCGGAAGAGCTGGACCTGGGAACACCGCTCATGATTAACTTTGTGGTACGGTGGGTGGCTTGAGAACCACGAACCACAAATGCCAATCAGTTAACCACGAGTTCCAGTGTGCACTGTCTAATTATGCCGCTTAACTAGAGGTCACGTGATTTCCTGAACGGGGAGCGCGCCCTCGGCAAAGCACAAATCTTTTCTTGATTAGATCTTAATTAGGGCGGCCGAGCGTTTTAACCGCTGGTGCGTGCTGACTATTATTGGTCAATTAGTGTGGCAATTACCTCCCAGTCTATCTCGGTTCGGACAATGCTGGATCAATGGAAGGACAGGACAAGCACGGACAGGTTGGAACGTCAACAAAGCAATTTATTAATAAGAAAATAAATAAATAAAAAGAACTTTTTATTTCCATGTGGTAAAAATTAGTAAATTCAAATCAATCAAAATAACTGCAAGCAAATAAATAATTAATCAGGCACTGAGAGAAAAAGAGACAAAGAGCAGATGCTTATCTGGGATTGACTTACTTAACAATTAAACACAGACAAGGGTACCCAGCAGATCATTCAGGGTGGGGAAGAGAAATCGTCTCGCTCACCAAATAGAAGTCGTACATCAAATAAAAACGTCCTGAAATGTGTGAGCGTACCTTGTCCGTTGCCAGCGCCCAGCCTTGCCGTGCACTCACTCTTGAGCAGGCTTGAACGCCAATCGACGTCACCCCCAAGAATCAGGCACGCCAAGAGCAGGTCTCGAGCAGAAGGAGCATTAACGGTCTGAGCGTCACCCACCGCCAGGAGCCACCAGGAGCCACAACTGACGGACAGCTGTTAGGAGCTGTGAGGCACTGTGAAGTGCTGAGGCGCTGTGAGACGCTGAGGTGCTGTAAGGCGCTGAGACTGTCACAAACTCACTGTCGCCGACTGACTGGAAAAGCCATCTGACTGACACCAACTCACTGACTGGTAGAAGTCTGACTGACACCGACTCACTGACTGGTAGTGATCTGACTAGACTCTGACTGACTGGTAAAGCCATCTGACTGACTGGACTCCGACTGACTGGGAAAGCCGTCTGACTGACTGGACTCCGACTGATGCCAACTGACTCACAAACTGACTCGTTGTCGACTGACCCACCAAGAACGGACCACTCGTCCTCTTTTTATAGGCGGCCCGTCTGGGCTGGCGCAGACTCCAGCCAAATCCACCCCGCCCCATTTGCGAATCATTGCAGTGACAACCTGCCTGTCCCGCGATCACTCTTGGCCCACAACACCATGCCTGTGGTGCTGGACGAATGGCAAAAGGCAGCCATTTGACAGAATTACCGAGCGAAAATGTGAAGCGCTCATAAAACGTCAACAAAAATTATCACCTCAATATTCAGTCCGATATGAAAAAGAGCCAGTTAGTGTCCAGAGAGCTGCTGAACGGGGTGTCAAACGTCGATGGAAAATGGCGGGTGTCGGCGTCCGTTGGGCTAATGGCGATCTCACGTGCATGAATGTGTCTGTTGTAAAGAGAAAAATGAGCTTTCCATAAGAGAGGGAATCTATTCTTTACCCTTCTCAATGCATCACATTTAGAATCCCACCAGACATGGGAATAGGTTTATCCTGAACATGCATTTAGGGAAATAACTATCTGAGGACCTCGATGTTTGTATGCATTCGTAGGATCGGATTCTGAAATCCGTAACACTACCCCTTTCCCTATCCCAGACTCGTCCCTAGTCGACCAACAGCTGGAGACATCGGTTAAATGTTACAACATTGCCATTAAAAGTTAGCATTACCGTGTGACATGCAGTTGAAGTTACCCCCTACCTAGTATGTTTTAACTCCACCCTTTAGTGTGTTCGACAATGTAAACTAGATTTGTCCCACCTGATGCGTTGGGAGCTATGTAACTGACTCACACAAAGAACCTTATGCTACTCCGAAATTGCCGGAATGTTTGAAACTAAAACATATAACCGGTAGCCTTTAATAATCTACACAAACTATACAACTATATACAATTTCTGATCCAGGACCTACAGAAATTCAAAAGAAAAATTGTGGAGGGGAGGGGGGGGGGGACACCTGTTGACTTCTTGCCACCTTCATGCTCTTCACCAGCACACCTAACAAAACAAACCGGCAGGCCAGTGACTGGCATACTGCCCATAAACGTTGTGGCCTTCGAAATAAAAAAAAGGATCAAGGAGAAGCAGCAACAAGAACAGAGCCACTTCCTCCACTGAGCTGCGTTTGTGCAGTTCATGGTCAAGGTAATTTGTGGCAAAATACGTGAAGCAAAGTGGCATGAGACTGGTATGTGGCTGGTATGAGGCTCCAACAAAGGGGCAGTCCATAAGTGTGGTTGCATGCTGCTGCAGTAAATGGAGTTCAAACAAAAGAAAATAAACAAAACCACCATGATAATTGGAATGGTGTCACCTGGTATGAGGCTGCAGCGAGTGACAGTCCACAGAACAGGTGGGGGTGGAACACAGGTCACGGAGCAAATGGTGAAGTGAGGTGAGTGATGCCTTGATGCAGAACAGGTGATCCAGCAAGGTAAGTGTTTTATTTTTTCTTTTCTTTTTTCTTCAAAGTGTTGCCTTGATGCAGAACAGGTTTGATGGTCCTGGGGCAGTGGCGAGACAAAGAAAAACAGCAAGGCAAACAGCAAACAGCACAAAAAGAAAAAGGTAAACCAGGTAGTGCCAAACAACAGGTCCAACCAACATGGTCAGCCGGTCCCTGGTGTGCACATATCTGGGGCTGTGGCGGTTGTGCTGGGAGAGAGAGCTTGAGGTTGGCCCTACTCATCTGCACCCATCCATCTTTTTCCCTCATATACACTCCCCTAGCCCCCCTCTTTTTACAATTCGTCGCTACGTTTTGTCTCTGATATCCCACTATCCCCATTGCCAAATTCATACCCAATCCCCCCAAGATTCTATGGAAAGGTAGAGCAGAACTACATGCAATCTTACATTTACGTCATGACACGTCTCATTGTCAGGTCCTTCAGAAGGGAAAGTCCAGCAGCCAGCGATCATTCCAACAGTGGATGGTGCAAAGGGGTCTTCATCAATCCCAACTACGCTAATATTGTTCCACTTTTAAACTGTCTCCAGGGTTATATCCTGCCAAGAGGCCTTTGTTACACTATGGGGTTTTAAAAATGCAAATTCCCATCGCCTACATGTTGGTGTTCTTACAATTTTGGGCCTCGCCCATCAAATTTTCTTTCTGTGCCATCACACAATTTCGTGGCTGTGTCGTGTGGCTCCACTGGCAGGTATGCCCACCTGCATACTCACCATTAGCACCCCAGGACGCTGGAGCTGCCTCCAAGTTTGCCTGCTCCTCACCCTAACATGGGGGATGCCGGCACTCCCCCCCTCGATGCCCACTTGGCATATTGGCGCCCCGGGTCCCGCTGCTCAGGCACCTGGGCCCATTGAACAGTACACTAAACACTGCACATGCCATGCCAGGCCCTCCTCCTCGGGTACCTGCGTCCACTAATACACTACTGCCCCCCTGGACCTACCTACAGCCTTACCTAACCGACGAGCCCCCAGCACCCGGGTGCCTGCTTCATCAGAACACTATGCCCACAAGCCACACCCCCAGCTGGTCCATGATCTCCTGCACCCTACACAATTTTTTTATTTTTTTTATTTTTTACTTTCCACGATCAGCACCAACCGCTTAATGACATCCATATGTAAATTTACCTAATCCCCCTTTCTAACTTTAAACTAACTCCTGGGTTTCCTTGGGTGGGATCCACTCCCCCCTTTCAATTCTTCACACCATGCATTTTGTTACTCACACTCATACCGGCCATTGCCCTGCCCTCACACTCATAATTCATCAATCACACACAAACACATTATTGTCTACTCACCGACACAGCATCACCAAACTAATTTCCCCTAGCTAACTCGTGCACCCTCGTCTTCCCTTGTACTATGCACGCTCCCATTTAACTCTACACTCTATACCTCTCTACGTCCCCACTACATGTTAATTGTCTCCACCTAAACAGTCCATATATATATATATATATAATAATACATATATATGTATATAATATATGTATAATATGTATATATATATATATGAGCCTAGTGTGGCTTAGTGGTTAAGGCGGTCGTTTGGGATCCTTGTGGTCGTGAGTTCGAGCCCCGCTGGCCGCTGAGTTAGCATCAGGAGGGTTGACTCAGCCTGTCATCCTTCCGAAGGTCTGTGAAATGAGCACCAGTATACTGGTAATTATCCCTGCAGGGTCGAAAGTGATTAAAGGGTTGGCATCAGGAAGGGCATTCGGCCCTAAAAACATTGCCACAAGAAAGGGTACCATGATTGGAGCCCTCAAAAAGCTGACCCCTGCTCAGGGATAAAGGCTTTCAAATGGTGTGATGATGTGTATATATATATATATATATATATATATATATATATATATATATATATATATATATATATATATATATATATATATA
This sequence comes from Eptatretus atami, assembly GCA_035128595.1. Taxonomy (NCBI): domain Eukaryota; kingdom Metazoa; phylum Chordata; class Myxini; order Myxiniformes; family Myxinidae; genus Eptatretus; species Eptatretus atami. Next base: position 111,616,810 of record CM068952.1, on the reverse strand, counting down.
TATATATATATATATATATATATATATATATATATATATACAGCCGGTCCCTGCCTTGTGAAGGGTTTATGTCCCGATAAACCCATCGTAAGTTGAAAATTTCATAAGTCAAAAATGCATTTGATACATCTAACCTACCGAACATCATAGCTTATATTAGCCAAGCCTACCTTAAATGTGCTCAGGACGCTTACGTTAGACTGCAGTTGGGCAAAATCATCTAACACAAAGCCTATTTTATAATAAAGTGTTGAATAGCTCATGTAATTTATTTTATTTGCAAGCTCGTTTCATCTACATTAAAAAAAAATTTCTGGCAAGTATTTCTCATCCACAATTATCCTTAAAAGCTTCGGCACCTTCAGTATCGGCACTTGCTGCCTCACCGCTGACCTTCACATTATGAAAATTATGACACCTTTTGAAGCGTTAGAACCACCAATGACTTGCTGAAACATTTGCGTTTCCGTAGGATCATCGGCACTCTCTTTTAGCGTATCGAAAATATTTCTTGCCTTAGCCTGGATCATCAGTAGGCTAAGCAGTATGCGCTTCTGGTTTGCGGCCGTTGTACAGTCAATGACAGGAAGGTTGTACTTATCCAGAGTTTGACCTCCTTGTGTGAGGATGTGGTCTTCTATTTCCATCAAGCAAAGATTGTACATTTCCCCTGCACGGTCGTCGTTAACATGAACATTGTGGTGATGGAAAAAAATCCTCTGCTAACGCAGCTTTATGATCATTCCAGAGTGCGAGTGGGTTACTTTGTTCACAAAAAATCAACAGGACAATGAATAATTTCCGAAGACTTTGCAGGCTCTGTCCAATAGTTGCCTCTCGCAAGGCATTATGTAGATGGTTGTCATCCTCTGCAAGTCCCTTCGCCAGACATGCCTCTCTTTAAAAGTTGTTAGGATTACACCTTCATGACTCCTGAGATCTTCGAACAATGTCGGACCATGTTCCTGGTGAAGCAGCACTGCGTAAAAAAAGCACTCTGATTGTTTGGATTGACCGTGTAAACCTACCAATAGCAGGGCTTCTGAATACACCAGGGAATTGTGGTTCTGGAGTTCCCCTCTTGCGTCGATTCAACTTTTTGTTGTAAGAATCCCACGTGTAATACTCTGGAACTTCGTGATAAGTGAGTGTTTTCGCGAAGTCATCCGTACGGCAAATGGTGAAGAATTCTGTCAGAGTTGTCTTTGGTGGTCCCGCTCTGGCACGGGCAT
>CM068952.1:111579733-111606091 GCA_035128595.1 Eptatretus atami | reverse complement strand
CTTGAACGCCAATCGACGTCACCTCTGAAACGAATTCAGCCCACGCTCAAGAAGCAGTTCTCGAATCAGAAGGAGCATATTAAACGGTCTGAGCGAGTGCACCCACCAACACAATAGGAGCACCAGGAGCTACAATGACGGATCAGGCTATTAGGAAGGCTTGTGAGGTACTGGTGAAGTTCGCTTGAGGCGCTGTAGAGAGCAGGCGTGAGGTAGCTGTAAGGCGGCTCGACGACTTCGACAAACTCCTGTCGCACCGTCTCGTGACTGGGAAAAGCCACTCTGACTGACTACCAAATTTCATGCTCGCACTGGTGTATGAAGTTGATCTGAGCACCGACCGTCATGTTCGTGCTGAGAGTGATTTGACTATATAAGACTCTGATGGATGCGTAACCGATCTGACATGACTAGGTGTCTGAGGACTGGTGGTGTGATGGAAAGCCGTTATGGCGGCGACACGTAGATAGCCAGACTGCGATTGTAGCCGAAGACGACTCACAAACTGACTCGTTGGTTGCGATCTCACCACACCCAGAAGAGCGACGCAACTCGGTGTCCTACATTTTTACCCTAAACAGTACGACGCAGTGCCTTTCATGTGCAAGCATGGTGCCAGAACTAACCCATGGCGCATAGTGCATCGGCGCAAATGACTGAATACACAGTTTGCGAGATCGATTGCGCATCAACAAACTCTTATGACACCAAAACCCTGACGCATCTTGCTTCGTGCCACAACCCGCGGAGAACCCCTACCACTCGCACATCCTCTAACACGGCCTCCACATCACTCACCAATTGCCACTCTGACAGCATGACTGACAGACGCCAATGATAGACTAAAAAGGCAGTAACTTTCGATTCGAGAATCTACCAGAGCGAAACATGTGCAAGCGTCCACTGACAGACGTCTAACCACACAACACTATTCCTCCAATAATCTCCAGTCGATTGCACCAATGAGAGACCGAGTTAATAAGATAGATAACACAAGAAGAGAAATAGAGACAGAGCACCCCTTGCAAGTGATTACGGTGTGTGTTGGTTTGTCTCTAATGACAACGAATCAAGCTGGACAATGAGCGAAGGTGTCGGCGTTCCGTTGTCTTTCATTTGGCATCTTCGACGCAACCGTGCGACTCACGAATGTGTCTGTTGTAAGTAGACAGGAAATGGAAGCTCTCTCAGTCAAAGAGAGTGAATCATAATATACTTATACCCTTCTCTAGCGATCACACTTCTGAATCGCCACCTTGACCCTAAGGCATAACAGTAGGTTTAGTTCTCTGATATATGCATGTACGTGATAGAAGACCTCAGTAGTCTGTGACCTCGCTCGCTCTCTGTAGTAGCTGCATTGATGAGAATGCTGTGTTCTTGAAAATGCCGTAAGGCATCTTACCTCTCTCGCTTTTTATTCTTCTGTACTCAGTCCACATTAGCGAGTCATCATACATTTGTTTCTGGAGATCATCAGTTAAATGTTACAACATCTGCATTAAAATTAGCCATTACCGTGTGACTCGTTGAAGTACCCCCTAACCGCTAGTATCTTCAACTCCACCTCTAAGTGTTGATCATCGACATGTAACTAGCAATTTTTCACACCTGATCGCGTTCGGAATGCTATTGTAACTGACTCACACAAAGACCCTTATTGCTACTCGAAATTGCTCTCTGATGTGTTTGAAACTAAGCACATATAACCGTGGTCTAGCTCTCTATATACACTGAAAACAACAATTCGCGAATGTTTTTTTTTATACTACACCACCACATATCAGATGTGTAACAGTGATTAAGGACATCTAATTTGGGTTAAGTGGATTCAAATCATACCTGTTATTGCTGTATCACGTCAGTAGGATATTTTCATGGAAGAAATTTTAAATTCACCATTGCCTAGATAGTCATGAGTATTTCAATATGAAATTTACATATGTTCATTTAACATGTACTCATATTTCGATATCATATCTGTTGTAACTCATGATGTTCATATTATTCTTTTCTTATCAGTTATCATTAAGACTCAGAGTAAGTGACGTTTTGCCTAGTAGCCAGATCCAATCTCACTTGACACAACTTCTGATGATGTCTGTGGTCGCTATTACCAGATAGGATAAGTGATCAAACTAGCGTAAGTAAATCCCTAACTAGCCGATGAAATGAATGAAGGCCGCCTACTTTCACTACTCGGGTGTAAGGTGGGGGACCAAGAACGAGCTAGGCACCACACATCGTGCTCACAACTGTCACAGCAAACCTTGACGTTCGTGGGTGGGTTGAGCAACCGCGTTCTCTGAGTGCATGCCATTTGCGTTTGCTCGCCATTATGGTTGAGCTATAAAGCTGGAGCCGCTCAAAATGCATCAATGATCGATGTTATTTCTAGCTGCATACACGCATCGCCGGCGTCGAACAGAAGATAGTTAAATGAGATCACTCAAGTACAGACTGAGCTGCCTGGTCTCATGCTCGTGTAAATCACCTGTGCCTCATCGATGCACGAAAACCCAGTGTCCAACCACTACACAGACAGGCGCATCCATAATTAATCCAATTTGTTATTTTGCTCGTTAGACTGATCACATAGCTGAGCTCAGTGGTGAAGAGGATGGTGTTATGGATGAACCGTTTCCTTGAATTCCCGACACTCAATGAATATCACATCTGAACCAGGGAGACTTAAATGATCTATGTCAGATGAGATGCTACGTAACATCGCTTCTCTCAAGTGTGAATGAATAGCTGACTTGGATTCAAGGCTGTCGAGCAGAAGAGTATGTCATAACTATTAACAATTTCATCCTCAATGGTCACTCCTCTCCTCTTGTGATTGTTTCAGAGCACGGTCACCAGATCCATGAGCCGTGAATGTCTCTCTCGAGGATGATAGACACTCGAACATCTACGCAGTAGTATCAGTCATCTCTGCTGGAACGTAACATTGGTGTGGAATCACGATCCTGCAGTAACTGGGCGCTCTATTTCATCAGGATCGGGGAACGAAATCAAGTCTTGTAAAGCTGTTTCTGCTCTCTGCGCCACAAGACAACGTGTCGCATCTCCATCATCCCCATCTAAGCATCATACGCGTTACGCATGACAGAGATTCCTATTTGAAGGAACATATGCGGCAGCTTCATGCTTTAATCGTCCATCAAGTCAGGGTGTACTTTTATCTGGCACTTACTACTCGACGGAGACCTTAAGAAGTAGGTCCGCACTCGTGTTGTTAGGGCTGCAGTAGGTACACGAATACATGTGGTCTTCCTGTCTTCTGGATACAAGAACGACAAGAATCACTGTGACGAAGAAAGATGGGAAGAGCGCAAAGAAGCATGTACCTGGTCGACACCAACGTGAAGCATGTCGCCCTTGTCGGGGACCCAGCCAAGGTTTCCTCTCACACTCCACAGCTCCCACCATATCACATATTATAGCTACGAGCTCCTTGGACAATCGCAAGAGTTTTTCTGTGAGCTTACGTGGTTCAATGGAATTAGAACAGCTAATGGCGTGGAGCCTCCTGAACAATAAAATATGTGTACTATCAAGGGACAAAGTGTTGAGTACGAACACTTAGTCGGAGCCCAAGATCTTTAGGGCTGGTGTCTTATGTCGGTACCGCAAATCCGACAGATTATTGAGACGAAAACTCCGACAACTCTAACCTCCAAAAACGAGTTCTGTCAGCATGGAGCGAGCTTCAAGACATAAGTAGGACAACTCAATTGGAACGTAAGCGCGCGGAACCAAAGCTATAGAGGAATATGCGGCAGCGTGCTGGGTCCTATCACGGTAACTCTTGGACTCCAATCGGATGTCCCTGTGAATAATAGATATTCCATGACGACCAGCTACTGGACAATTTTCCCTCGAAGATGCACCTTGATGCGCCAAAGTCTACGTCCAAGCACAGCATTCGAGAACTGATGGTCATATCCCAACCAGATGAGAATCTTGTCGATCTCAATGCGAGACGCCATCAGCGCTTCAGACGCAGCAGTCAGTCAGCAGCGGGTCACCTAACCTCAAACGCGATAAGAATCATGGCCTAGTAGGCTCAATGTCCTCCACTATAGTAACACTTTGTCCGCTTCGACTGCATCGTGAAATTCATAGACATCAGAATGGCAGCACATAACACGCAGAACCAAGCCAAAATGGACCTTAACCGCATTTTGATGATTAACACTTCTGACTGTTCTTCTATGCATAGTGTTACATATATATTTGGAGGGCAGGTTGACATGATGAAATAAAAGTGACCTATATCAAGAAATGATATCTCAATGTATTTACGTCTGTCAAGAAATTTCGGAGATCTTCAAATGACCATTTACTTTGGTTGCTTATCTGGTAATCATTTTCCAAGCCAAATACAAACTGTACGTAATTCTTTGGATTAGCCGACGAGAGACTTTGAGAAGAAGTTGATTCGTCGTTCCTTGGACTGATAAGATCGCTTCAGATTGTGCGGTCCATACCACTAGCCTGCTGCTGAGAAATACAGGTTGATGTGAATTATTATTACCAATGATCAGCTGCTTATACCCTAGATTAGTCTTATCACGTTACAATTGCAGTCTTTTCAGTAAGCAATATGTTAATATGATTGTCTCAGTGTTATAATCTCAACAACAATCTATCTACAACGTTAATCTCATTACTCAATTCTGTTCAGAGATGTTTACAGGAGATTTCAGGAGAAACGATGAACTTCGATGGAAGGGAGAGGTGTGGCGTGGGCGGACCCCCACTGTATGACAACTGTCGGTATCCACTTGTTCTACTGGTCGCTTATACATATGGTGTTCAGACGTAGCAGTGCACACCTAACATATTACTAAATTCTGTGCTTAGCGCGTCAGTTAGGACTGGCATACTGCCCATTAAGACGTTAGGGCACCTCAGTACGATACTCATGAAAAATCCTCAACGAGTTAGCCAGCAAACACTTCACAAGCTCTCGTTTCACCGACTGAGCTGTGTTTGGCTCCGATTTTCATGCGCTCTAGTACAGTTAATTTGCTGACAAAAAAGACTACGTGAACGCAAAGTGTGCATGTATGATCTGGGTATCGTAGGTCTGGGATTATGATGAGCTCCAACAATAAGACGGGTGCAAAGTTCCATAGATGCTCCAACTGGTTCTTGAGAGAAGCTGCTGCAGTGAATATATGTGCACATTTGATACAGAACATGATGTATGAAAGGAAAAATAAAGACGAAAGGAACAGATAATCACGGAACTGCTATGATAATTGGATATTTGCGTGATCACCTGGCCTATGAGGCTGCTATGCGCACTAGATCAGTTCCTCATTATACTAGGGTGAAGGTGGTTATAGTACGTTATATTGGTCTGCCTGACTTTGTCGACACAGTCCGACGATGCTCGCGCTCGCAGCGCTCGGCTGATGCGCATCTCTCTAGAACAGGTGACTCCCGAGACTCAGCAATGGAGGTTCTTACTCTGTAATTAATCTTTATGCTGTGTGTACTTCTCACCCGTAGTTTGCCTTGTGGAGTGAGGCGAGGGACAAGAAAAAAACCCGGTTTTGGTCGCGCGGAATTGTGAAGATTTTTGCCCCCATGAGGGTGGTGTGGGCATGTCTGTAGAGAACAGGCGTGGTTAACCACAGCTAAGGCTTGAAACAGCAAGACAGCAACAATAAAAGCGAAAAGGTAAACCGTTAGTGCCATAGCGCATATTCGGAGGTGTGCAGAACCCATGCTTACTGTCAGGTCCACGTCCCTTGCTGTGCACAGATATCAGGGGCGTTTCGGCTGGCTTGTGACTCGCCCCGATGAGAGAGCATGTAGGGTGGCCTATCTCCAGTCAGACCCAATAAGTCCATTGTGTCTTATTTATTTTCTTTGCTCTACAATATACCACTCCCCTAGAACCGCCCTGGCATCTTCTTTTCTACGCAATTCTGTACGCTCCGATTATTATGGTCTCCTGACTATACCCCTAACCCCATTGCACAAAGACATCGGGGGACTTAACCCTCTGATTCCCAAATATGTCTAGCTGGAAGGGCCATACGAGCGACACACAATGCCAACTAACTATTCAATTTCACGTCATGACACGTACTCATGGTCAGTCTCAGAAGGGAAGAGTCCAAGCAGCCAGCGGATCAATTCCACCATGTCGGATGTGCATTAAACGGTCATTCAGTCACATCCACCAACTCCCTTAAGCCTAATTCAAATTTTAATATATCAAAACTTTTGGTTACATATATCCAGTTGCGGCTGTTCTCTCCAGAGTTCGTGTTTTCATTTAGAGATCAATCCTAATCGGGCAAATCTCTCTGGACACTGTGCCTAGTTAGGAAACAGCCAAAGCCATACCTTGTTAGGTATATTATCTATCCTTACATCCGGGTGGAGTGCGAAGGCAGCCTCCTTTCCAGTCAAACAGTTGAGCTAAAATGCGCATTAAAAGTAGTGCCGAGTCCCTCGCCGGCCTCTACATGTTGGATCTATTAGACCTTGTACCCGATAAACCTGAAGGCCTCCAAGGAGAGGTTATGTTCAAGGTTGCGGTGAGTGCACACCAAGTTGCACGGAGTGCAATGATATTGTGTTGGTGAAAACTACCACAAGAGGACCTCACCAGCATAGATTATATGCTGTTTCATTTCCAATGACAATCTAAAATTATATATACAGGCAGGCAGAGATAGTAGAGCCATCGGTTGAACAGATGTCTCGTGTAAAAGCTGCTCCAACTGGTCTAGCGCGTCATCCATGATTACCTTACTTAGCATTGGGATCGGAAGCTGCGAGCACCAGTATTGTCAACACATCTAGATCGTGTCTACTTGTGAGTGGCTCGCCTAAATCCGAGATATTGCTAGTGGCGTGAATACCTCGACTGAGGCCTGCTTGTAAAAACCATTGATTCAGGACCTGTTCGGTCGCCGAGCACTTCTTCCTTTGCGACACAGCTCTACTACTCAGGCTGAGAAAGTTGCTCCACATGTAGTATGCAGCATGCAAGCACATATTGCAGACCTCTGTACCATCAGCATTGGTACCCACGTCCCTGATATTTTGGCCAAGTTGCTCACAGTGTACAACTTCTACATGTGGTACCACCACTCCATCTCGCCTAATAGTACTCGAAACTACAAGTAGACTGTCGACGAGGTTCGTCCCTATGTGTGGGCCTAATGGATCCTGCACGCCATCCTCCCCCACCTCTGGTACCTGCAAACATCTAATTTCTCAATGTTGGCTATGCCAATAATAGCTTAGCTTTGACTTGTCCTCCCTTGGGACCTCTCCTTACAGACTTACCTTATACCGACGACACACGACCGTATTCATGCAAGACAATCTCATTCAGAGTTGCAGTCTCGCTCTATTCCACATTTCTTTACATATGCCACACAGCCAGCCAGCCGGCGTCTTTGTTGTGTCATCTCAGTATTCTCAGCAACCCTACACTTAATCTTCCTATTCTAGAGTCTCTATTTCTTATTATGTTGTTCGTATCTCCACGTTATCGAGTGCAAAGGCTTCTCACACCGCACCTCAAAAACATTGTTCCAATTACCGTATATAGTAATGTATACCTAATTCGCGCCCTTCTAACTATTACTATTAATACTTCAACTTACCTGGAGTTTCTCATTTGGTGATGCAGGGTATCCATTCCCCCACTTATCAAGGTCTTCACTATCACCAATGCATTTTATTATTATGGTATAACTCAACATTATAATACTGAGCCTATATCGACTCTTCTCGTGCCCTCACACTCATCTGGATCTACACTGTGTCATCGAATCGAAACTGACGCAAAACATAGTCATTTATAATAATCTCTAGCTCATCACACCCGGAGTGCGACGTAGTTCACCGACTAGAAAACTAGATTCGCCCTTTGCTACCTCGTTGCCCTCCGTCTTCCGCTGTGTCATATTGCCGCCATACCTTAGCTAGAGCTGCTACACTATCGCTATGGATACGCTCGTCTAGCGGTGGCGACACTTCACAGATGCATGTCGGAAGACATATCTTCGTCAAATACCAACACTAAACAGTTACTTATATGTTTCATATGTGGGAAAAATAAATCCATAAATAGCCATGTACATAATAGAAGAGCATTGAATTACTATTGTGAGTTTCAGCATGTGACAAATTATATTTTTTTTACCCTAAACATAATTATATATATTGTACCGATATATAATTTTGTTATATTATTTATACTCATATATGTGATTGATCGATCCTGTGTGTCTATAGGTTAATGTGCGAGTATCGTGTAGGAAATATTCAACTTTGCGTCGTTAAGAATCGAAATGCTGTGAGCAACTTCGAGCCCCGCCCTGAGGGAGCGCTTAGGGAGAGTATAGCACATGTGCCAGGATGAGTGTTGTGACTCATAGTCCATCAATTCATGTCCTTCAGTCCAGTAATGGTCCTGCTGATGTTAAATGTAGCCTCAAGTTTAATATACTGGTATATTTCCTAGCAGATGGGATTACGTATAGATGTATTTAAGGGTTATGTACTACAGTATAAAGGTGTCATTCTCTCGGGCCCATAAATAATAATACATTTAGTACCACAAATAGATATATAGTGGGTTAACCAAATGAAGAGTAGATGAGCCCTCAAATAGCTGGACCTCCGAATTTCTTTGGCTCAGGTATACAAGGCCTTTCCAGTATATGGTTGTGGTCAATGATCTCTAAAATATTACATAGTATTATCTGATAATCCTTATACCTGATAAAATTATGGAATAGGTTTATAATCTATTGACTATCGCAATAATAATATAGGTGTGGGTAATGTATCCTTATTTTCGTTATTTATGATATATATATCATTACTTCAAGCCCGGCCTAGCCTGTTGTGTTGAAAATTTGGAAGGGGTTGTAAATTATGGATAATGTGCGCCGATACAAACACCCTCGTAAGTCTGAAACTTCATATTTTCAATGAAAGAGGTAAGCAATAAAACACGTGCAACTCTGCATACATTCCTAAATCTCTTACCACGATATCATAGAATTGGGATTTAAAATTAGTCGCCCAAGACCTACACCTTAAGATGTTTCTCAGGAACTGCTTAGCGTATAGAACTCAGTTGTGGGTCAAAATCAATTTCAACACAAAGCCTATTTTATAAATATACGGTGATCTGAATAGCTCATGGAATTTTGTTATTTGCAGCTCGTTTCTCTTACAGTGAAAAAAAAATTCTGGCAAGATTTCTCATCACAAAAATATCTGTCCAGCTCTTGCTTTAAAAGTCTTCGAAGCATCCTGTTGGACAGTATCGGCAATGCGTAGGTTGCCATGCGTAGGCTTTCCTCGCACTTCTACATTCCGCATAGACCTTCCAGTGCAGTTATGAAATATTATTGACACTTTTGGAAGCGTTAGAACACCAATGATTTGCTGTAATATATTTGCGTCCTCTTTCGTCTCAGGAGTACATCGCGCCTCTCTTTTTAGCGTATCGAAAATTGATTTCTTGCCTTAGCCTTGATCATCAGGAGGCGTAAGCAGTTATGCGCTTCTGGTTTGCGGTCCGTTGTATCAGTTCCATGACAGGAAAGGTCTGCTACATTTCATCAACGGTTCGACCTTCACCTTGTGTGAGGGATGCGGATCTTCTTTTCCCCATCAAGTCAATAAGATTGTACATTCCCCTGCAGGATCGTCGGTTATACGATTGAGATTGATCGTGGCTGATGGAAGAAAAATCAACTCTGCTAACCGAACGACTACTAATAATAGCCTACAATATAACTCAAAGAAAGAGTTGCATAGGTCTAAGGCTTAGCCGTTCCTTTAAGCCAGATTAGTCGTATATGCATCTCACAACAAATGAAAATCAAAACCATAGTCAAAACTGGTGATATACATGTGCGTTGAAGCATACACTATTTGTTACGCAGGCAGGAAACATACTTGTAGTTATGGTTTGCTCTTTGATTTTATAAAAATGCAACGTGCATAAAGACAGCGCCTTGCTATTTTCCGGTGTTAAGTCTTGCTAGTTTATTGGCAATGTGGTCATCTGCGTACTGACAAGTAGAAGGAAGATGCATGTTTGTACCAGCAACTTGAGTCCTCAATCACTTCTTCCCGGCCTGGCTAATCCAACGATTCACTAGACCTCTCTCTTAAATACTATATGTTATGATTACTAGCCTATCATGACTCTCTTGACATACTATCGAATCTCAATGTCGGAACACATGTCTCTCTTGACGCTGAAAGCAGTGCTTATACCATGCACTATGTCTAAGGCTAAGATTTTGTTTTTTCTGTTATTGCAACGTACTTGACCCTCGTTAAACATCTCTCCTATCATACTAGCAGAGGTCTTCATTGTAAACTTACACTCGGAAAGTGCTGCTAGGTTACTTAAGGAGTTCCATCTGTACTCGTGGCTACACAGCCCTTCGGTATTTGTGGAGTCTTTCCTGCTCCAAACATAAAGTAAATTATTGATTGTAAGTGAATACACACAGTCAGTGTAATAACTCTTGGGTAATTCGCGAGCATTATCTGCTTTTTAGTTATGTTGTTTCACCGCAGATTTCAGTCGGATTGCGAGTACTGGCAAATGGTACTCATAAGAGAATTCTGCAGAGTTGATCTTTAGGTGGTCGAAGTTTCGTGAGCCGCTCTGCTACACTGATGGTCAACCTACGATCCGGGCTATAGCGCGCTTAGTGCTGATTTCGATATTGGTCAAAGTCCCACATCGCTGGCCATTCTCCAGAGTCTGGGATAGGATGAGACCCAGCTGCTGCAGACTTTGTCCTGATGGTCACAACTTGTGTTCATTGCAGTCTCGCAACCACATCCCGACTTTGCGTGAAAGCTTAGCGCCTCTCCCTCCATGCAGCACCTCGGAGTTCATAGGCTTTCCATTAGACTAGTGATGATCTATTCATCATGATTATTTTTCCCACCTCATTATGCCATGATTAGATCGTTTGGTCGAGTTACCTGCGCTCATCAGCATATACTTCAGTCACATAATTTCACTACTTTGGAATGAAGTACATAATCTTCCAAACCTCGTGTCCATGTTGGCACTTCAATTTCGTTTATAAATCTAAGGGTTTTGTCTGCATCGATCCTACAACCCACCACTCAATTGTCCACGATAAGCTGCCTCGATACCTTTTCCATTTACAATCTTGGTAAATTGCTCATTCTCTATAAATTAATGACTGAGCATCTTCTACTTTCCTTTCGCAGATACCCGACACATCCTCGGCATTGAAATGGCACACTATGTTAGCTATGAATAGTCTATCGTTTGCTTTCATTGGTTCCGCCGTGCTAAGTAACATTCGCAGATAGAAACTACCTCTCGGAAACGATATTTATGAAGAAATTGTTGCCCACGAGTCTTTTCCCAGAAAGTCCATACATTGGCGACACAGGATGATCGCATCATAGGTTCAGGCAAGGAGCCGCTGATCAGGTTGCCCATGCGATCATGGTTTCGCATTTCACTCGTTGCGATACCTGACCAGTAGCAGAGATTGCATTCGAATCCGGACATTGGTATTCTCCCACTTTCATGGAAACTTGCGAATTCAATTTTGATGACGTACGGGATACTGATTTGTGGTTCCTAGAGGTACGCACAATTAGTAGTCAATGTGCCGTTGGAGGCAAAGAAGACCTCTCTGCTTCCATGGACACATATCGAGTAGAGTAACAGCCATTGCTCCCTGGCAAGTCCCAAAAAGCTCGGCCTTCTTCAAAACAAGTCCATCAGTTCTCCTTCAAGAATTTCTAATTGGCAAAACAATGACAGACGACTATTCGGCGGTCAATGCTTCGTTTGTATTTCGGTAACTGACTGACTGGATCTATCTCTGTGCATAAATGGTTTAACATGACACATATTCGGTGGATTAGTTAGTAGCGCGTTAATGAACCCAAGTTATTCCTGGTCTCAGAGACCAATACTCGTTCATCATTCGATATAGCGATGGCATCTGGGTGCGTCTCGTGAGCTCATTTTCATAGCAGCGGACCTCCACCCCGATTGCAATGTAGATTGGTAGCACGTCCTTTGGCCCACACGCTTAGACCGAGCGGAATCACAAGTCTTTTCATTAAATTTAGCGTACTCTTGGGAATGCTTCTTAAATTGTAAGCTGTTCCGCTTCCCTCATCGAGGCTTTTCTATGTATCGCGTCTGGGTGTACACAAAATTTGAAGTTAACTGCGTTTTATTCGTTGTTCAATACCATAATTTACGCCTTTCATCATAACAGTGGTTTCTCTAAGCCTCAAAAAAAATTTATGCTCTTTCATGTAAGACATGCACAGGTCACGTCGCCGGGACACACAATGAAAGAATCGAATTTGGCCATCACAAATGATTAGGTGCTGTTCACGGAGCACATTTTTAGTTATATTAGAGACACACTGTGACTATTGATAAATGTAATTTGCGATAAGATTTTTTTGCCGATGCGACAGGCTGAATCTGCAATAATTGTCATACGCTCCTTGCGCGGTCAAGTAGTCGACCCAACATAGGAACGTCAAAACAGCTTGTGGGTACTTGCAGAGTGTCGTAACGCACGGGTGTCATTGGTTTCTGAAAGTTCATTAATGCTATACCCTGCTCCTCAACGCTAGGTGTGGTAACAGATATCTTTGGCGCATTTGGTGCGTTCGGTTAGTATAGTTCCTCTAACTTCATCACCGGATGGTTGTGATGGTTAACGGCGGAGGATGTCTGATCCGTGGACCAGGCTGCTTGTTTTCGTGGGAAGGCAGATGACAACTCTACAGATCCTCTCTGGTCTTCCCATCTTCGGTTCCCAACTGAACTTTCAATTCCTCGCACCAGGTTACCAATGCCACCCATTCGTCCTTCTTCAGGGGTATTGCTTGACGGTATTGGTGCTTTGTTCTCATGCAAGGTTAACTCTGTCGGAGCTTCGTTACAATGTGTGGTTTCATACCAGTACCGATGGCCAAACGGCTTCATGTTCGGCTCGTTGCTGTCATGAAATAATTTGCAGAGAACTGTTGAGGCGTATTGTCTGCACATGGGAGATTCCAATTTTGTGGACACACTTGACCTTGGACAGTAAAATTTTGGATCCCATGCCATGAATCTGTCGTCCTAGTGCAGCAAAGCTCGTTCATTTGAAATGCGCTATTATAAAGACGTATGTTCTGAAAGAAATGGTCGGAATATATTTGCTTCCATTGAGCAGTGACAGCAGATATAGAGGTGCGTTGGAATAAATCCAATTGGATTTTGCACTTGCACACAAAATCCTGTGGCTCGCCAGCGGAAATTTTTTTGCTCACAGTATTACATGCTATTTCCAATTTCTCCATATCTGTTTCAAGAGAGAACACCATTTTCATCATTCGTGTAGGTTCGTGGGACCAGCTGGCAACTGCAGCTTCGCCTTGCGTTCCTTTGTGCATGGGTTCTGGTAATCGCATGGGAAATATTCTTCTTCGTTTCGGTTTCTCGGCATGTTACCACCTGTAAAACATTATTAAAAGTGATTAGTAATGTCGCATTTCAATTAACGGATTTTGTTCTTGGAATATAGCCCCAGGTTATTTTGGGTGAATGGCCTTTTCATTGCACGTGTATGGCCTGAATGATGGAGAATTACCAGTGCTGCAGTGGATTTCCAAGTAATGCAGTGGGAATTCCAATACTGCACAGGGAGTATCTAAGTGTTGCAGTTGAATTTTCCAGTGCTGCAGTGGGATTTGCAAAGTGGATTGGCAAAGTTGGGATTGCAAAGTACTGCAGTGGTTCTTCCAAGTACTGAAGTGGGGTTTCCAGTACATAAAGCGACTTACCGGAATGTAGTAGATCTTGCAAGCTCACAAACTTATTTCAGGTACAATCTCACTTGATGGTCAGCTAAAAGGAAGTGAATAACCTTTACTTTTATTTTACTTTATTTGAGCAGGAAGACTCCACCAAACGGTGGGTAGCTGTACAATTTTTGCTCAGTAGACTGATGACTGAGTTGTGAGTCAGTGGATTAAAGAAAAAAAAGCTTTAGCTTGACCAATTTGAGGATGGTAGTATTATTTGATGTCAATTAGACAATTTGAAGTGATTACAGGCGAGAGTTGATTGGATCAGAAAGTATCTTGGTGAAGCAAAACCACCTGCATCTTTCATTCTACTTTCAATTGCAAACCTGCAAAACTACCGAATACGAAACACTGTGTCTTTTTGCACTGTTGGACTGTTTATTCAAATCAAGAAGCAAACCTAACCTGCATTCTTGTTTGCACTGTTTCAAATGTTATGCAAATCTGCATCTTTGTTTCACTGTTTTAAATGTTTTGCATTGTGTTGACAACAGTAGCTTGCTGCTTAAAGGAAGGCAAGCTAGATATCAATCTTTTTGTTTTGGCTTTTTAGTTTTGGCTTTTTCTTCTGTTGTCACAATATAAAGGTGCGTAGGATGGTTATGAAGTGCAAGTCAGGAAAGGATAAAAAAAAATTACTCACCTGAATGAATGCGAGGAAACCTCATTGCTCATTCCATCGATAAAAAACATTTTCCGTCGATAATCACAATTTTCATGAACGTGGTTGGCAGTTTTACTTTCTTATTGATGAAAGTGGTAACGGTTTTACTTCCTTCTTAAGAGCATTGGGTGTGTCCTTCCATTTTCACCCCCAAAATTCACAATAGTTAATAGTTCATAACGAAAATACATTCCAGCCACCTTTTGCGATAGCAATGTAAATACCTTCCAATTTTCAGGAGGATACGATTTGATTTGACGTTTGCAAAACGGGGAACAAAATTCAGCATTTCTCTTCTTATTGTACATAATAATATATATATATATATATAATAATATAATATATATATATATATATAATTATATATTGTGGGGTATGCTTGCACATTGTAAGCAATAGCGAACTGTTTTTTCCCCATCTCTCGGGTTGCTCACATGCATTTGATTTTTAATTTATATATTTCAATTATAAATGAACAGGAAATAAAAATTATCGGGTAAATGTGGGAAAAAAAATTGACATGCCGAAACCAGGATCGAACCCATTCTTTTCTGGGCTTGAATTTTTCCCATATGTACATTATAATTATTTATTTATTTGTGGATGCTTTGCCGACTGTTCTGTGATTCCCCCCACCCCACCAGCGTATCCGCTTTGATGTCCATCGGCATGCAAAATCTCAGTTGCTACGTCATCCGGAAGGTACGATCTTAATATACTATTTCCATTTCTCAGTGAGTCAGTGGTCAGAATGATATATATATATAACATATATATATGTATAATGTATATATATATGTATATATATGTATATATTATTAGTTTGAACAAATTTTCTTTTTACTAGCTTGAAATGTTTTTGTTGGAAAACTTTCATCAAACCAATTGCATGGGGACCAGTGGGAAATTACTGGAGAGAAAAAAACTCCTCTGCCTATTATAATGTGTGGCACTGTTAAATAATTATTTCCAAATACGTCTCAGTGATTGTATCAGAGCAATAAACAAACAACATTATGGCCTACAACATTGAGAAATTAGTATGTTATGACAAGTAAAGGTGTGAATATGCCTGCGGATATAGCCCAATATGAACCTCGCACATCACTTGTTTTCAGAAGAGGTGGAGTTGTACAATGTAAATTTATGGAGCAACTTGCAAATATCAGGGATTTTAATGGCTGATTAGAAAGGTTTGAATATGTGCTGCATGCTTTGCATATTCTTGAAACTTTCAGCCATCTATTCACTTTCGTCAAAGGAGAAGTGGACGAAAAAGGCTTTGTGATTTTAGTTTTCAAGCATGCCTCGAGGCATGGGGTTCAACCACTAATTTTCGATTGCCACTAATAGTAGACAAGATGATGTTAAAAACCGGGCTTGCTCACTAAATCCCATCAATAATGTAATTGGTGAGGCAACTTCAGTTTCAGAGACAATCTGATAACAACCTGGTTATTCTCTGGAGTTAAGCTTTGAATCAAACCATTTTCATGCTGCTCTGCCTTCTGTTGTAGTTTCACCCACACACAATATCTCATGACATCAGTCAATGTATTTATCACTCGCTCCTTGAACCATACAAACTTCCTGGAATTGCTCTGTTTTTCTAAGGGTTTATAGTTATAAAGTTACCGAAGAGAAAATCGACCCTCTTTTATGAGAAACTTTACTCTAACATGGCTTATGATGGCACTGAATACGCAAAACTCAAAACGGAGGTAAGAACAGAATTTGATACCATAATGGTGTTTTGCTTGTTCCTACAACCTGCCATTTTCCAAGATGAAGTGCTCGTTTGTTGTCTCTATTGAAAATCAGGACACTGCTGACATAATGCACCACTGGATATGTTGTAATCATTATTTTGAATTTATTTGATGTGTAAGCGGTGTGTTTTCATGTGTAAACTAAGCTTCTGATGTTCCATATTTTCATTAATTTGGTTTTGTCTGTGTGTGTGTGTGTGTTTGTTTGTTTGCTGTATATGAGTAATCTGTTTTATATCAGACACATCTTGCTGTCTCGGTTGTGTTTGGCCCTCATTCTTGTTTATTTCTGCAGTGAACAACCTTTTTACAAGGAAATAATACCATTCCTTTTGTGCCGTAAAGACACATAGGGCTGTCAAGGCACTTTCATTGGCAAGGAGTACAGTCCTGGACAGGTTTCCACTCAATGCAGGTTACCCTGAATGGTTATTACCCCAATGTACTGGAACTCATTTCGCCGACATCAGAAGGATGAACATTACAAGACAAAGAAAACCACCTTATGCAGTGGCTTTTCATTCTGCCAATAGTGCACACCATTAATAATTGCTGTTGAAGTAGCGAAAGTTTAGTTCAAGGGAAACATGCCATCTCGAAGACTGCTTCAAAATGCGACAAAATTTGAGGCAATTTTAGACAATTAACGGTAAGCTCAACTAATGCAATTTCAGCTCCAAAGCATGAATCATGGCAATGATGTTGAGCACCTTTAACATTCACTGATTATCCCAGTCCTCCTTTTATTCTTCTAACAGCCATGCTCTCTCAATGTTGATATTCATCCTTTTCTTCTTGAATAGTTTGAGACCAATTAGGTATTTTACATTCAAAACCTGCATAAGGAAACTGGGCAAGTTCAATTTGACAATGCACACTGTTAATGGAATATCAGTGAACAACTGAAGGAAATTTGGCAAAACGTGGATTCAGGAGTTTACTTGCTGCTGCTACTGCTATACAGCAACTACAACTAGTATAACTACACTACTGACCCCTATTATTAGCACTGACACCAATTATTCCCACTTGTTGTGGGGGTCAGCCAGAAGTTTTGGTCCATGTTTTTCCCAAAACTGACATTTGATTGAAGTAACAGGAATTGTAATTTGTTTCAGATGCAGGGCAATACCTCATCTACTTTCATGAAGACCCTGGGATCTTTAATATACATAACTATCACGAGCAGATGGGGCACCACACATAACATCCATCCAGGATGGACGCACTTTGTTCATAATGCAACTTCCTGACTGTGAAACACCAATCTGACAGTTTGTAGTTTGCTTGGAAAATAACCCAGATGAAGCAACTCACAAGTAAATGCATGAGCTCCACACCATCCTGTCTGACCGTTGTTTCACTGTACATTTACTGGAATTGCTCTTTCTCCCCCTCCCTACCCTATTTTCCATGTAATAATGTAAATTCAGATGTAAAATCAAATAAATTGTTCATTTGTGAACTTGTATGGCATAAGCCAAAGTTAATTTGAGATGTTCCTTGTGAAGACAATTACCTTAACAAGGCTACTATCTTAAGCTGCAGTTCATTATAGCTCTGTGATGAGCATGCTCTCTGTTGAGCTGTATGGTTTGGGTTTGATCCTCAAACAAGTTGGACTTGATTTAAAACTTTCATCTGGGCTGTGTCTTTGGGCATTGCATCTTGGAACATGCGATCTCTCAAAATAGCGATGTAAGGCCTGCTGTCCTGTTTGTATTTCGTTTGTAGATGGTAAGGATTCGACAGTATTTTCAAAAAGGCTGGGCCATTGTGTCTTATTAAATTTGCCCAAATTACTGTTTGTGGTTAGCTGTTATCATAAGCACCAGCTGCAGCATACTGGGTTGCAGGGTGCTAGATTGTAGTATTGACGTGCATGATGAGCCACACGCCTTTCAGTGGTGAAGCAAAAAACCTTTTGTATAAAGGAAGATTTTAATATATTATTTATGATTTGATGAAAGAGAACTTTTTGCAGGGTGTATAGCTCATAACTAAGTTCCATAATAGCGGAAACAATGTTGTAACATCTGATTCGTGTGATTTCTTCACAAAGAGGAGGGACATTAAAACTTTATTTTCAAATTTTTGCTCTGTCATTGCATAAAATGAACTTTGCATATCGCTTGTTCTTTTAATATTAAAACTGGAAAACAAATCTGTCTACGAGCAGAATAGACAATTGGATAATTATGGATGCGCCTGTTTGCTCTGCATGGAATGATATGTAGCAGACAATTTTTATTTTACATTCACAGGCAATAAATAAGTCTTGATTTTAGCACCAATCAGAATATCAAAAAAACGGTTCCATCATTGAAGTGGTTTATCATTTCACCTACTGAGCTGTGTGCATTGTGGCCCTCATAAGTCTGTGAAGTATATATATATATGTATATATGTATGTATGTATATATATATATATATATATGTATATATACATATTGTTTGTATGAGATTGTGGTGGTTGGGATTACACATTTTTAAAGATGAAGAATGTGCTTCCAACCAAAAGTAAAAAAAATTAGATCGACTCGGCTAATTTGAACAAAAAAAAGCGAGAGCAGACCTGGTCTCAAGCAACGTTTCGCCGGCTTCGCAGCCGGCTTCATCAGGCACAATAGACCCTGAGCCTTGGCACGTGGCCAGTTTTTATTTCACTTTCGACTGCTCATTTCCGGTCACGTGCTGGTGCTCGAGGTCAAATGAAGGAGTGCTTTTTTGTTGTTTTGCAAAAGCAAAAACAAACATCAAATCACATCACTGAAGGGTGCTCTGCTCTTTTTTGCTTTTTACTTGCAGTGATTTGGTGTTGAATGTGTGTGGGTGAGCACCTGCGTGTGCTTGTTGTTTTGTGTTTCCGAGGTACGATCATGGCTGGTTTTGTGTCCGGGTTGATATGATGAGGTGTTGGTTGTGCGAGTGTTGTGGTTCTCGTTGGGTGTTGTGCACATGCAGATGCGGTGTTTGGGATTAGAGTTGTTTGATGCTCACCTTATCCATCATTTGCACCATACCAGTTTTCGCCATTTGCATCAGAGGTGTTGTATTGTGTGGGTATGTCCACCGTCTCCCTGTTGGACCACCCTCTCAGCTCTTCACGTGCCACACTTCCAAAATCAACCTGTGTCGTTTGTTCAATGTAGTGTCCAGGACACGGGTCCCATCAAAGTCAAATTTATGGCCAGATTGCAGGCAATAACTGCTATGGGTCACCTTTCCAAGTCGAATTGCTCTATCCATGTCATCTAGCCATCGTTTCAAATTCCTCTCCAGTTTCACCAATGCGAAATTGGTCACCGTCTTTGCATGATGAATGGTATACTCCAAATTTATCACTGTTGGTATTGGGTCCTTTAGTTTGAGAGGACAGTATGGATGGTGCATAGAAGCTTGTGGCTAAGCCAATCCGTGAGCCAATTAGTTTACACACTCTGTTTGTCGTTGTGTGTACAGCTGTTCGACATGAGTTTTTTTTCTTTGTGTGGTCATTAAGCACAACATATTATTCTCTTTGCTAACGCCACCTCAACCCTCACCTTTCTCTCCTCCCTCCTCTCTCTCTCTCTCTCTCTCCTCTCTCTCTCTCTCTCTCTATCTCTCTCTCTCTCTATCGCTCTCTCTCTCTGTCTCTATCTCTATCTCTCTCACTTTTCTCTCTCTCCCTTCAGTGCACCCTTTCCTCCCACAGTGATAGCAATGTAGTGAGTGTCGCTCTCCCGAACTCCCTCCCCTTTCCTTGCACTTCCCCCTTCATAACTTCCCCTCCCTCCCTTCCCTCCATCCTCTCCTCTCCCCTCCCTCCCCTCCTCTCTCTCTCTCCCTCTCTCCCCCTCTCTCTCCCCCCCTCCATCCTCTCTCTCTCCTCGCTCCCCTCTGTCCTCTCTCTCTTCCCTCCCCTCTTTCTCTTTCTCTCTCCTCCCTCCCCTCATCCTCTCTTCTCCCCCCTCCTCCCTCCATCTCTCTCTCCCCTCCCTTCCCTCCATCTTCTCTCTCCTTCCTCCTCCATCTCTCTCTCCCTCCCTCCATCCTCTCCTCTCCCCTCCCTTCCCTCTGTGCTCTCTCTCTATCCTCCCTTCTCCTCTGTGCTCTCCCTCTCCCTTCCTTCCCTTGTCCTCTCTCTCTCTCCTCTCCCTCCCATCCATCCTCTCTCTCTCTCTCTCTCTCTCTCTCTCTCTCTTCTCTCTCTCTCTCTCTCTCTCTCTCTCTCTCTCTCTCTCTCTCCCTCTCTCTCCCTCGCTCTCTATCTCTCCCTCCCTCTCCCCCCTTAATATCCACCGTCAGCAAAGCGACGGGTTGCATTTGCTCATAGATAAATAATATAAACACAAAGGGATCCTTAACGTCCACCAACTAATGCTAACAATTGGGACAACCATTTACTTGCTTTAACCATTTTGCTTGGTCTTCAAGATAACTGTTTACTACCATCTCAGAATCATTCTAAATCCCAAACCATGAAATTTCTCTGTTTGTTAACCCCCACCCAATCCCCCCCCCCCCCTTCCAAATTTCAGTTTTCCCTCCTGTGAGTTTCCTTCTGTATCCATCTTGTCCACCTCATGTATCCTCTTACACCCATTGTTGTCCAAGTTTGCCTTTATTTAGCCTTCAACTCTGCTGATGATGTTTCCCCCCCCCTCTATCTCCTGATCCTTCCATCCTGTTGCATCCTGATCCATTCAGTGTACCAGTACTAGCTCTTCCAAGAGACCAGACAATGTATACAAAAAAACGATGAAAAGCTGGCTTAACGTCCATCCTATGGATGGCACAGTTAACACAGCCCCCCTAGCTGGACACTGCGAACTACTGAGTTTATAGTCGGTTCAAGAATCCAACACAGACTACATCGTTTAAAGTCAAGTAGGCCTACGTTAACTGTACACCATCCTATGTCTCAAACGGACATACAACCTCGAGAATTTTCACTCGAGCGGTGTAGCCCATGAGGCCACTAAACGTGTCACGATGGATCGACATAACATCACGGTTCTGCTTACACAGACACCGAGCAAGTGATAGAAGCTAAGACTGAGACCTCATCGGTTGGATCTCATTTGATAGGTTTAGTGTACTATAGATAAACTAAACTTAGTTTAGTGTACTAAACTTTAGATAGTTTAGTGATAGGTTTAGTGGTATTAAGACCACAAATGGATTGACACAATAGTCCCAGGAAGGCTGACACGATTCGACTCCCTTGTTCCGACACCAAATTATTTTTGTTGTCATTCCATTTCTACTTCTGACTTACCAAAGTCGTGTTCATTCTTGAATGCAACTCAATATGTGTCATTTTAATCGATACATTTTTCAGTGGATCACATTTATATAACACACTGACAAGTTTCAAATCTTTTAGAATACACGGTCAACATCCAGAGGTCCTTTTAATTATTCCTATCAATCAATCATTTCATCCTCTTGGAATCCAAAGCCCTAAAAATGTCTTTATTGGCTTGAAGTTTGCCCTGAACCTCATCACACATATTACTTAGATTATATGAATGGATTGGATAAAGTTTAAGGTTGCAGCCAAATTGATGAACTTGATCCCGGTGAACTAAAGTACGTTATAGGGTGCTTTGTAGCATATCCTAAAATGAGTCGTAAGAATAAAATTATATTTTTATTTACATTATATTTGCTAGACTCCTATGCATGTTACCTTGGTGGAGGTGCAAAATTATGTGAAAGTCTGCAAGGTACACAAATGAGGTGTTGAAGCCACCTGTGACCCTGGTATACATGCGTGATGCAATAATGTGATGAAATTTCAGGTGCATTGTAATTTAATATTGGTCCTTCTGATCCTTTCAGATCCAGAGACCCTGCCGAACCTATTTCTTGCAACGACTGTGACATAGGAAAAGCTTAACCAGCTTACCAAGCAGCAGCTGCAGCTTCTGCAACATGCAATGTGCTCGTACGTCAATAGTAATACGCTTCACCTCCGGGAGAGATATATTGTGATGTCAGTGAATCACTTGCACGGTGTCATGCCTGTCGTTTCCACACCCTTGATACACATTTTTTTGACAGGGGTCAAGGCTTGAACCACTTGCAATATTCATCACATACAGGCAAAAATCGCAAGACGTTTTCCCCACCCTCTTGTGGAGGTTTTTTCATGCCCATAACATGACACTAGGTACCCAAGCACGCCTGACGTTGGCTTAATGGTTAGGGTGGTGGGCTTGAGATCCGAGGATCCGGAGTTCAAATCCCATTTGGCTGTTGAATTAATACCAGGTGGGGTTGACTCTGCCTGTCATCTTTCCGAGGTCGGCAAAATGAGTACCAGCTTGCTGGTATCCTGTGTCAGGGAGTGGCGACCTGTCCAGGATTGTGCCCAATAGCCAACGAGACTGCTGAGGCAGCACCAGCACACTGTACAGAGTATGGTCCCATTGGATGGATGGATGTATGGATGGTACCCAAGCACATAGGGAGGTTATTTTGTGCCCATGACCTGACTCTGAGTACTCTGAGCACATGTGGGAGGTTATTTTGTGCCCAATATCTGACCATGTGGACCCCAAGTATGTGGTGGATGTTATTTTGTGCCCATGACCTGACACTGGGTATACCGAGCAATGTGAGGGAGGTTATTTTGTACCCATAACCTGAACCTGGGTACCCCGAACACATAGGGAAGGTTATTTCGTGTCCAGTTATTTTGTGACAGGACAGGAAACCTCCAAAGATTAAGAAGGGGCAGGAGAGCCGGTGATTAGTGGCTTTAGACAGGCAAGGGTTGGGGGGGGGAGGACAGGAAAGCCCATGGATGAGAAGGGGACAGAGAGCCCAGTGCGGCAGGGTGGGAGAGGAAAGCTCCGGGGACTGAGAGGGGGCAGGAGAGCGGCAAGGTCGGGCTGGAGGACAGTAAAGCTCCAGGACTGCTTGGATGTTATTTGCTTTATTAACACATGGCCACATCTGTGTGAAGCCCATTGCTTAGTGTAGCTGATGTACCCAGATGTTCCAATTTTTTTGTCCACTTCCAACAACACAACCACACACAACACACACCACACAACACACACACACACACACACACACACACACACACACACACACACAACACACACACTGTATAAACAAAGTAGGAAAGAATGTACAAAAAAGCCAGCACACAAGTTAGCAAAAACGTGGACAGCGGATTAACACTCTACCGTCCCCATCACCGGGAAAAGGAAGAGGACTCGCCAATCAACTCCCCATCATCGGGCAGTTGAAGGGGAAATCATGTTACCCGACTCCATCACTGAGACCGTGCACAGTCGTCACCCAACTCCTAACCCATCACCAGGGAGGAGAAGGGGCCGTTACGACCTGCAACCCCCATCACTGGGGAAGAGCAGGGAACCTCACCTTACTCCCCTCCATCACTGGAGAAGAGAAGAGAACCTCATCTGAGCCCACCCCCCATAATATTGGTGGGAGGAACAAAGAAGGTCTCATCACCCCTCCCCATCACCGGGGAGGAGAAGAGAACCTCATCTGACAAACCTAAAATTGGTGGGAGGAACAGAGAAGATTACATCACCCCTCCCCATCACCAGGGATGAATGAGGAGGTTACCCCCCCCACCCCCGCTCTCCATGTTGTAGGAAAGAGAGGGGGCTTCACCATCATCTCTCCCATCACTAGGGAAGATGAGGAGCACCACCTGACACACCAAAGTAAGCAGGAAAAAGAGAGGGGACGAGAAGGTGTGAAACGGCCACCAGGCCATGTCTTCCCAAGCTCCATGTGACTGCATCGAGAGCAAGAGAGCTTGATACAGTGACCGCATCGGGCAAGAGAGCTTGATACAGTGACTGCACGGCCCCTCTTCGCTCTTCCGGGCTTTATGTAGGCGTGACAACAATGGGCAGGTCACTGCTGATTGTGACGTCACCGCTGATCGGTTGAAACAGTCAAGGCAAGAGGCTCAGAGAGAAATTATTTCACATTCTTGAAACTGAGTTTATGCTCTGAGCAGCGATTTGTCTACCTCGCAAGGCAAACCTTCTTCATCATCTATTACAAGCGTGGATAGTTACTGTTTATAAAGAAACTGGAACATACTGTTTATCATCGGTTTGGGAACTGAACCCAAGTCAGACATGGAATCGCTATCTTTCAACACATAATACGTACATCGTTGCCAATCGAAATTCAATCAACGTATCAAAAAAGAGAAGGTGCTAATTTAACATTCTGACTGTTCCAATCGGCTCAGTTGTTAACAATGTGAAAGTGGGAGCAGATCTATATGATAACAACAATTACCATTTGATGTGCCAGATCCACCTCTTAATGCTCATCTTCCACTTGGAGTCATAAACTCTTCCTCGTAGCATTGTTTAGCAACCCAGTGGAATGTGAACAGTTTTATTTTATAAATGTTGACCTCTTTACAACAAGTAATTAACGTCCACAACCATCATTGAGCATGTTGTGCAAGGACGGCCGCGACCCTCACCTTTTCACCTTTATTAGCACATCCCCTGCGCAGTGGGACAAGGAGTTTTGCAGTCGTGTGTGTGAGTGTGTGTGTGTGTGTGTGTATGTGTGTGTCCGTCCGTGTCCGGGCCATGACTTTTTTTCACCATTTGAGCTTTTGTTATCACATTTTCAACAAAGCTGTGTCTGACTATAATTCACGAACCGGTGTTTGTGGGTATGTTTGTGGGTTTGTTTGTGGGTTTGTTTGTCTGTGGGTTTATTTGTCAGGCAGCGACTCCTACAGTTCTGGCCCAATTACATCCAGACTTGCTACAGAGGATCAGCGTGACCCGAATTAATGTATAGGGGTGTTTTTATCTTTGCTGGTGGTCTTGGGGGTGTGAGGGAGGGAAGGCGGGGGTGGGGGGGGCAGGGTGATGCAAATTATCTCTGTAAATATTGGTTCACCAAAAAATATTTTCACGAAAAATATAAGTGACCACTATATTCGTTATTGTTGTGTGTCTGTCTGTCTGTCTGTCTGTCCCGAGCTAAGCTCGGTGGGTTTTGATCCGATCCTGATGAAATTTTGGTGGGAGGTTTATATCATGATCTAGTTGTGTCTTCCTGAAAATGGGCGTGGTCCGCCTATTATGGGCGGAGCCACGCCCAAAAAACGTGTGTTTTTAGGGGGTAGCCAATTTCAATTTGCATCTTCTCCTAGGGGGTTTGTCGAATCTGACAGGGGTATTAGACCCATCATATAGGTTAATAACTGTATGATGATAGTAAGAAGGCTGGAAATAACTAAATTAGTTTTTAAATGAAGCATACAGCCATTTTAACACCAGTTGATGAACATGGAAAAAATAATTAACAAACATAACCAATAAATAAAGAACATTTTAATATCTCAATATAATAAGAATGAGAAGCACAGAAAAACTACTTTGAGCTAGGTGACAATATTTTATTAATGACCATAAATCATTGAAGGTCATTCCCCAGCTAAAGTCTGTAACCCCAATTTGCTCTATCTCGAAACACCTTGCCGTGCCCGCCAAATTCAAGTGGTTTTACGTCATGAATTTCCAAATCAGAAGTATAGAGATAATTAATACCCGAGGAGGTGAGAAATAGCCAATATAAAGCCATATATGGACGTTATATTGTTCACCCATGGAAATGTTCGCAGAAAAGGAAGATTATAGCCACCAAAGGTCATAATTCTTGACCTTTGAGCCTTTAAAGTTCACAAAAGGTCAAATTTTCAAAAGTTGTAGGGAATTGAACGCAGGGATTTATCCGGAGACCTTTTTACGAAACGAACTAATTTACTCCAAATAAGACTATAGACAGTATCCTGTTTACCTTATTTTAAAAATAGTATACCACAACATTGAGAGTATTTGGTGACCTTCAAAGTTATGACAAGAAGGTCCAAATTTTGAAAAGTCTGTTGAAACAGAAACCAGGGTTTTACGAAACATTTTGCAGCTAATAAACAACCTGTCAATCGTAAAACCACTCAATGATTGATTCTATTTTTATAACTTGTCAAAAAAATTTCACATTTGTCTGCATACTAGAACA
>CM068952.1:111556327-111573827 GCA_035128595.1 Eptatretus atami | reverse complement strand
AAGAAAAAAAATTAATAAAAAAAAAAAAAAACAAAAATAATTTAAAGAAAAGTTAAAAAAAATTAATTAAAAAAAAAAGAATTAGAAATAAAAAAAAAAAATTAAAAAAAAAAAAAAAAACAAAAAAAAAAAAAAAAAAAAAAAAATAAAAAAAAAAAAAGTTAAAACAGAGGGCAGATTTGTGATCGGAGCCGCTACTTCTAGCCATTGGACTGAAATTCGGTCACAGCGGGTCATGTCAATTGGGTCACACGTAACTGCAGACCAATGTGAGATGGTAGTGCAACTCGAGGCAATGTTAAGACTTCGGACTGGTTAGTATCGAGATCGCAGTGAACAGTCAATCGAATTCCCCACCATTGCGCTGACGGCAGTTCTAACCTTCATGTACGGACGTACCAGCTACTGATCAAGATGACAGAGGCGGGTCTGGTGATGGGGAAAATTCAAGCTGGTGCTGATATTCGTCTCCAGGCTGATCTGTCTTCAAATGTCGTCAGCCTGGGGCAATCAAAGGACTGGGACATTTTTCAGGTAATGACTGATCATGAAAAGACTGAACGTCCAATTCGGACATGAAATGGTGTCGAACACAGCCATGTTCGACAAAAGTGAAAGTAGGGAAGGATGATTTTTTCAGTAAGTTCGGTTCATGCTGGCTGCACTCGGTGGTGGGAAAACGACAGTTTTGACAATCGCGTTGCTAACTGACTTTGGACCCCGCCGCTGGTTTTTGGAACTTATGACACTGGTTCGATCGCTGAATTCAGCCGTCACCAAAGGACTATGTTCATCGCCACCGCGCTCAGTAAAGCGATCGTGTGCTTCGAGAGGCGATCCGGCCCTTGATAGAGACGCTGGTGGTGAATTCGGAGGCGATAAGAATGTGGCAATTTGTGCAAGCGTGGCAATCCGGCGTCTAATGTTATCTGACTCTGTCCCTGTGTCGAACTTCAAAGAGAACTCTGCTTGCTAGGGACATTGCACTGTTGTGCTTCACATCAAGACTCACTCATGCAAGGGATTTGCCGTCAAGAACCTGTTTGGGGTGCGTCCGATCAAGAACCTGTCCCAAACACGGCTGAATTGCCGACAGGTCTCTGAAGCGTTATAAAGTGGCGTATTTGAAAAAGTGTCGCTCCGGTATTATCTCTGAGATGACCGGTCATGTTTAGGATTTTCTCGACACTAATTGGATCTCCGAAAGAGAAACCGGCAACAACAGAACGAATGCGAGCGACACGATTCAGCTTTGATTGGAGAGCTTGCCTCTGAAATCCTGCTCAGCAAAAGCCCAAGAGA
The DNA here is from genome assembly GCA_035128595.1 of Eptatretus atami. NCBI lineage: Eukaryota > Metazoa > Chordata > Myxini > Myxiniformes > Myxinidae > Eptatretus > Eptatretus atami. The sequence continues at coordinate 111,572,525 of CM068952.1, read as the reverse complement.
GCACTTGTAATTTACTTGGCTGGCTATCTGTATTGCTCTGTCTCCAAATCCTTGGACCACATTGCAAAACCATTGCCTTGGAAGCGACGGGAGGACGCCGAAAGTCTCTTTCGCAGGCAGTCGTGAGCGATAACAAGAACTGAAGGAGTACAATGAAGGCTGCTTGACTCAATGCAAGGAGAGGCTTTCAAGCTGTTCAGAGAGCGAGAGAAGCAGTTCAGGATGGTGCATGGACCAGTTGAACTGGCATAGAAACTGGTGAAAAAAGATACTGTCCATCATCTGTCAGCGTAGCCAGTGATATCCCAGACTCTGCCACGATCTGAAAAGAATAGCTAGCCTGACGCAAGTTTCACTGGTGCGGCTGTAAATCCTATCCAAAGCGTAACAATTCAATCCGTGTCAAGCCACAGGCAAAGTTGGTACTAGCCGTCAAACTGCGGCAGCAAGAGCGCTGGAATGATAGCGTGTTAAAAAAAATAAGTAAACTGAGCTTGGGTGTAGTTGTTCCTATTAACTCCCTGCAGGACATGGAGGCTCGGCATAACCCCTGGTGTATATAGCCACTCCCGTCCTGAAGGGGTCAAGTCAATATGAGATGAAGAACGGAAGAGGGTTTTTGACTTTTAACGCCCTTATGACGGTGATGGCTATAGCGGTTATAAGCCGTCTACTGTCCTGGCATCTATAGGCCGTCTACCTATTTTTCGTTTTGGGCGTTTTATGAAAATCTTGTACTTCTGTAATTCTGGGTCATGTTTGCTTGTTAATTCATCTGAACCTATGGTTGGCTTGCTGAACTGGTCAATTTTGCGCTAGATTTCTAGCCTTGTGGTTGTGCGATAACAAGGTTTCAATGATTCAAGGCAAGGAAATCATGTGTACAGCAAGAAATTGATTTAGTCGTCCTCATGTAGCGACTCTGTGTATTATGCCACTCAGTTATTTTGGGGTGGGTTATAGCATTCAAGAAACACCATCTTGTTAGAGCGACTTATTTTTTCTGAGCAAAGTCAGAAATTGAAAGTACGAAGACTCCCATTCTTTTTGTGTATAGAAGAAATGCCGTCATAGTGCAACTGCGTATCGGCTCACGCATAGCCAGATCAACCTGGCTGGCGATGCGAATAGTGGCGCTGCCTAGTCCGTTGTGCCAGACCCTTATATTGGCACTACAACAGACATCACACACTAGCTAGATCCATTTCTGTCCCTGCATCTTTGGTCATATTAGCAGCGTGGCAACGACAACTCATCTATCAAAACTGATGGATATTTACAACATACAAGAACAGGGCAGAAATACAAATCAAGGAACATAAGTATATCGTAGTGTTGATGTTGCTACCACCTAACACACACAGATATAGACACCACGTATACCACATGTGTAGTAGATATCACTTCAAAATAACTGACATCACATACCAGTCACACCATCACAACATAGCATTCAGGGGACTATCCTAGCAAAAAAATGAGTTCGCCACAACAGGTCTGCTTGGCCATCTTGTCAGCCCATCTTCTTTTCCTTTGAATGCTGGCTGGTTAAAGAAGAAGTTTTCCTCTTGAATCACACACAACTATAGCCCAGAGATGAAAGTAGCACGGCCAGTGATCTTGGAACGCCAACAATACATACCATACATACAGGCTGCAAACAAATATATCATCAAATGGACCCGTCTTGACTCGCCAGCTCGAAGACACTTTCTGAGGGCCCAGGTAACAGAACGAAGCTGTGGACACTCGCATTCAGAGATACAGCACAATTCAACTAACCCATCGAACCGTAGAAAAATCAGCAACAACAAGGTCCTGAGCTATCTGACTCCTAATGGCAGAAAAGTTATATTGTCCATACAAAGACCAGGAACTCGTTTCTTGCAGTTAAATATGTCGAGTTAAAACAAATCATTGGTAAAACTGAATTATGGATGAGAATGATAAATTTAAGGTGTCTATTTACTGTCTGTCAGTCTCTGTACATTGTTCAGGAAATGGTAGTGCAGGTCAGGCAATAAGTCATTTTGGTAAACCCTGCGAGAGCTGGAGCCGTGGCAGATATGGCTAGGGCGGTGAGTACGAGGCACACGAGCTGCGGGATGTCAATAGATCTTGAAGTTATTGAGAGACTCATCGATCATTCTCCTCCTGGAGCGCAACAGCAATCAGACAGCGTCTTTTACTCTGCAAAAAAGAACCCCCTACATTCAAGCAATGCTTTCTATGATTACCGGAGAAACTAATATATTTTGTTATTAATAGCTAGCAAATACAAACGTCAGTATTCGGAGAGGAAGAGGAGGAGGGAGAGGAGAGACTTTTAATGTCATCTTTTGACAAGTATAAACAGTTTCCAAACATTTGCCAAAATGAAGAAAACCAATATGTGAAGAAACATTTAGGAATACACGAACATGAAAAGGCAAATAATCGGTACCCATTTGAGTCGTGCATGTTATAGATCGGCCGATCCCTAATTTTTAAATCTGTGATTTAAACCACAACATAACGCCTGGTTTATAAGCGTAAATGTTGCACAAAAAAAACCAAGCGCAAAACAGTTCCGAAAATTAGCCACAAAAAGTGAGAAAACTCGACTAGCCAAGAAACTTGTCAGACGTCGCAGAGCACAAATTCCCAGTGACAAAGCCAAAAATCAAAAAATAAACTAAAGAGGGAGCACGTCGGGAGAGTGCAGAGAACCTCGGCGCCAATTACTGCTGGTCAATCAAGCTGAACCTTATTCTTTATGTCATTAAATATGATTCAACAGTCTGACAGTTAATAAGTTCTTTTCTCACATTTTTTTGGGGGGGGGGTGGGGGGGTTGGAGAAACCATTAAACTGCTAGAAATGCAAAAAAAGAGAATCGGAAATTATATTGTTTGAAAAAAAAAAGTTGCAAAATTTCGTTTTGTTCGCACCTAACAATTTTTTTTTTGGGGGGGGGGGGTTGGAAATTCAACTAAAACATGTAGAAATGCAAAAAAAAAAATTGCTCTAGTTGTTTTTTGGAGGGGTAACAATTTTTTGGGGGCAGGTTGGAAAGTATCACTAATAAAACATGTAAAATGCAAAAAAAAAAAATAATAATTTTCTAAACAATATTTTTTTGGGGGGGGTGGGGCGAACCAGTCCACAATTATGGCATGAGCCTTGCACTACCTACTCCCCCACCTAATTTCGTCGAAATCCCGTCAAGGATTTTTTCCTTAATACTCGTTCAAAACGAACTACAACAATCAAACAACATAATCAAGAAGGGTGAAAAACAGTAACTCCATCCTCTCGGATGGCGGATAGGTTAAAAATACGCTACATGCCAAGATAACACAATAAGAACACTACAATCAAAAAATACCGTGTAAGTCAATTTATTCGTCATAGTCATCATTTCCATGAAAGCTTCGTCTCAGCTGTTGGAGTTGGAACAAAGAAGCACAGCATCTTCTGCTATGGCTGCATCGCTGACACCCGGCCCCTCTTTGTTCACTGTCGATGAATCCTGAGTCTTGCTGTGCTGGAGCTGGTGGCTTCTGTTGTCGTCTGCTACAGTACAAAGTTCAGTTGGGAAGCTTGTTGACGATCGTAGATAGTTTTACTTTTCCCGAACTGCTGTCAAAATTCATTGAAATCAGACCTCGCGAAGACTTGCTGCGCAATACGTCCAGTTTTGGTGAAAGGATTTTCCACCACTGGTCATGCCATGTTTCCCGAATTTGAACACGCAGTGCTGACTTTGAAAGCAACGATACACTGATATCAGAGTGAAGATATTTGTCGTGCGCCTGGGATTCACTGCTGGGATGGAGGTAGTCGATGCTTGATTGCTCTGTGTTACGGTATCATATGGCCTTATCTGTCCAAAACCAACATGGCCTGTTTCGGTGGAAGAACCTCATCGTCGCTCGCGTAGCACTTACAGTGAGCCACGTCTCATTAGCGTTTCATTCATCCATCCCTTCTTGTTCATTTAAAAGATTCCTTTTGGAAACTTCTCCTTTTGGCAACTGTAACACGTTTAAATATTGACCATTGGATGGAAGTTTTTTCTCCAGATGCCTGTCACTCAGGCTCAAGTACAATTTGGTTTTCTCGTCGACCAGTTGTTTTTATAACAGATGAATGGAATTCACCTCTTTTTGTGTTACAGTCGATGAGAGGTAGGTAAAGGTCAGAGGGACGTCATCTCATATTAATTATGTCCTGGGAGGCAATGGAGTTCTCTGCTATTTTCTCCTGCGTGTGGTTTTCGAAAGTTGCGATTTTTTCTTCGAAATCAGGAGGAGTTGTGACAGAGAGTCGTCGTGCTCTGACAGAAGAACTTTCGTTTCATAAATGCTGAAAACACCATGACGTGCCTGCCCTGAAATTCTTCTATTTGTCTTTTCTGCAGCGATCGATCTTCTTTGATCTAACGAACAGTAGAAACACCCGACCATCATCTCTGTGTGTTATACGCCAGATCTTCTAGTCGTCTTCCAGTTCGGGCCATCGGCATTTTCCTACCCTGAAAGCCTTTGTTGATTTTGAGCGCGAAAAGTTCGCCCTCTGCTTCTCTAACGTCTGAGTCATGGATTCATTCACTCCCAGTTCATAGGCAGCAGCTCAGTTTCCTTTTTCAATAAGCAGTTTCGGATCGCCTTCAATTTGAAACGCCATCGTGAAGCATGCGTCGTGTTTTCGGCATGATGGAAGTTGTCTGAGCAATGGGCGATTAACTGAATGTTTTCATGCGTGTAAGGCGTGTGTAAATTGGAGGAAAAAGAACCGTAAACAGTTATACTAGCAACTTTTCAGTTGAGTTTGAATTCACTGAAGATCAAAACCAGTTTGAAACGACGTTAATCTAAACTAGCCTGGAGACTTGACGACAACAACTGTGATTTGGCCTGAACGAAGACATCGGAAAACCGCAATCTCGGAAAAATCATAAACAAGCGCATCGTTATTCTAGCCGCAGAGGTCGATTAGGGAAACAGTGCGGCTAATTAGTCCGAATTTTAACGGTACAACAAAAGGTAAAAAACAAGTGGTTTCATTGTTAACAACAAAGAACGTTTTTTTTTCACAACCATTATCATAAAATTCTGCTTTCACCAATACCTGGCTGCACAGTGTAGGTATTCCAGCTGGATTTGAGATAGAAAATTAAAGTTCTGCAGTTAAAATTATATAGGAAGCAGTGAAGATCACATGCCACTGTCCAACTCTTTTCTCTGGTTTTAACAAATTCGACATTTGTGCCTCGCGATTCAAAAAAACTTAACCAACGCAGTTTTCACGGTTAACGCTATAGAAACGAGACATAATAGCGTAACGCATAAATAAATTCACAAAATAGAAAAAGCAAAAACCCAGTTTCAAAAGAAAAATATAATGTAAAAGTTTTAAACAAGGGAAACAAGTCCTGTGACATACCAATCACATGCCGATGATACAAGCGTTCCCAAACGCACGATTCGCACAGGAAAGGCATCACTTCCAAACAGTCCATTGGATAAATTGGTGCACAAAACATGACAAGGAAGAATCCAAATGCCACGTCGCCAAAATTTTTGAAAATTGGAACTGTGTATAGACTTGCCATGCAGCAATAAGCAAAGAAATGGGTTGAACAGGTTGACAGGTGCTCTTTCCATTGACACAAAGGGATTTCAAACTAATCCAACAAAATAAAATGAACACAAAGGTCAAGTAAAGTCTTTCTTAATCGAGTTAAAAGGTACAGATTTGGCCATTATAATCATAAACCAACACAGGGAAAGCATATCGGTTTAAACAAGCTCAGATTCAAGAGGTTCTTGAAATCTATCTCCCACATTATTTTAATGCTCTTAAAAATTGCAATAAAATCTGGCCAATATTACAAAAATTCCTGAAGCCAGAAAGGCAGAGAATTTCACCACTGACCTTTCCATTTCTGCTTTGAAAGTCCAACAAATTAGGACGGAAGATGTCTGACCGTACATTCAAGGCTAGACAGGGTCCTGGAACAGAAGTGAATGGCTGCAAAGAGGGGTTGTAGAAAAATTGATTCAGTTCAGAAACATTGAGGGTGGTAAGGAACTGGTCTCGCGATGCGTGAAAAGCTTGCAGGCGCTGATATCACCGGCAAGTACAGAGGGGAAGCGATGATGCATCAAATCTAGGGAGGTCGAGCAAGAAAAAAGCTCACGAACCATATCCAGCCGACCTGGCTTGCTTCATAAACCCAGGGTAAACTTCTCCAAGGCAATGTGGCTGTAAGAAGTTTATTTAACAAAGAGAGACGGAAAGTCATGAAGCCGTGCTGGTGATGTTCAACCAATCCCTGGCCCCTCATTACCGAGAAGGCTGAGGCACCTGGTCAGCGCCGTGTTACCACCCAAAAAAAATCAATCCAATGTTTGATGAGCCACTCTGGTGGCTGTTGCACCATAAACCAACTTTACCAACTTACAAAGCTTTTGGCCGTAGCTGATGGGTACTGCTCTCCCTCTGGGCTGGGTGCTCCTGCCTCCAACTTTCTCGGCTCTTCACTGCTGGTGAACAAGGGCATTAGGATCATCCGGCATCTCCCGCGCCATGAAAGCTGAAGTCTTGGGCCTCTCACTTCAATCATCGCAGTTCGGTCGTGTCTTTTCTGCTTCTACTCGACTCTCCCAGCCTAGCCCCTGCTCTCTTCCATTGTCCCACCACAATTTGGCACGCGGCTCAAAGGTCCGCCACAACCCCCTTCTGGGAAAACTAACAAAATACAACCACTGCTTCACTTCCTCCTTCATTCCTCTTTTTCCCGCTTGAAATAAATCCCTCACCTAATTCTTTCCATTCTCCCTCGCAGGCTTTCAAAACTAGCTGTTCACCACACCTTATCATCCCCCATCAAACTCGATCTTTTTATCCCCCGATAATCCAGCAAGCCCAGCACTTCCCTTTCAATTCCGCTGCTTTCCTTCGAAGTCCCTGTAAATGTCCATTCTTCCTTTCCCATGTTCCCGTCCCATCCCATCCTCTCACTTCCACAGATCACCTAATGTGTCTGTTGCCACTGTTTGGTCCTTCACTCCCGCCCCTCTTTGTCTCATGCCCTTGCTGTGCGTGTGTGTTAGCTCTCATACGAGCCCTCGACATGGATACAACAACAACAAAAAAAAAAACCTGTGCCACAGAGTGGAAGTGATCAAGTGTTTGCCCACAATACTCTTACCATGTAAGATAAGTTTACAGCAGCCCTCTCCATTTTTAGAGCACTCTCGCGTAGCGAAAGCTGCTGCTAAGAACGCTCGCGTGTTGTTGTCTTCTTCTTCTTCTGTGAAGACAAAACCTTTATATTAGGACCTTCGTGTCTTAATTAACACGATCGCGGATCTCCTTAAATACTAAAACACTTGTACACATCGTCGCATTGAGGGTGCCCCTTTTGAGAGCGTCTACATGAAATTTAAATATATATTCGGACGATTGCTTAAAGTTTAAAACTCACGGTATTAACTAGATATTAAAGAATTCATTTAATTGTATGTAGATCGTAAATAACATTATTTATTTCGATAAATACACTATTTTTGTAAATACGTAAATCACTGAGGGTCGTCGTAATTGGCTTAATCAAGGCACGTGACGAAATATAGCCGGAAGTTGTGTGTTGCTGTTTTTTTGTCTTTTTTAGCCGCAGCAAGACTATAGACGCTGCTTCTTGGACACATTTGTCATTGTTGAGTTGGAAAAGCATTAGTAAGTTAACATTCCAAGTTTTTGGCATATATCTGCGAATCTCAGCCGAGATGTAATGGCCAAATGGTACATTTCCAGTCATTCTTCCAGGACCATTTCCAGGAGTGGACAGGGGAAAGAAAAACACTTGCATGATTGTCCAAAAAAAGAGGACATATACTCTCGAACCAGATCACAGCCTATAGCTGAAACAAGAAACACAAGTTTTGAAAAGAGTCTTTAAGGAGCTCATATACTCATCCTTGCATCTGGAGTTACAGCACAGACATGCCATCTGCGTATGACATATAACTTTATGGGAGATTCATTTGGGAAGCAGAAGAACCCTGACAGTTTCTCTACGCAACGCTATAGAAAGAAGGGGCAATGCAGACATAAGAAGACACAAGACAAGGACACCCTGCCTGAAAACCCTCGATACAGAAAAGGGAAAATCAAAACCATTTTTACTTTAACCAAAACTAATATATATATTGTCCGATTCCGCGCTTCAGGTCGGCGTGCGAGTCGGCAAGCGAACTCGAAACCGCGACCGCTCCCACCGGACGGACAATCAAGTCGGACCCCCGGCTAACGCCGGGAATCCAGTCAGGTGGGGCCTTTCGAACTCAACCACAATCGTGCAATACGCACAACCGCGAGGATAGGGTGTTTCGCAAACTCGAACCTACTATAACTAAATCACGCGGATGGGAGACGCGCGCGATCCGTACCGTCGCCGCAGGTCGACTCCGGACACGAGCCGCTGGGCGGGCGTTCCGTCCTGAGTCTGGGATAACGGCGAGCGGTGTGTATGGTCGACGACTCGACGGTTCAGATTATTTACCTAGGGCGTTTTGCACCCACTAAACGAACCCTTACTGTATAAGAGGGAATGGAGGTTCAATAAAGAAAGACCGAATCGCGAAATGGGCGCGGAAAACAGTTTCACACATGCAATTTATTTCCGGCACACGAGCACACCTATAGCACAGTATTTAGCGCCAATTACACGATTGCACATATACTTTACATACGAACAGAAAGAAAGACATTAAAAGAAAGGATAAGAAGCCGACTTACACGAAACAGGGACCAACTTATACAGTTACTACCTTACAAAGACACGGCGCCACAACAGCATTCACAGACCGAAGCAAAGAAAAGACCCCCTCAAAAGGCACATGGGAGTCAGAATGGGCCCGTGGAGCCTAATGCGCGGAACCGGGATGAAGCCGGCCAGGCCCACGAGACGAAGGTCCTACCCGCCGCGCGCCATCAGTGGAACCGCAGAACTGTCGCTGCATCCGGCGTTCCGTGGGCACTGCTGTGTACAGTGGGAAAGGCCCTTGCTCGCACTCCTCAGCGCGGGGGAAAAGGGGGAATTGTGATGCTGCTGTGGGGAGGGAGTATGGCTGGCCTTCTCGACTCAACGGCGACCTCGTCGTCCCGACCTACCAGGTCCTCCTCAGCCGATTCGCCCTCACGCAGCACGTTCGCTTCCGCAGCTCAGTTCTGCCCCACTCTGCTTCGAAGCTCCGTCTCCAACGAACCAGCCCAACTGAACCTCTCAACTCGATTGCTGCTCACCGACACTGTGCGCGAGCTCTAACTCACTGCGCTCGGCCTTTTTTATCTGTTCGGAACCACCATAATGCCAATTCTCGGAATCCAAACGACCTCAGGGGGAGCCACGCTCGCCGATTCACGGAGATAAAGGGGCGTGATCATATCCTGATCCATCTAAATTTGCGTATGCCGTTTCGTCAGGCGCGTCTGAGGCGGGGCCAAGCGCCCCGCGGGCTCTGATTGGGTGGAACCAGGATGTGGGCGTGCATGCATCTCCTGATCGAATTCTCCTCAGAAAACCCGCCATCTTGCACCGCGTCTCGGCGTTTTGCGCTGAGAAAGCCGACGCTCGGCTGCCCACAGGTGGGGCGGGAATGGCCGATAGAAGGGTTGGAGGTGTTGTTCGGCGGTGTCGCGATGGCCATGGCGCTGTTGGAATGGCGGGTGATGTGAGGTTTGCCGGTAGGCGAGTGGTGAAGGTAAGGTTTTTGCTGGCTGGCGTTGTTGTTGTTGTGAATCAAAACAAAGGTAGAAACAGAGAAACGCCTAACTAAAAGACCGCAGGCCCGAAGGAATCACATTAATGTCCTCTAAATATCAAATGGGTTTGGGCTAACTACCATGTAACTTAAGAAATATATCCTCACCTACGGGACCTTTAATGTGCTTTGCGATATGTTCCAGAGCCGTACAGCTGACCTCGGCCCTTTTACAGACGTCGTCCCGAGTCGTCAAACTTATGCGGTGTGCCAGTCATGTGTAGTTCTCCCTAGTACGTTTTACCTACGGATGCCCTGAGTTGCGACATTCAATGGTATTCGTCGTCCCAAAATAACATAACTGAGGGCTGAGTAAACTAACTAAAACAAACTCATCAGAACACGGAACAGCTTAAAATAAATTGCCGGGGCTAAACACATACATGCGGGGGGCACTCATATTACAATACAACTTAAACGTAATCCTTATAATTTACACTCGCCCATGGCCCAGGATCAATGGACCTGCAGTGTAAAAAAGGAGAGTCAAAAGGACCGGTGCACGGGCGCACTGCAGCCCGTGTTGCAGCTCCAACAGGAACAGTCCTGGCAGCTTCAAACTGCTGGACGATCGGCGCGCATGGAAAGTGAACAAGGGGGGCATAAAGCACATAAAATTTGAACGGGGCTGGTGAACAGGGCAGTGGGCATGACATGGCAAGGTAAAAGGACAACAATAGCCTGCAGAAAGGCCGTTCAAGGCAAACACCCCGGCAGACGAACTGGCCGGCACAGGCCTTGCAGTAAAAACAGCCGTCGGCATGATCGCGGCCGACAGCCTTGCAGCAAAACAAATCAGCAGACGATCCGCCGGCAAAGGCCTTGCAGAAAACAACGCAGCCAGATGAAGTTGGCCGGTACAACAGGGCCTTGAAGCAAAATCAACAGGCCGATGAACTTGGCCGGCCTCTTGCGTGCCAGTGGAGTTGTGGAGGAGTGCGGTGTGCCCAAACAGGAAATGGCGGGCTCGGACCGCCTACTGTCCTCTCCATACTCGCCTTGCTTAACTGTAAGCAACCCACTCCTTAATTTTAAAACCCAATTTAGCCCAATAAATTTTTTTTTTTGTTGTTTTATTTTCCTCCTACTTCCCCCTACAATCGTCCCATAAACCCCTTATCGTCCTTGTTCGGCTAACCTATTCGTCAGCCTAGCCTAATCACTCCTACGTCCCTTCCCGGAGGAATAAAGGGAGAGCTAGCGTCCTGTGCCGAGCCAACCAAGCTCGAAGATGGCTCCCAGATCAGCGATCTAACCAATGGGTACGGCCAACGAAGCCGAAGGGTGGATGTGGGGAGGGTACACTTCCTATTCTATCCATTAATCTTAAACTAACCCGGGGCTTTTCCACAAGCGCTCCGCTAATCTATGGTTCTAAAACCCAGATTCCGTCGCCTGTTTGGGTCTCAAATTTCGGGCCTGGCGCCCTAATTTTCCCCTGTGCTGACACGGGTTTCGTGCTGGGAGCGGGCTCCACCCTGGCAGGCCGCCTCTGCCGAATCCACTAACTGATGGCACCCAGGGCAACAAGCCAGATCGAGCCTACAAGCTCTAAACACGGGGAGTTGCCCCTGGCATCCCTGAAAAGCACACTGCGGCTTGGCCCGGGCCTTTCCGAGGGACCCGTGCCAATCTGACACGCCCCGCGCAACGGTGCTCGGGCCCGCCAGCGCGCGCCGTGCCCTACGAAACTGCCCCATTGGCCTTGGTCCAGGCCGACTAGCCTCGGTGCCACGGGTCCCATAGCGAACTTAACGTTGGCCAAGCTCCCTAACCTGCACAGGCTCCTGACTCAAGGTATAGAGCCTAATTCCACAACAACAGAAACACCCCATTTGTCATTTAACTAACCCGACTAACATACTCTACACTGACCCGGGTCTTGGGCGGGAGGTCACTCCTTCCCCCAATCACTCAGTCGCACCATGCATTCACATTTCGCATCCCTCACACAGAGCGCTGGCCTCACCTCAACAAACACGTTCACACAATCTCACAACTTTCAACACACATATACGCTGAATCTGCCTCCTCTATCTATCCCTATACCTCGTGCTCCCACGTCCGTCCTGTACCCATACACGTTCCTTTTACACTAAGTAGCTGAAGCTACGTCCCCACTACATCACAAGCTTCACTGGTCTCCAAAATCTCTTTTCCCATCTAAAAAGCTCACTACAATCACTCTACCTATTCCATCCAACGGGCCACTGAGGACTTACCCCTGCCCCATGGAGGCCGCTCTACCTAAGCTAAACCCCTTCCCCTAGCTAGTTCTCCTGTGCCAGGTAAGGGGATCCTTTCAGACCCCTTACACCGGGAATCACGCTGTTCACGCGAAATGCGAGGCTTGTTTTGTTAATTTGATTTTCACAATTACGCGCGCACAGCGCGGGCAACTCACACTCGCAGACCTTTGCCACCTTACCTGACGTTCATGCAGCGCACGTGCACCTCGTCTCTTGACGGTACCAATCGATCATCCGCAGGGATTCACCTCGCCTGACGGAATTCCACCGCGCACCATGACGTACAACTGCCACCCCCAAAGCAACCTGCGCACTCCGAGGGCTCCCCAGCGATACACATGTGCTTCTGCCCATTGGAGCTTAACACAAGCTCAGCGTGGAGAACCAATCGGTCCAAAATCCATATACCTTCCTACACTTTGTCCGGACGCGGGAAATCGGCAAATCCCACGCTGGCGTTATTCGGAGGCGGCTCACTCCCGCAAGCGAGCACGTGGGGGTCTCGGCGTTGCCAGCACGGCCATCGCGCCGCTGCTGGGTGAACCCCGGCACGGTCCCCATCAACACTAAGCCGCTACCCCGCTTTGTCCTCTGTCGCCGTCGTCTCCGTCTAAACCTACCACTGCACACTGCGTGTCACGACGCACAGATCCATTCCATCACACTCACAATTCCACGGCAGACGCGCTGCATCTCACGCTCGCCGACCGACACTCCCATCCATACAGAACCTCACACACAGGTTCCTCACACTGGAACCCTCTTCACTCACACCCAACCTTTCAACCTGCCAGGGGTCCAACTCACACCATGGCGTGCGGAAAGCACGCATCTCCGCACACTCTGCAAACACACAACCCCTCAGCAACCCACATCTGGGGATTCGGTCCCCACAGAGGTTCCCGGGGCCTCTGACCCCAAGCTACACGCACATATCCACAGCACTCACCCTCAAACTTCCGCTTGGCAACGACCGAACCCACTGGTCGTGATTCGCTACAAGGGGGCATACTCTCCCCCTCGTTCTGGAGGCGGCCACCAGCCTGCTCACACCGGGCTCTCTACCCAGTCCGCGAGCTCACCCCATACTCCTACTACTTCTGTGTGAGTGTGTCTGTTCCTTTAACCCCGTCCATTACATGGCAGGACCTTCTCCTCAACTTTTTCTGTCTCCCACGTTCTATTACAATCTATAAGTTTCTGTTCTTCTGGAAGTTTTCACACTCTCTGGATTCAATTTTATTCTCTCCTTGAGTTCATAATCTCAAACCTCATATAGTTTGTTTTCATACCACCACAGTTCTCTGCTCTCATTTCCAATCTGCATGGTTTTCTCAAGTGGCTCATTTCCACTTCCTGTGGTTTCATTCGCTGTTCCTCACTTACCTTCTTGTTCTCTCACTTGTCCTTCTTCTCACTTTCGAATGGTTTGCTTATTGGTTAAATCTCTTTTTGTGTTTCAGTGCTGCTGTCCATTAAACTCTTCCTTGTTTTTCTTCTCCTGTCCTTCTCCTTCCGGCGTTTCGTGGTTTTTCTTCACTGTGGCTTAATTTCCATTCTTGTTTCATCTCGCTGTTCATCTCATTACTCTTCCTTGTTTCCTCTCCTGTCCTTTCCTTCTCATTTCATGGTTTGCTTCATTTTGGCTATCTCCTTTTGTGATTTTCAGTTTGCTGGCTTCGTCCGTCTACTTCACTTGCTTCCTCCCTGTCTTTTCTTCTCTATTACGTGGTTTTCTTCATTTGGAGTCTTCATTTCCCTTTTGTTGTCTTCGCTGTACTGTCCCTTACCTAACGCACTCCCAGCCTTGCCTTTCTTCCCTTTCAATTTGGTCAACCTCGGCTTTCATGTTCTTTTTGTTTCCCTATCCCATTGTTTCCTCTCGTCTTTCCCTCTCCAATCTCGTTGTGTCATTTTCCATCTCCTACATTTCTCCTTCCTGCTTCATTCGTTGCTCCTTCAACCTTTCTCTCAGTATCCAACTTATTTCCTTTGTTCGTTCAGTTTCAATTCATAACTCTTTCACGTTTTCTATTTCCTGTCTTTCTTGTTCTTTCGTTCGCAATCTTCGTTATTTTTCAACTGACGAATTTCTTCTCCTGTTCATTCCTTGTTCATTTGTTCCTATTCACAAACTGTCTTCTTGTTCCTATTCTGAGTAAATCTCGTTTTCTTTTCTAACTGAAGATTCTTTCTCACTGTTCTCAATCTTGTTCTTTGTATTCCTCTTCCACTGTCTTTCTTGTTCCTCATGTCGTAACTCGTTATTTCTTCAAAGACTGACTTCGTCTCCGTCGTAATCCTTGTTCTTTCAAGGACTCTTTCCTTGTTTCTCATTCGCATCTCGTGTTTCCTTCCAATGAATCGATTCCTTCTTTGTCCTCATCGTTTCAATCATTACGTTTCTTTCGCATCTCATCCCCAAATCTGGCCTTGCATCAAGCCTTGTTCGAACTGTACAGCGTGGTTCCCTTAAACGTTTATTTCTCCTGTAATCTCGTTCTTATTCCTCTCATCATGCCATTCCTCGCAAACTCGTTTTGTATTTACCGTCATCTTCGTTCTGGTGTTTCTGCTTAACTCAGTTTCTTGCCAATTCCTTTCTCATCTCCTACAACTCCGACCTTACTTTGGCTATTAACTGTCTGACCGGCTTCCCCTTGCTGCTTTGGTCTATCCGTCTTCCAGTTCCTCTGTCTCCGTTTTCACCTCACGATCCAGCTTATCAACTCTCTAGTCATGTCCTTGAAGTCTTTCTCACACTCACATATTTTTATTCTCGTAAGCCAGCTCTCCCGTAACCCCAATTAATTTTCCTCTCGTTTACTACTTTTTCCGTCACCTCCACAGCTTCTCCGCCACCGTCTCCCGAAATTATTTTTTTCTCACCCGCCTTCACCGCGGGCTGCAACCGTTGTGACCCCTCCAGCTTCGTTCGCTCCCACACGATGGCGTCGCCATACATCGCGTGTTCGCCTCAGCCGCTGCAGGCTCGCGCCCATTGCTGCGATGTTCACGCCCCGCATTTCTTTATTTCTCCTTCAGTTCGTTTTGTTTTGTTTCCATTTTGAGTGCGTTCCATCCATTTGTTGTTTAAATCTCGCTTCCATGTGCGCATTGCATCATCTTGCCAGCATGGCGACTAGCTGGCCATGTCGGATTGCACTCGGCGAGCCGATTTCGGCCGATCGGTTGGTGAGAGGGGAGGGAGGTGTACACCGCCGGCCGCCGCCGACCTATTTCGGGCTTGCGTTGGTTGGGGAGTAGTTCCTGTCACCAATGTCCTGCAGGGATCTCGTCCTGAGCAATGGAATTCTAAACACTCTAAACATCCATTTCTATACCCCCGGCTTCCCGCTCGCCTTGAGAACGCATCTTATTCCACGTAAGGGTCAATGTTAATCCTCGTAATTTAGAGGGGAATCGGTGTCGCTCCTTCACTCCCTGGCCGATTCCCTGTGCATTTAGCTTGCGAACGGGAGGGATTAGATCACACTCCTGTACACGCAGTGTTCGAAATTCGCAGCCCGTCGGCGTGCCGCGATCGCCACGACTCGAAACCTGCGACGCATCGCCAAACCGACGGAAATTTCAGCGTCGTGACCGCGGCTAACGGCGGGATCCAGTCACGGGTGGGGCCTTGTCGACCTACCACAATCCGGCCAATCGTCCACCGCGAGAGGATAGGGTGTCGCCAAACATCGACCTACTAAGTACGCCACGGGATGTAAACTGGGCAGATCGTACCTCGCGGCAGGTCGACCGGACACGAGCACGCTCTGGCGGGCCGTTCCGTACCTATCGGGATAACCGAGCGGTGTTATCGTCGACCCCGACGGTTCAGATCTATTACCGGGCGTTTTGGCACCCACTACGAACCTTCTACGTGAAGCAGAGAATGGAGGTTAATTAAACCGGGGTTCTCGACTGCAAATCGTATTTGGAAACTTTCATCGACTTCGAACTGACTGTCAACACGTACTTCGATTTTCTGTTTTTTTGTTTTTGCAGAAGCATTTCGATGACAGTCAGTGTGAAAACAGGAGGGTTGATGGTTTAAGACCACTCAAGCACAATGCCGTCGCGACTGTCTTCCCGCATATTGTGCCTGTCACGAAAAGGAAGCTGAGGAAACGA
>CM068952.1:111538634-111553119 GCA_035128595.1 Eptatretus atami | reverse complement strand
CACCCATTGTTTGGTCTGTGAGCAGGATATCACAAAACAGTTATCGATTAATTCGGAAGAAACTTGGTGGACAGGTTGCGGTGTGTTGACAAGGTATGATTGATTAGTTTTCTGTTCAAGTACGCGGACTGCGATCCAGATTCCGGATACGACGATTCTTCACCATATTGAGAAGATGGTGCCATAAACCAATATTTCAAAACGTTTGTCGACAGTTCATGACATAGACTTGGTGGATGATTAGCGTGTGGACACGTACCCGAAGCTGATTTGATTTTGGTTAGAGTTCCGATCACAATCTGTCCTATCAGTGAGACACAAAACATAAACTGTTCAGCCTGGCGGAGGTATGCACTCTATCGAGTCTGTTCTCGGTATACTTTGTTTTGTCAGGTATCTCTTGATAATAATATGCTTGTTTTGTTTTGGTCTTCCGTGTTCCTGAAACAATCCTTCCACCAATAGGTTGGACATCTGGCGTGATTCACCCACCCACAATTTCATCCTGATGAAAAAAAAAAAAAACTTCCACCGCCATATTGGTCTCACTGCTATTGAAGCCAAAGACGCCCAGAGCTATCATATTCACAATCACAATGCACTCCCTTTACATTTTCCGCTTTGCTGCTTTCCCAATACATTATAAAACTCTGAGCAGTCTGGTCTGAGATGATCTCAGCTCAGCTATAAACTGTCATTCGGTGACTCGCAGGCAGAGCGAAAATCATTGGCGTGCGCCGTCCCTCGGATAACGTTAAACTGGGCAACCCATCTGGCACCATGAGTTGGTGGACGTTAAATATCACACGTGTCCTTCCTAAAGAGTAGGCAACAGAATGTTGGTCAGTTTTTTCAACAGGAAATTGAAACTATTGAAACATTGAAACAGGAAATTAATTCAACAGGAAAAGTAAACTCCCTATACATTATAAAAACTACCAAAGGACAGTTAAAAGTATTTGCAGCTGAGAAGGTGTCACGGCCTGGTGAAGATCGCCTTAGCGATCGAGACAGCAGTTCTGTTAACTTATGCAATGCCCAAATAACTATGTGCATTCTCTGAAGCAGGCATAAACCACATCATAAATGGTCTCTGTCTGAGGTCATCAATTACTTTTAATGGTCTGCATATATGCATCAGGAAGAAGATCATTTTTGTCATTCATTGTATGCATATCTTTCCGCATATCTCGCGGATTATAGTTTGGCAGACGGACCCGTACAGGCCATGACCTGTTCATGGTCACATATCTTTTCTTGCATATTTGCATTATTGCAAGTGACAAGTGACCTTGACAGGTCATTAACCTGCTCATGTCCACATATCTCATTGGGAATGAGTTGGACAGGTGACCATGAAGAGTGTTGAAGCTTTGGAGCAGACATAGGATTGATGCTTAGGGTAGGAGAGGGAAGGTGAGGACCTAGTATTTGGAGGTGAGATGTTGAGACTTGCATTTTGCGAGGAGAGGGGTTGAGGTGGGTTGGGTGGAATAGGAATTGAAGTCAACATTTTACGATATGTGGGAAGAAATTTCCACAGGTCCCTGCTCTTGAAGAATACATGAGGGCTATAGTTGTGAACACACAAGGCAGGTTATCCAGCAGATGGTAATGTAAGCATTTTAGGATGAGATGCAACAACAAAAATTTTTAAAGTCATTCCTTGCACCTCTGTTACAGAAGTAATGGGTTGTGAAATGGACACTTATGAATCGAAGAATCAAATTAAGCTTCAATGAGATGTTTATGAAACAATGTCAAAGGAAAGAAAGCGTGATCTGCTGAATTAGTGCAAAAAATATTCAATGAGGTGTTTATGGTGAAATCATGATTCATCTGCCAACAAATAACATGAAGCTTTTCCAATCAATTGCATGCAAATTGATTTGTGTTGAAGAGAAAATTCATTGTTGTTTCCACATTTTGGCAGTTGGGTATTTGCCATAGAAGCCATGTGGTCTCAATAAATTATTTATGAACAGAGTAAATGGGTGGAAGACTAATTGAATGTGTCAGGCCTTACAAACATATATTATATACATCTGTAATATACATACAAGTATATAATACTTTATTGAGACCACATATGCATATACTAATTAACATACATATATATACTATAATATATACATATATACAATACATATATAAAATATATATATATATATATATATATATATATATATATATATTATATATATACATATTATACTGTTGCGAATTCGCGCCAGCCGGCGTGCGAACGGCACGTGATCCGAATGGCGCGCCTCGCCCACCGGACGGACAATTCAGTCTGACCTCTCGGAACTAACGCCGGGAGCAGTCACGGGTGGCCTTTCGGCCTCACCACGATCGTGCCAATTGGCCACCCGCGTGGATAGGGTTGTTCGCCAACTCGACCTACCTAAGTACCACGCGGATGGTAAACCGGGCGATCGCACCTCGCCGCAGGTCGACTTCGACACGAACCGCTTAAGCTGTCCGTTCCGTGCTATCGGGATAACCGAGCGTGTTATCGTCGGCCTCGACGGTTCAATTAATTATACGGCGTATCACGCCCACTCGAACCCTTTACTGAAGCAAGATGAGACCCAACAAAAGAAAGGACGCAGCGAAACGGGGAACAATTCAACACAAAGCACATTATATTCACACACGCGGATAGCACACATATACAGCACGTATTTACAGCCAAACAGTCAGAAAAGCACATATATCAAATAAAACCAAAGCAACAACGACGCAGAGTTAAACCGCTAAGACCGACACACGGGCAACACTTAACAGTTCTACTTCACAGATGGCGCCAACAGCAAGTTTCCACACAAAATAAACCCCGAAAAGAACAGAAAGGAATTCCCTTGGTGCGGCCGACGAGTCCTTCTCCCACGACCTCAACTCCGAGCTCGTCTCCTTCCGCCGTCCTCCACTGCCGACTCGACGACGAAAAAAACAGCTCGACTTTAATGAGCTCCGCCGGGCTCGACCCGGCGATGACTCTTCAACCCGAGACGAGGGAGCAACCAACCAACCGACGACCCCCACAGCTCCACCCCACCAGTTCCACGACGGAAGGGGAAAAGACCGAGAGCTTCTTGCAACCCGGCCGTGTCCGTCTTTATCTAGCGCAGGGGCTCGCCCTCCACTCCGCCCCCGTTTTTCGGCTCACCCTCCTTCGAGAGGGTTCCCAGAAAGGGGCTGCCTCTCATTCCCCCTCCCCGCGCCTGCGGGGGGCGAGAAGTCGCTCTTGGCTCGGCCAGGAATCATTCCCCAAAAAGAGGCCCCCACCTTTTTCTCACCTTTGACCCCCGGCTCGGATCCACCTCCCCCACACCGGGCGCGGAGAAGAAATGAGCGGGTGGCGAAGATGCAGTCGCGCAGATGGGCGAGGCCGCGCGGCCAGCCAGCGCAGTCGGTGCTGTGGTGGGGATGGCGTGGTTGTGGTTGACGTGGTTGGTTCAAAAATTAAAGAAAGAACAGAAAAAAACGATGACTCAAAGTGTCGCAGCCCGAATGAATCACATTAATTCCCTCTAAACAACGGTTTGGGCGAACTATACACGTACTTTTCAGAAATACCTCACCGACGGAACCTGAATGGTGGTTGCGAATTCCACAGCCGTAACAATACATATATACATATTATTACTGTATATAGATATATATAGATAGATAGATATAAACATTTATATATAATATATGCTTCAGATTATTGACAAACCCTGGGGAGACAAATTATTGTTAATTCCAGGATATAATAACTAACGTGATTTTGACCTTGTTCATGTTGTAACTGGCTGGTTCAAAGCACATTCTCTGCTCTGGTGCAGCTTTAGCCAAATTGAGTCATGTACGGTCATCTGGGGAAAGAAGAGATCACAACGATGGTTGTGGTTGTGGTGAGTGGTTGATGTGGAGTCGCACCGTCACAAGTCGCTAAAAAGTTAATTTGAGGCTTCTGCCCACAAATGAAAAAATATCCAGAGTTCATGAGTTTAAGTAAACAGAGAAGTCGAATAATGCACAGGCTGCATTTTCTATTGTTGGTCAATACTAATTTGGTTGATGTGGGCAATGTGCCTTTTTCCGGCATTTATTGCCCTTCCTAAGTTCCCTTAAGCATTAAGAATCAATTACAAAGTGTGGAATTGAATCACGTATGAACATATATAGGCCAAGCAGTAAGTCTCACGTATTTATTTAAAGGTCAAAGTGAGCAAACAGATTTTTCAACAATCTCTGGTCCAAGCAGCACAGCTAATCTTATTATAATATCTCCGTTTCTCGAAGGCTATAATCAAAACCATTGATTGCTGCTGGTTCAGTTGAAGGTGATCACACAACTTTCCGGTCTGCAAGTCTAATGTCCTCCACTGTCAGTGAGTGGTCACACTACAGCTTGCCTTTGGCATTGGCCATGAGATATGGACTTACAAGTGAGGACAAATAAAAGAAAGTCAGATATTTATTTATTCATTTCTCGAACAGTGACGATTTATCTCTGAAATAAAAGATGCAGATTGCTATGCAACTAATTTTCTGCAACTTTCTTGTCCCTTCGGAAGTTTTGTTCCAATTACCTAAATGGTGATGGGTATTTTTGACTTTTGATAAATGAAAGATCGAAGAGCATACTCGGAATATTATTATTCTTTTCTTCAAATGCTGTGGATATACATTGCAAGCTATACAGGGATTTGTTCAAATATGTTCATATCTTGAATCAATTGTATTGGATCTTCATCGAGATTTTCTTGAGTCAATTATGTTCAATTGTTATCGCAGTTGGTCGAAAGGTTGTGTTTCACTTCGATTGCAAATTTCTTACTTAATGTGTTTTAGGTCTTAGTTTAGAATAATAATATATTAATATCATTCCATCGTGCGCTTAAAGCGCCATAGGGCTGTCGAGCAGTTTAATTGGCAAAGTACAGTCCTGGACATTTCCATTCCGCGCGCAGGTTAGCCGAATTGTATTACCCCAGTATACTTGTACTCATTACCGACCTCGGAAGGAAACTGGCTGATCAACACACCTGTTTACTTCAATGTCGACAGGGGCTCAATCAGGACCCGAAGGTCCCAAGCCAGCCACCTTAACCACGAGCAACACCGAGGTTCTGTGTATATTTATTCATTTTATTTTACAGTCAAATGTATTAATAATTTCATCTTGATTTAATACCAAAGTATACAGGGTAATTAAACACAGGACGGAGGCCATTTTGCTCATCATGTTGCACTCCATCAATCTACATAATTAAATCTGTCAGTTTATCGACTTAATATAATTGGGAAGGGGGGGGGAGGGGAGGGTTCATTTCATAAGGAAAGAAGAGAGGCAGTGTAGGCCGTATGGCAAGCCAGGACATCACCATGTGTTATTTATTCATGACTGTCGGGGATGGGAGTTGGGAGTGTCGGGTGATGAATAAACAAAAACTGCACAGCCATTCACTTTTTGAGGGGACCTGCTTACAGACATCACACTCGCTACACATTTATACAATCTTCCATCTATGCTAAGCAACTTATCAGTCCTTCGAGTAGCTATAATACCCTGTATCACATTTGTTCATACGTCTTTTCAGTTTTACGATTCGTTCCTCCTTTGATTTATTTATCTGTGCACATTTGAATCCATGAGAACAGCACTTTGTAGTTGAAATAAAATTGATCAATGAATTGCTTTGGATTTCTCTAATTTTGTACTGCGGCTTGCTTAGCAAGGAACAACCCACAACAGGATTACATTACCATTGAGTCGAGGGAGAAGGAGTCGCATGTGTCATCAACACTCACACTTGGCCACCATCACTTAATTACATATCTATTAAGTGTCCTTCATAGCTTTCCACCTCACTATATAACAAGGAGGCACCAGCCAAGTGGAAGTCTCTACAAGTAAATGCTGAAAAAAGTAGCATGAAAAACACTAAAAATCAAACAACCCTAAAATCGCATCTTGCACCAGATTCTCAGCTATTTATTCTACGACAACAATAAGCCCCCAAAAACCATCTTTCCTCTTCAGTGTAAATTAATGTGCTCTAAGCTTTTGTGTGATGGCACTTCATGCTAAAAGTGTCTCCCATATTTCTGCAGAGCTCTGCGGACAGAGCGACTCTCTCGACGTGATTGATGGGGGCATCACGATAAATGCACTGAGAGGATTCCCAAGGAAGACGCAGCACAACGATCCGCGGAACAATCAGCCTCTGTATAATGCTTTGCTGTCTTTTTTTGAAGCTCGCAGCACTGGATTATGACCCTCAGCAGCCTGGATTCAATTACTTTTCATTTTAAAATTGCTTTTTTATAAGACAGATGGCACAGATAAAGCTCAATATTTTGTTAAATTGTGAGCTGCAAGAACTGTAACATATTAATAAGATATTATTTCACTTCACTATTTTTTGAGATCTCAAATATTCTTATTGGATATTCCTTCAGCTTTTTTCCCCCTCCAATTAAAATATACGATGAATGGTTGTACAGAATGAAGATAGCAAAGGGTTTTGTCTGTGTGCATTTGTGTCAAATCTATTCTTCCTTATCTGGTGTATATTTATCGGATTTGTTCCATTCCAAATGGCAGTAGTCAGCATGGTAATGATTGATGTCTAAATCTATTGTCCTTCCAATGGATGAACCATTACACAATATCTATCCTATACAAGCATGTCCAGTGACAATTCCTTAATGCCAGAATTTCCTTTGCCAAACCAGTTAAAAGACTCGTGAGAACATCCAGTTTGCAGTCGCTAAATAATGAGCGATGATATACAACATTAGTAGACAATTGACAAATACAGTACATATAATACATGGGATTTAACCCGGTTCGAAGCATTATGAGCAATTGTGCATATGCTCAAACGGTTAACAGATAGAGAGTCCATATCACCATATTGTGACAACTGCGAGTAGAAAATGGAATAAGCACAACCAGCTTTCCCTTTCGATAAAAAACCCCACATTATCTGAGTGATTACATTTTTTTTTTATTTGACACCTCATTGTCATTATTTTGTGGTTTACCAAGCCATGTTTCTTGGCTTTGGTGGTCACTACCACAGGAATTATTGTGCCACTTCAAACGTGAAAAAATACAGTAGGCTGTTTCTTTGCATACCTTGAGGAGTAATTGGTTGACGTACTTGTCTCTTTATCTCGTGTCATCAAATGTGAGTTCCGTGTTTGTAAGTGTGTGATTGGAATTGACAAAGACAAGCGGTCAGAATTGCCTTTTACTCTTTCCTTAATTCCTTGATTCACATCATCCTCTTTCCTCTCTTTTTCTTGAACTACCTCTTCCTGACATATAGTTGCAATATAGAGATAAATAAAACAAAATGTTTGACTTGAGCTTTGCCTTAACGGTCAGCCAATAAATATAAGAGAGCAGATGCTTCCATCTCCCTTCACTCATTTACTGACATTTTCGGAAAAAATCCCCCCGGCAAAATAAGTAAGTGGAGAGGTTATACCACGTGCTTCTTGTAGGAAGGTCACCCATCTGTGTCTGGGTACATAAACCTCTGTATATGGCTTAGCCATCTGTCGAGAATCGTCATAGTGCTGCCCATTATGGTGAAAGTAAATTGTTCAGTAACTAGGGACAAATGTAAATGTGGCTGTTCCACAGCTTAACAAACTACTTTGATGATTTTGCAGCTGCTTGAAATGGGCATGAGTGTTTCCAAATGGGAACAGAATTCTATAGATTATACAGGAAATATATGAGTATGCACACGCACGCATGCACGCACGCACGCACCACACACACTCCTGCACCATCTCATGGAGTTTCTGTTGTTGGAGTAGGGGCAGTAGTTAGCTTAAGGCTGGAGACACAATTTGTGTTTAGTAGTTCTTTAGGCATTTTCAACATGTATAAGTGCATGTGGTTCGTTAAGTTGTCAAAAGTATTGCCATGAGGGGAGCGGCGAGTTCCATTTAGAATAGTTTGTAGCAAGATGTCTCATCCTTTTTTCCCTTCTGTAACTGGCAAGGCTGCATGATCTAAGAGGGGGTATAGATGTTTCCATCCAACCTGACGGAGGTGGGGGAGTGAAGGGGAAGGTGGCCACATCCAGTTCTCTATCAGCATGTTGGAGGCGACAGACATGAACCATTACCAGTCCAGAGTTAGTAGAGCTTGCTGGAGGTGAGTGTTTCTGCTCTGCACCCAGGATGAGAGACCAATGTTTGATGAGCTGAATATATCCATGCTGCATGAGAATAAGGTGATCTGCTGAGTAACATGAGTCACACAGGAGGGGAGCTGATAATAAAAGAGAGTGATGGCCACACTGTTCTCTCAGGCTCAAAGGCTCTTGCCATTAGAACAGCTCTTCCTGCTGTGATAGCTCACATCTCGACTTTTTTTGCTCGTGGTCTGCTGCTGGAGCACGAAGCCACCAATCTGATTTGCTTCACCCTCTAACTTCCCCTTTCTTGCCTGCTTATCTGCACGACCGTTGTTTGTTAGAGTGTCATAGCAGACGATTAGTTTCCTTTGTAATTGTAATTTTGCTTTTCACATTAATTTTGCATATTGTTCTTAAGTTTAGGATTTCTTCTTTGTATATGCATCAAAATTATTTATTTCTTAAAGATTGTGAAAACCTCTGTTTCCCACAATTTTTTCCACGCTGACATTGGTGTTGTGTGGGATGCCTGGGAGGGCTAAATTGTTAAGAATCCTGATTTATGACCAGTGAGTATTAGAGAGTGAAGACTATGGGCTGATCTTTAAGTGCTGGGTGTGTTGTCATGCAGTGAGGTTCAACCTTATAGCTCGGTTATCCTTGGAGCTAGGCTGTGGTTTGCATATCAGGAGTTGCCATCCACATCATATGTATACACAGTGTACGAAAAGATGGTCACATTTGAAGAGAAATTCTTTGAATGGTAAGGTTATATTTACGATAACATTTTTAAAGTCAGACATTGGAATTTCTGATAATTCACTAGTTTTGAAATTATGGCCGCTTAAATGGCACCCCTGGTGGATAACACATTTCCTGTGTGGTATTCCGTACCGTCATAACCATTCTATCATGCTGTCCTGATGATTCACCAACAGGGGATGAAACGATCCGCACCGAGGGTCCTGTATCGCTGCGATTTCCGCGTGCTACTTGTGAATGTCTTGTTGCTGAGAGATTGAAATGCAAAGAGACTTACCTGTGCAGATTTTCCTGATTGCTTTATGCAGCAATCGATATCGAAATCTATTACGAAATCTATATATATTATATATATATATATATTATATATATATATATATAATATATATATTGTACGAAATGGCCCTTATTGGAATATAAATATTAGGATTACACTCAGATCCCCATTAAATGCCTGTATAGATAGGTTGTATGGTAAAATGGACGTTACACGTCTGTGTCGGGAGGTGTAGAGGCTGTTTTGTTTTCGAGTGTTGGTGGTGTGGAACAAGGCCCCCTCTACTTCCTCCCTCTACGCGACATAGGCCCCGCCCAGTCGGCTGGGATGGTGTGGTTAGAGGGAGAAGTGACGCGAAGGGAGGGCCTTTGGTCGGTTTCACGAGAGAGCGTGCTCTAAAGAGCGGAGAAAGGAGAAACTGTGAGAGAAAAGATTTTCATTTGACGAGCGGTCAGGTCTCGAGGCGTGCTCAGAGTCGCTTCGAAGCGGAGAAACGAAGCTTCGTGAAAAGGCTGTGTGTGGAGAACAGTCGCTCTCGAAAGAGTGCTCGTGTTTTCGAGCGAGCGCGAACATTAAGAGAGGCTGCCTGCACATCGAGCCGCGATCAACTTGTGGGGAGTGACGACAGATTCAGCCTGCGTCGGCCGTGGAGCCTCCGCTCCGTACAACTCAAGGCTGAGCCACGTTGTCGATCCGCCTGAGGAGCTCGGCCCCTCGACTTGGGCCTTGTCTGGTGACGGGCAGGCCTGGATTTGTATTCTGAACCTGGAAGAGATCGATGAGGCCATATTGATCTGGCGGACTTGTGCCGTCGACATTGCGCGGGCCAGCAGCGCGTGTGTGAGGTCTGCGACAAAAGGACAAGCCCATTTTGCACGCGGCGTGGTTCGAGCTGGGGTTCGAATCCGTCGACATCCGCTTGTTTCGACGACATTCGTGCTCTTTTGACACCCCTATCGTTCATGAACCTCACAAGTACTCTGTCTTCTTCTTTGCGGCTGCTGTTTGTCTTTGTCTGCATTGGTTGTACAAGGCATATTTCGGTAGCGATCCCTCTGAAACCTGTAGACCGTGGATCCCTAGTTAAGAACGGTTGGGGGTTGTTAATAAAACCATTGTCGTGAATTTTGCTTGTTTTGTGATCCCCGATGTCCCCAAATATCTGGTTAATTCGTATGAAGTTGCCTATGATTAATTCGTGTCGCGTCGAGGACATCTGTTCGATTGGCATATAAACCCAAATGGTTACAGACTGGCAGAAAACGCTCTGCATCTGACACAACCAGTCTGTAACCAGGGTTCTATTTCCCAATGGCAAGGTACAGGATTACGTTGGTATCGCATTGAATGCGCTGACCCCAGAGGCCTGTCTGAGCCGGCCGGCGTTATAAACCCGGAGACGGTGGGTGGTAGGTGCGCGCCTAGACGGTGAATCCCGCCACCCCGGATCCGCAACAATATGATGCTATATATATATATATATGTATAAAGATGCTATATATGTATAATATGTATAAATAATATATAGTATATATGTGTTAAAATATATATATATGTATAAAAAATATATATGTATAAATGTATATATGTATAAATTATATATGTATAAATATAATATGTATAAAATATATATTGTCTAATATATATATAAGTATAAAATATGTATTAAATATATATATATAATATATATATATGTGTAAAAAATATATATATTATACATGTGTATATACTATTATATTATATATATGTATATGTATATATTAATATATCTCTTCCCTCTTCTTTCGGCCTCCGGTCTAGGGGTCGCCACAGCGGATCATCTGTTATTATCCCGCAGAATGATTTGGACAGGTTTTACGCCGGTGCCCTTCCTGACCAACCCTGGTCGCCTCTTACACACACGGATAAGGATTGGTTTCGCCATGATTCCGGGCTGCCCTACCACCCTCTCAAGCGCGCCCAGCAGAGTCTCCGTCCTCAAGCGATCCTCCAACCCCAGCCTCCGAGTACCGGATTCAGGTGCACGCCACTACGCCCGTATTGTATAATTATATATAATATTTTTTATGGATGTATATGTACGTAGTATATAGCCTGTTTGCGTAGTGTTAGGGTAGCGGCTTGGATCCAAAAGGTCCTGAGTTCAAGCCCCGTTGGCTGCTTGAATTAATACACACCAGAGGTTGACTCAGCCTGTCATCCTTCGAGGTCGGCGAAGTGATACCAGTGTACTGGCCCGGTGTATGCCTGGTTAAAATAGGTGTACCATATCCCTGTGTGCGTAAGAGGGCGACCAGGTTGCGTCAGGAAGGCATCCGGCGTCAAACCTGTGCCAAATCACTATGCGATCATACGGATGATCCTTGTGCGACCCCTAAGGAGAGCCGTAAGAAAGAAGAAGATGTACATAGGTATATATTTACTACGTATATTTACTGTATATGTACGTATATATTTATGGATTATATGTACGTAGGTTATTATATTTATATTTATTTAAATATTATTATATATATATATGCATACGTATATATGTGAATATGATATATTCTTCTTCTTTCGGCTGCTCCCGTTAGGTCGCACAGGGGAAATCCGTTATGATCCGATAATGACGGCTTGAACTCAGGACCTTTTGGATCCCAAGCCGCTACCCTAACCACTACGCCAACACCAGGCTATATACCTACGTACATATACATCCATAAAAAAATATATATATACATATACATACCGGGCGTAGTGGCGTGCACCTGTAATCCGGCTACTCGGAGGCTTGGGTTGGAGGATCGCTTGAGGACGCTCTGACGCTGGGCCGCGCTTTGAGAGGGTGGTAGGCAGCCCGGAATCATGGCGAAACCAATCCTATCATCTGTGTCGAGGCGACCAGGGTTGCGTCAGGAAGGGCATCCGGCGTAAAACCTGTGCCAAATCATTCTGCGGATAATAACAGATGATCCGCTGTGGCGACCCCCTAACCGGAGCAGCCGAAAGAAGAGGGAAGAGATATATACATATATACATATACATATATATATATTGTAATGCTCACGTATTATATTTGGCGCTGCAAAAGTAGTAATACAGAAGGATTTTACCAGTTTATAAATCGTGTGAATGCTGAATGCACGGGGGAGGAAACAGTTGAACATTTGAGGGCAATCAATGATGTTATTACTGATTATTATCATTGGTAATTATAATTGATAATAATGACATTGTATCAATCATAATAACGATATGTAGCGAACATATATATATACATACAAGATATCACATTACTTTTTACCACAATCATATAGCTAAATTACTACTATATACATATAATATATACATATCCATATATAAAATATATAATATATATATCATATATATATATATATAATATATATATATAATATTATAGATTTCGACCCACCTCAACGGCGTCGCGAACGGCACCGTGTCCAATGAGCGCGTCCTTCGCCCACCACACGGACATCCAGTCTCAGGCCTTTCTGGATCAACGCCGGAAACCAAGCCAACGGGTGTGTTTTTAACCACACCACAAACCTTTTCCGCACTCTTCCCGCGCTCCGCTGTCCGATCGCCAAATCTATCGACTTTTACCCAATTATTCGCCAGCCAGCGTAGGTTACGCCGAGAGATTGTGCTCTCAACGGGACCGCTTGGAAACGAAACCGCTTAAGCAGCTCGCTTTCCTTTTGGGATATAACCGAGCGGAAGTGGTATTATCGCGCCAGTCCCATTGGACTGTTCCGATCACTTTACCGGCTATTTAAAAACATACTATATTCCGAGTGCAAGATCGGTCTTAGTTCATGAGCGGAAAGCCATACGAACAGGTTTTACCATTCACACAAGCGACATTTATATAATAAAGCCACCGTATGCCACTTAAACAAGGCAAAACACGTATGCAATTATACAAAGCAACAAAAGCACGACAAAAGAAAACTAACTTATCTTCGTCTGCTTATCTATGTACAGTTCAATTCTATATATATCTCTCTAGTGACCTACTTATTTAACAGCCCAACGGACACACGATACGCACACACACCACCCAAGAAATATTTGGTGGCAGACTGCCGTTGTGTAATGATACTTATTAGTCTCGTTCGGGTGTGAGGATGCCAGGTGTAGTGTCGGTGAAGAGCGTGCCTAGAATCCTACTCGAACCTCTCCACCTTCGTTGTTTGTGGTCTTCAAGTTGTTCGCGACCCGGGCTCCGAGGCGGTCTGAGTGAGCGGAGCTGGATCCAAATCGCTTGTGCAGCTGCCGATCCGTGTCGCTGTATTCTCCCAACGAATCCTCCCGTGTTTCCAACACGTAATAGCTGGTGAGGACGAGGCGCCGATCCTTCCCGTCGATTGCCGTCTGCTCCTTTTGTGTGCGCTTGATAGTGCTCATCTCATAAGATGACGGTCGACTGAGTCGCACCAAGCCGGGAACCAAAATGGAGACAAATTAGCTCCACAAACCAGAAGAAGAAGCCACCGAATTGCAGCTCGAGCCGAGCAAGTGTCCGGCTCATATTCCTTCCAAAAAACCAAAGGCAGGTCGGAGAGCAAAAAAGCTCTCCCGAGCCAAGCAGAGAAGCGAAGCTCACGAACCTCAAAGCAAAAAGCTCTCTGTAGATGTATGACTCGCGTCTGATGCTCAGGCCTCAGCCGAAGCTCACTGATGGTCGTCTATTGC
This sequence comes from Eptatretus atami, assembly GCA_035128595.1. Lineage (NCBI taxonomy): Eukaryota > Metazoa > Chordata > Myxini > Myxiniformes > Myxinidae > Eptatretus > Eptatretus atami. The sequence continues at coordinate 111,539,226 of CM068952.1, read as the reverse complement.
CGAAGCAAAACTTCCGAAGGCCTCAACCCCTAACGCAAGACCAAGCAGGAACGCCGACGTCTGGCATGAACGACTACTCTCTGCCGAAGCAAAAGTTTTATCTAACTACTCAACTCCCCAATCTCTACGAAACAAAGAAAGATCTCTTAACCTTTCTCCCGCCCTTCCCCCGCTATCCTCTATATCTCTATATTCTTTTTCTTTCTCCATCCCCCATCAGCCACGGGTAGGGAGGGATTGTTGAATCATGAGTCAGGGAACAGGCAGGGTCTTCACATTGCTCTTCGCCAGAAGAGGGGAGGCGATGTTCTCCATTGTTCGTCTCCCTATCTATAAATTGATCCGCAGCTGCCATCTAATCGATTCTGAACATTTAAACAAAGGAAGGTGAGCATATCTTAGGGAACAAAGCACTCTGTATCTTATACTAAAGGACTATATTCAATCTATATCTCTATATTCGTTACACACTAACCCCCTCCTCTATAGGACTCGTCCCGACGTCGTCATATGTTCGAATCAGCATTGGTGTAAGTTTCCCCTCGTACGTTCTACCTTCATCCCTGCGTGCTGACATTTCTTTCTCTCTCTT
>CM068952.1:111516959-111536621 GCA_035128595.1 Eptatretus atami | reverse complement strand
CGCTTGTCCTTTTGTCGCAGACCTCACACACGCGCGCTCTGGCCCCGCGCAATGTCGACGGCACAAGTCCGCCAGATCAATGATGGGCCTCATCCGATCTCTCTCCAGGGTTCAGCATACAAATCCAGGCCTGGCCCGTTCACCAGACAAGGCCCAAGTCGAGGTGCCGAGCTCCTCAGGCGGATCGACAACGTGTCCAGCCTTGAGTTGAGTACGGACGGAGGCTCCACGGCCAGACGCAGGCTGAATCTGTCGATCACCTCCCCACAAGAGTTGATCGCCGGCTCGATGTGCAGGCAGCCTCTCTTATGTTCGCTCGCTTCGAAAACACGAGCACTCTTTCGAGAGCGACTGTTCTCCACACACAGCTCTTTTCACGAAGCCTTCGTTTCTCGCTTCGAAGCGACTCTGAGCACGCCTCGAGAACCTGACGCTCGTCCAAACTGAAAATCCTTTTCTCTCACAGTTTCTCCTTTCTCCGCTCCTTTGAGCACGCCTCTCTCGGTGAAACCGACCAAAGGCCCCTCCCCTTCGCGTCACTTCCTCCCTCTAACCACACCATCCCAGCCGACTGGGCGGGGCCTATCGTCCGTAGAGGGGAGGAAGTAGAGGGGGCCCTTGTTCCACCACCACCACCACTCAGAAAACAAAACAGCCTCTTACACCTCCCGACACACGTGTAACGTCCATTTTACCATACAACCTATCTATACAGGCATTTAATGGGGGATCTGAGCTAATCCTATATTTATTATTCCAATAAGGGCCATTTCCGTAACAATATATATATATACATATATATATATATATATATATATATATATATATATATATATATATATATATATATATATATATATATATATATATACAGATTTCGATATAGATTTCGATATCGATATGCTGCATAAAGCAATCAAGAAAATCTGCACAAGGTAAGCTCTTTGCCATTTCAATCCCTCTACAGCCACAGACATTCACAAGTAGCACATACGTGAGAATCGCAGCGATACAGGACCCCTCGGCTGCCGGATCGGTTTCATCCCCTGTTGGTGAATCATCAGTGACAGCATGGATAGAATGGTTATGACGGGTACGGAATACCACAACAGCGAAATGTGTTATCCACCAAGGGTGCCATTTAACGGCCATAATTTTCAAAACCTAGTGAATTATTCAGAAATTCCAATGTCTGCACTTTAAAAATGTTAATACGGTAAAATATATAACCTCTACCATTCAAAGATATTTCTCTTTCAAATGTGACCCATCTTTTCGTCACACTGTGTATACATATGATGTGGATGGCAACCTCCTGATGATTGCAAACCACAGCCTAGCTCCAAGGATAACCGAGCTATTAAGGTTGAACACTCACTGCATGACAAACACCCCAGCACTTAAAGATCAGCCCATAGTCTGTCACTCTCTAATACCTCACTGGTCATAAATCAGGATTCTTAACAATTTAGCCCTCCAGGCATCCCACACAAACCCAATGTCAGCGTGGAAAAATTGTGGGAACACGAGGTTTTCACAATCTTTTAAGAAATAAATAATTTTTGATGCATATGACAAAGAAAGAAATCCTAAACTTAAAGACAATATGCAAAATTAATGTGAAAGCAAAATTACCAATTACAAAAGGAAACTAATCGTCTGCTATGACACCTCACAAACAACGGTCGTGCAGATAAAGCAGGCAAGAAAGAGGGGAAGTTACAGGGTGAAGCAAATCCAGATTGGTGGCTTCGTGCTCCAGCAGCAGACCACGAGCAAAAATAAGTCGAATGTGGAGCTATCACAGCAGGAAGAGCTGTTCTAATGGCAAGAGCCTTTTGAGCCTGAGAGAGACACCGATGTGCCATCACTCTCTTTTATTATCAGCTCCCCCTCCTGGTGACTCATGTTACTCAGCAGATCACCTTATTCCTCATGCAGCATGGATATACTTCAGCTCATTCAAACATTGTCTCTCATCCTGGGTGCAGAGCAGAAACACTCACCATCCCAGCAGCTCTACTAACTCTGGACTGGTAATGGTTCATGGTCTGTCGCCTCCAACATGCTGATAGAGAACTGGATGTGGCCACCTTCCCCTTCACTCCCCCAACCCCTCCGTCAGGTTGGATGGAAACATCTATACCACCCTCTAGAATCATGCAGCCTTGCCCAGTTCACAGAAGGGAACAAAAGGGATGAGACATCTTGCACAAACTATTCTAAATCGGACATCGCCGCTCCCCTCATGGGCAATACTTTTGACAACTTAACCGAACCACATGCACTTATACATGTTGAAAATGCCCTAAGAACTACTTAAACACAAATTGTGTCTCCAGCCTTAAGCTAACTACTGCCCCCTACTCCACAAACAGAAACTCCATGAGATTGTGCAGGACGTGTGTGTGTGTGTGCGTGCGTGCGTGCATGCGTGCGTGTGCATACTCATATATTTCCTGTATAATCTCATAGAATTCCTGTTCCATTTGGAAAACACTCATGGCCTCCATTTTCAAGCAGCTGCAAAATCATCAAAGTAGTTTGTTAAGCTGTGGAACAGCCACATTTACATTTTGTCCCTAGTTACCTGAACAATTTCATTTCTCACCATATGGGCAGCACTATGACGATTCTCGACAGATGGCTAACCCATATACAGAGGGTTTATGTACCCAGGACACAGATGGGTGACCTTCCTACAGAAGCACGTGGTATAACCTCTCCACTTACTATTTTGCCGTGGGGATTTTTTCCGAAAATGTCAGTAATAGTGAAGGGAGATGGAAGCATCTGCTCTTCTTTATTTATTGGCGTGACCGTGTTGAAGGCAAAGCTCAAGTCAAACATTTTGTTTTATTTATCTCTATATTGCAACTATATGTCAGGAAGAGGTAGTTCAAGAAAAAAGTAGAGGAAAGAGGATTGATGTGAATACAAGGAATTAAGGAAAGAGTAAAAGGCAATTCTGACCGCCTTGTCTTTGTCACATTCCAATCATCACACTTACAACACAGAACTCACATTTGATGACACGAGATAAAAGACAAGTACGTCAACCAATTACTCCTCAAGGTATGCAAAGAAACAGCCTACTGTATTTTTTCACGTTTTGAGTGGCACAATAATTCCTGCTGGTAGTGACCACCCAAAAGCAAGAAACATGGCTTGGTAAACCACAAAATAATGACAAATGAGGTGTCAAATAAAAAAAAAAATGTAATCACTCCAATATGTGGGGGTTTTTTATCGAAAGGGAAAGCTGGTTGTGCTTATTCCATTTTCTACTCTGCAGTTGTCACAATATGGTGATTATGGACTCTCCTATCTGTTAACCGTTTGAGCATATGCACCAATTGCTCATAATGCTTCGAAACCGGGTTAAAATCCCATGTATTATATGTACTGTATTTGTCAATTGTCTACTAATGTTGTATCATCCTCATTATTTAGCGACTGCAAACTGGATGTTCTCACGAGTCTTTTAACTGGTTTGGCAAAGGAAATTCTGGGCATTAAGGATGTCACTGGAACTGCTTGTAAGGATAGATATTGTTGTAATGGTTCATCCATTTGGAAGGACAATAGATTTTAGACATCAATCATTACCATGCTGACTACTGCCATTTGGAATGGAACCAAATCCAGCTTAAATATACACCAGATAAGGGAAGAATGATTTGACACAAATGCACACAGACAAATACCCTTTGCTATCTTCATTCTGTACACATCATCGTATATTTAATTGGAGGGGGAAAAAAAGCTGAAGGAATATCCAATAAGAATATTTTGAGATCTCACAAAATATGTGAAGTGAAATAATATCTTATTAATATGTTACAGTTGCTTTGCAGCTCACAATTTAAACAAAAAGTTTGAGCTTATCTGTGCCATCTGTCTTATAAAAAAGCAATTTTAAAATGAAAAGTAATTGAATCCAGGCTGCTTGAGGGTCATAATCCAGTTGCTGCGAGCTTCAAAAAAAGACCAGCAAAGCATTAACAGAGGCTGATTGTTCCGCATCGTTTGCTGCGTCTTCCTTGGGCACATCCTCTCAGTGCATTTATCGTGATGCCCCCATCAATCACGTCGAGAAGTCGCTCTTCCGCAGAGCTCTGCTACGAAATCTGGGAGACACTTTTAGCCATGACAGGTGCCATCACACAAAAGCTATAGAGCACATTAATTTACCACTGAAGACGGAAAGATGGTTTTGGGGGGCTTATTGCTTGTCGTAGAATAAATAGCTGAGAATCTGGGTGCAAGATGCGATTTTAGGGTTGTTTTGATTTTAGTGTTTTTCATGGCTACTTTTTCAGCATTTACTTGTAGAGACTTCCCACTTGGCTGGTGCCTCCTTGTTAATAGTGAGGTGGAAAGCTATGAAGGACACATTAATAGATATGTAATTACAGTGATGGTGGCCAAGTGGTGAGTGTTGATGACACATGCCGACTCCCTTCTCCCTCGGACTCAATGGTATGTAATCTGTTGTGGGTTGTTCCTTGCTAAAGCAAGCCGCAGTACAAAAATTAGAGAAAATCCAAAGCAATTCATTGAATCAATTTTATTTCAACTACAAAGTGCTGTTCTCATGGATTCAAATGTGCACAGATTAATAAATCAAAGGAGGAACGAATCGTAAAACTGAAAAGACGTATGAACAAATGTGGATACAGGAGTATTATAGCTACTCGAAGGACTGATAAGTTGCTTAGCTATAGATGGAAGATTGTATAAATGTGTAGCGAGTGTGATGTCTGTAAGCAGGTCCCCTCAAAAAGTGAATGTGCTGCCAGTTTTTGTTTATTCATCACCCGACAACTCCCTCAACTCCCCATCCCCCAGATCAATGAATAAATAACACCATGGTGATGTCCCTGTGCTTGCCATACCGGCCTACACTGCCTCTCTTTCTTCTTCATGAAATGAACCCTCCCCCTCCCCCCCCCCTTCCCAATTATATTAAGTCGATAAACTGACAGATTTAATTAATGTAGTATTGATGGAGTGCAACAATGATGAGCAAAATGGCCTCCTCCTGTGTTTAATTACCCTGTATATCTTTGGTATTAACTCAAGATGAAATATATTAATACATTTGACTGTAAAATAAAAATGAATAACTAACACAGAAGCCTCGTGTTTGCTTCGTGGTTAAGGTGGCTGGCTTGGGACCTTCGGGTCCTGAGTTTGAGCCCCTGTCGACCATTGAAGTAACACCAGGTTGTGTTGACTCAGCCAGTTATCCTTCCGAGGTCGGTAAAATGAGTACAAGTATACTGGGGTAATAACAATTCGGGCTAACCTGCGCCGGAATGGAAACCTGTCCAGGACTGTACTTTGCCAATTAAACTGCCTCGACAGCCCTATGCGCTTTACGGCACGATGGGAATGATATTATATTATTATTATTCTTAACTAACGGACTAAAACACAATTAAGTTAAGAAATTTGCAATCGAAGTGAAACACAACCTTCTCGACCAACTGCGATAACAATTGAACATAATTGACTCAAGAAAATCTCGATGAAGATCCAATACAATTGATTCAAGATATGAACATATTTGAACAAATCCCTGTATAGCTTGCAATGTATATCCACAGCATTTGAAGAAAAGAATAAATAATATTCCGAGTATGCTCTTCGATCTTCATTTTATCACAGTCAAAAATATCCATCACCATTTAGGTAATTGGAACAAAACTTCCGAAGGGACAAGAAAGTTGCAGAAAATTTAGTTGCCAATGAGCAATCTGCATCTTTTATTTCAAGAGATAAATCGTCACTGTTCGAGAAATGAATAAATAAATATGTTCTGACTTTCTTTTATTTTGTTCCTCATCCTTGTAAGTCATTCTTCATGGCTCAATGCCCAAAGGCAAGCTGGTAGTGTGACCAACTCACTGACAGTGGAGGACATTAGACTTGCAGACCGGAAGTTGTGTGATCACCTTCAACTGAAACCAGCAGCATCAATGGTTTTGATTATAGCCTTCGAGAAACGGAGATATTATCAATAGAATTGCTGTGCTGCTTGGACCAGAGATTGTTGAAAAATCTGTTTGCTCACTTATGACCTTTAAATAAATACGTTGAGACTTACCTGCTTTGCCTAGTATAGTTCATACGTGATTCAATTCCACACTTTGTAATTGATTCTTAATGCTTAAGGGAAACTTAGGAAGGGCAATAAATGCCGAAAAAGGCAGCATTGCCCACATCACCAAATTAGTATTGAACAACAATAGAAATGCAGCCTGTGCATTATTCGACTTCTCTGTTTACTTAAACATCATGAACTTCTGGAATATTTTTTCATTTGTGGGCAGAAGCCTCAAATTAACTTTTTAGCGACTTAGTGTCACGGTGCACTGCTCCCACATCAACCACTTCACCACAACCACAACCATCGTTGTGATCTTTCTTTCCACAGATGACCGTACATGACTCAATTTGGGCTAAAGCTGCACCAGAGCAGAGAATGTGCTTTGAACTCAGCCAGTTGACACATCTGAACAAGGTCAAAATCACGTTAGTTATTAATCCTGGAATTAACAATAATTTGTCTCCCCAGGGTTTGTCAATAATCTGAAGCATATATATATATATATGTATATATATCTATCTATCTATATATATCTATATACAGTATATATATGTATATATGTATTGTTACGGCTGTGGAAATTCGCAACCACCATTCAGGTCCCGAGTGAGCGTAGTTCTGAAGTACGTGTATAGTTAGCCCCAAACCCGTTGTTTAGAGGGAATTAATGTGATTCATTCGGGCTGCGACACTTTGAGTCAGTCGTTTTTCTGTTCTTTCTTATTTTTGAACCAACCACGTCAACCACAACCACGCCATCCCCACCACAGCACCGACTGCGCTGCGGCCGCGCCGCCTCCGCCATCTGCGCGACTGCATCTTCGCCACCCGCCATTTCTTCTCCGCGCTCGGTGTGGGGGAGGTGCGATCCGAGCCGGGGGTCAAAGGTGAGAAAAGGTGGGGCCTCTTTTTGGGGAATGATTCCCTGCCCCGAGCCAAGACTGACTTTCCTCGCCCCCCGCACGGCGCGGGAGGGGGGAATGAGAGGGCACGCCCCTTTTCGGGAACCCTCTCGAAGGAGGGTGGAGCCGAAAACGGGGGCGGAGTGGAGGGCGGAGCCGCGCTATAAAGACGGACACGGCCGGGTGCAAGAAGCTCTCGGTCTTTTCCCCTTCGTCGTGGAACTGGTGGGGTGGAGCTGTGAGGGTCGTCGGTTGGTTGGTTGCTCCCTCGTCTCGGGTTGAAGAGTCATCGCCGGTCGAGCCCGCGGAGCTCATTAAAGTCGAGCTGTTTTTTTCCGTCGTCGAGTCGGCAGTGGAGGACGGAAGGAGACGGAGCTCGGAGTTGAGGTCGTGGGAGAAGGACTCGTCGGCCGCACCAAGGGAAGTCCTTTCTGTTCTTTTCGGGTTTATTTTGTGGAACTTGCTGTTGGCGCCATCTGTGAAGTAGAACTGTTAAGTGTTGCCGTGTGTCGGTCTTAGTCGTGTTAACTCTGCGTCGTTGTTGCTTTGGTTTTTTTGATATATGTGCATTTCTGACTGTTTGGCTGTAAATACGTGCTGTATATGTGTGCTATCCGTGTGTGTGGAATAAATGTGCTTTGTGTTGAATTGTTCCCCGTTTCGCTGCGTCCTTTCTTTGTTGGGTCTCCATCTTGCTTCACGTAAAGGTTCGAGTGGGCGTGATACGCCCGATAATTAATTGGAACCGTCGAGGCCGACGATAACACCGCTCGGTTATCCCGATAGCACGGAACGGACAGCTTAAGCGGTTCGTGTCCGAAGTCGACCTGCGGCGAGGTGCGATCGCCCGGTTTACCATCCGCGTGGGTACTTAGGTAGGTCGAGTTTGGCGAACAACCCTATCCCACGCGGGTGGCCAATTGGCACGATCGTGGTGAGCCGAAAGGCCCACCCGTGACTGGCTCCCGGCGTTAGTCCGAGAGGGTCACGACTGAATTGTCCGTCCGGTGGCGAGGCGGCCGCCATTCGAGTCACGTGGCCGTTCGCACGCCGGCTGCGCCGAATTCGCAACAGTATATTATGTTATATATATATATATATATATATATATATATATATATGTTTATATATGTATATGTATATATGTATATATATATATGTATATATATGTATGTATATATGTATATATGCATATGTGGTCTCAATAAAGTATGTATATACTGTATGTATATACAGTATGTATAAATATATGTTTGTAAGGCTGACAATTCAATTAGTCCTTCCACCCATTTACTCTGTTCATAAATACTTTATTGAGACCACATGGCTTCTATGGCAAATACCCAACTGCCAAATGTGGGAAACAACAATGAATTTTCTCTTCAAACCAATCAAATTTGCAATGCAATTGATTGGAAAGCTACATGTTATTTGTTGGCAGGAATGAATCATGATTTCACCATAAACATCCTCATGAATATTTTTTGCACTATTCAGCAGATCAGCTTTTCTTTCCTTTGACATTGTTTCATAAACATTCATTGAAGCTTAATTTGATTCTTCGATTCATAAAGTGTTCCATTTCACAACCCATTACTTCTGTAACAGAGAGTGCAAGGAAATGACCTTTAAAAAATTATTTGTATGTTGCATCTCATCCTAAAATGCTTACATTACCATCTGCTGGATACCTGCCTTGTGTGTTCACAACTAAGTAGCCTCATTATTCTTCAAAGAGCAGGGACCTGTGGAAATTCTTCCACATCATGTAAAATGTGACTTCAATTCCTCATCTCCCACCCCAACCCACCTCAACCCCTCCTCTCGCAAAATGCAAGTCCTCAATCTCCACCTCCCAAAACTAGGTCCTCACCTTCCCTCTCCCTACCCTAAGGCATCAATCCTATGTCTGCTCCAAGCCTTCAAACAACCTTCCCCATGGTCACCTGTCCAACTCATTCCCATGAGATATGTGACCATGAGCAGGTAATGACCTGTCAAGGTCACTTGTCCAACTTGCAATAATGCAATATATGCAGAAAAGATATGTGACCATGAACAGGTCATGGCCTGTCACGGTCGCCTGCCAAACCTATAATCCCGCGAGATATGCGGAAAAGATATGCAACAATGAATGACACAAAACCAATGATCTTCTTCCTGATGCATATATGCAGACCATTAAAAGTAATTGATGACCTCAGACAGAGACCATTTATGATGTGGGTTTAAGCCCTGCTTCAGAGAATGCACAATAGTTATTTGGGCATTGCATAAGTTAACAGACTGCTGTCTCGATCGCTAAGGCCGATCTTCACCAGGCCCGTGACACCTTCTCAGCTCAAAATACTTTTAACTGTCACTTTGGTAGTTTTATAATGTATAGGGAGTTTACTTTTCCTGTTGAATTAATTTCCTGTTTCAATGTTTCAATAGTTTCAATTTCCTGTTGAAAAACTGACCAACATTCTGTTGCCTACTCTTTAGGAAGGACACCGTGTGATATTTAACGTCCACCAACTCATGGTGCCAGATGGGTTGCCCAGTTTAACGTCTATCCGAGGGACGGCGCACGCAATGATTCTTCGCTCTGCCTGCGAGTCACCGGAATGACAGTTTATAGCTGAGCTGAGATCCAATCTCAGACCAGACTGCTCAGAGTTTTATAATGTATTGGGAAAGCAGCAAAGGGAAAATGTAAAGGGAGTGCATTGTGATTGTGAATATGATAGCTCTGGGGCGTCTTTGGCTTCACATAGCAGTGAGCACCAATATGGCGGCTGGAAGATTTTTTTTTTTTCATCAGGATGAAATTGTGGGTGGGTGCAGTCACGCCAGATGTCCAACCTATTGGTGGGAAGGATTGTTTCAGGAACACGGAAGACACAAACAAAAACAAGCATATTATTATCAAAGATACCTGACAAAACAAAGTATACGAGAACAGCACTCGATAGAGTGCATACCTCCGCCAGGCTGAACAGTTTATGTTTTGTGTCTCACTGATAGGCCAGATCTGGATCCGGACCTGAACCAAAATCAAATCAGCTTGGTACTGTCACACACCTAATTCATCCACCAAGTCTTGTCATGACTTGTCGACAACGTTTTGAAATATTGTCGTTTTGGCCACATCTCTCAATGGTGAAGAATCGTCGTATCCGGATCTGGATCCAGATCCGGACCTGAAGCAAAACCTAATCAAATCATCCTTGTCACACACCCAACCTGTCCACCAAGTTTCTTCCGAATTAATCGATAACTTTTTGTGATATCCTGCTCACAGACCAACAAATGGGTGAAAACATAACGTCCGGCAGAGTTAAATAGAGGATTTTAATCTGAGGTTGAAAACATTGCCAAGAAAGTGCTCACATAGACGCGGTAAACCAGGCAATGAGGGTGCTTTTTGAATTTTAAAGATTTTATACTTTCTCTTATGAAGAGTATGTATGCCCAACTAGTGTGTGTGTGTGTGTGTGTGTGTGTGTGTGTGTGTGTGTGTGTGTGTGTGTGTGTGTGTGTGTGTGTAAGAGAGAGAGAGAGAGAGAGAGAGAGAGGTTAGCCTACTGCCCATTTTCAGCATGCTTATGAGGTCTCTAATTACTGTTGACCTTAAGTTTTATCTCTCTTCAAAGTCTTCAACTAAAGATGCCCAATTTCAATTTTGTCCTGCCCTCTTGACCATGAGCATGCTCCTGATAATAAAGTAATTGATGGAAGCCCTAAATCTTAAGAAAAAGGTCATGGCAGTGTCTTAAGACATTTTCTGAATGCTTGACTGTCTGGCATCGACGAGGTCTGCTCACTAAGCTTTCTATCAATGACATTCAGGGTCATCACCTAAATTTGCTTGTGGATTACCTTTATGCACACAAGAGCGTGTTGCCCTGGATGAAATGCTTTATTCTGCTCTTCAATATTGGAGGCTCTGTGTTTTTTGTATGTGTTTGGTCCTCTGCTATTTTTGGTGTATATCAATTACCTTTCTGCCTCCTTGTAAAATCCTTTACACCACTTAACAGCTTAACTACCCTTTGTTAGACTGTTGATCACCGTGCTGAACAGTGTTGCAGTTCATTCCTTGGTAATAGTGATTTGGACAGGATGAAGCTTTTTCATTGAACATTTGGAATGTGAAATTTCCTGTTGAAAAACTGACCAACATTCTGTTGCCTACTCTTCAGGAAGGACACCGTGTGATATTTAATGTACACCAACCAATGGTGTCAGATGGGTTGCCCAGTTTAACGTCTATCCAAGGGACGGCGCACGCAATGATTCTTCGCTCTACCTGCGAGTCACTGGAATGACAGTTTCTAGCTGGGCTGAGATCCAATCTCAGACTAGACTGCTCAGAGACGAGTGTGCATACCTCAAGGCCACCATATCAGCCTGATAGAAGTGATCAAGGACAGAGGAGTATAAAGGGATGCAGAGTTGTTGCACTTGTATGGGCCTAAGAAGAAAGCAGCAAAGAGAGCTGTGGATAAGGCAAGGAATGATATGGAAGTGGATGTGTACAGAAAGTTTAAAAAGTATGATGGGATGAAGATGATCTATAAAATAACTGGAGACAAAGATGAGGATTGTAAGAATGTGAAATTGGGTGGTGGAGGGGGGAGATGATGGGGATCAGGAAGGAGATGGAATGTTGATGACAGAGCGGGGCAGTACTGAAGGTGCAGGAAGGCTATGTCGAGATATTGGTGAACCAGGGGTGGAAGCAACGAAGAGCTTTGATTGCCAAGCCCTCTTTCGGGGAAAGTGGAAGTTGTGGGGATTATGGATGTGGAGGTGCAGCCAGTGTTAAAAAGGATGAAGAAGGCAAGAGTGCTAGGCATTGATGAGATGTGCAGAGATGCTAATTGCAGTGGGATAGATTGAACTTAATCGGATGAAGAGATTGTTGAATATATGTATGAGAGGGTAGGATTCCAGAGGAGTGGCAGACTGGTTTAATAGTACCAATCTGGAAAAGGAAGGGAGATGTGTAAGATTTGATGGAAGCACAGAAGTATCATGCTTCCAAGCCACGTGATGGACATCCTAGAAAGGATTCCGGATGGAAAGGACAGGAAGAAGTGTGGAGCAGAAGATGAGTAAAGAGCAACAGGGGTTCACTCATAAAGGGAAGAGGGATGATGGATGGGATGTTTACTCGAATCAGGAAGACAGGGATTGGAGATGCAACGGTGAATGGCACTCTGATTTGAGGCTCCTTGAGAATTCTGATGACAGTCCCGAGAAAGATGGTGATATAATGATGCTGAGATGGATGGGATTGCTGGAAGGGGAAGTTAGGATGGTGGAAGGGCATGTATGAGGGAATGAAAGGAAGAGTTTTAGTTGGATCTGGAATTTCAGAGGATTTCTGCATTAACAACAGTTTGAGTATCTAATATATAAATGTATGTATCTCATATATAAAGCTGAGTTGGTGTATGTGGGTCTGTCTGTCTGTCTGTCTGTCTGTGGGTTATAAGGGCTGCCAATTCTATAGGCCACACCTCCAGCTATCCAAAAACCGCTACTATCTTTTTCTCTTCACATCACTCAGATTCTTTTAAAGGCCTCATGTACATTTGAAGACTGAACAACGCATCTTCTATAATTAAATGAAGATACTGTTTTGAGGAAAAAAAAAGTAACATTTTGATTACAACTCAAACGAGATAATGCATGTTTTGCCCGCAGAAATCTTGGCAGCTCTCTAATATACACAACCCAATGACGGTACGTTAATCCTCATATTATGCAGAGGAAAGAAAATAGTGATATTGCATTAAAAAAAACGAACTGCGGGACGTTAAACGAAGATATTTTCTGTCTGGGAGACAGTGACGTGTCGCTTATAACTCGATGTTTGCTTTCCGGTCTTTGCAATGACTGTTACAAGAAAAGATATCCTGTGTTTGCCTCCGTACGAAGTATGAATAAAAGACTTCCCTACACATGACATCATGAACGCAGCAATGCCTTCAATAGCAGGAATGCACTAATAATATAATTGGAGCCTTTTTTTTTGTATAACATACTAAAAGTCATGGAAAAATGATATGATAGAGGATAGAACATTTATTTGCTGATTACTAGGAGAGGGAGAGGAATAAGAACAGATTAACGAGAGTAGGACATAGCATGCAAATATGGCAGTTTCGTGTGAGGTGTCTCACCGTCACCTAATCTAACACATAAAGCTGAGTTCATGTCTGTGGGTGGATGTGTGTGTGTCTGAACAAGGTACGTATTCATTACAACGAAAATACCCATGATTAATATTTGAAGTGTTTAATTTTTTTTTCATGTCCTTTTGTCTGTGTTTTGTATGTACGTTGAGATGTCAGTGAATGTATACTGTTGAGATGTCCAGTGGTGTGTTGTTACCTAGAGCGTACCAAGCCAGCCATTCCTAATCCACAGTTTCTAATGGAGTGCTTGCTTGAGTGCTTAAGCCACTTGGCAAGCGCTCTCCATCAAACTTGGTTACTGAACCCACCCCAGATTCATGATACGGCATTGAGGATCAACATCTACAGCATCATTGTTTCAGCAATATGAATTTGTCCCACAAAGAGGAGGCAGGAATGGGTGGTTGAAGAGGGACCCAACGTTGCCCAGCAATGGTGGGTACCCATGCTGGGCTGTGTGTGTGTGTGTGTGTGTGTGTTCACAGTGAGGAGAGAGGATGATGCCAGGTAGAGCGTAGATGCAGAGGCAAGAGAGGGGGTGACCAGCCAAGGCTTGCCTTTTATAACCCCCGACCACGTGACCTTCTCGAACCTTCTTTTTAGTTTGTCACCATGATCTCTATGGGCCCGACATTCTCCAACGTCGTTCTCCCAGCCTGATGCTCTCAGCACCAAAGATCCCCTCCTCCTCCCCTGGTGCATTTTTCTTGTGTTATATCCTGTGCTCACTACAGCCTGCATTTCCATCATAGAATGCTCCAACATTGCAAAAGCCCCATCCTCATTTCCCAAACACAGTGATGGCACGAGGTGTTGTTATGAACAGGAGATCTTACCTATAATCCCTACGCTAATTATCATGACCCCCCCCCCCACCTCCTTTATGAGTGTGACAAAAATGCACCTTCACACTTTAGATTCTGTGACTTAAAGTGACTTCATTGTCACTCCCAACCGTGTCACACGGCCCATGCTAAGCTATGCATTCGATATCAGCTAAAGTCATTTGACCGACCCCCACAAACATAATATATGTTTGTATATTATATATATATATATGCATATATATTTTAATATATATAAATTTTAATATATGGTATATGTATATATATATATATATATATACATGTATGTAAACGTACATATACATTGTTATGTTTGTGTGCTGTATGGGCGGAGCCCGAGTCGCGGTTGGTGGTGGTCACATGGTTGGGGCTTCATATGTCACGACTCGCCACTGGGGGTTGTAGTACCAGTAGCGTCAGAAGCGGCATGTACTGTCATTAGCAGTGTCCTGCAGGTCGTGTGCCTGTAGAGTGCATCGAGTACGTAATAAAGCGGAGTTACGGGCATCGTGCGTTAAATGATATACATGTTACGGGCAGGTCAAATGATATATATATATATATATATATATATATATATATATATATAGTATATATATATATATATATAAATCAAAAATAACACGCATCTGTTAAGTTCAATACATCATGGACCATCTCCTCCTGCATGTTTGATCCCTTGATTACACATATCAGTGAAAACTTCCAAGTTCCTTGAATTGCCTCACTTGCTGTCTCATGTGAACTTAGCAATTAATGATTTTCTAAATTCAATGAATCATTTGCCTAACACTCACTAAGATTCCGATCTTTTACATTGTTCATGTGATGACCACCAAATTCTGAAGTTATTTTTGTGGAGGCAATTGAGTCACAAAGTGCACTCATCACTTCATCCATCGTTATTCCATCCCCATGTTGGTAGCGAATCCATATTGGACTGGGATTCAACTCTGAATTTATTCTGCTGGTGGCATCATCAGTGAGGCACAGCTCTGCCGATAATGCAATGCCCCTGCTCATTCAGACAGGAATTTAGAATTTTGCCAATGTGCCGGTGATACCTCACCTCCTCTTTGCGAAAGACACTTTGGATCTTCAACATCCCCTAAATAATGCTGGCAGATGGGACACCAGTTTAACATCCATCCAAGCGATGACACACTTTCTGATACCACACCCCACCTGCAAAAGACAATCTGACAGTTTATATTCTGGTCGGAAATCTAATCCAAGATCATACAGCTCATTGGTGAATGCACTCCTCCATATCGTTGTCTTGAGAAATCAAATTACCTGAAAGAACAATGAAAACGTGAAAATGTAAGCAACCACTCTTCGCCCTGTTCCTGTCGAGAGCAGCCATGTGTGACCGATCCATTGACCTTTTCCGCACTCTCCCACTATCCAAGCTATCACGTGTTGAGATAAATAAATGCATTTGCTTTTGTTGCAGACGCAGGCAGCCTGCCCTGCTGTCTCAGCAGAAATCACGCTCAGATAAGGTCCATTAATTTACCAAGTAACACTTGCTATAGAAACTGGAGCCTGAACACAAAATGATGATTACATGGTGCCTTGCCAGATAATATATTTACTAATACCTGCGAAGTTATGCATGGGGCTTATTAAATATGTACTTCATTTTCCAAGAAAAATGACATATTGATGCTTGAGCCATTGTTTTATGTTTAGTGTTTAAGATTAAGGATGTTAAGGCCAAACTTTTGTGCAAGAAACTTTATCTATGAACTTAAGTGACATGACGACAGCACTTTATTTTTGCCATATGTTTGGCAGTGGGGAGTGGGGTGGAAGGGTGGGGATGTAGGGAGCAGAGGGAGGAAATTACAGTACATTCTGAATCACCATTTGGAGAGGGCTGCCTCAAAGAGTGTGTCATACTTCAAAAGGGAGCTTGAGCTGGTTGTCCCAAGTACAACAGGGACACCAAAGATCCCACAATATTTCCTAAAAGTAGACCAGAACTCTGGCCAAATACTTTGCAAAGATAAAGGGGGGGGGGGGGTTGCTTTTCAGAATTTTTTTGCTGTTGTTGTTTATCCTGGGTACTACCAACACATATGCAAAATTTCGTGAAGATCGGGCCAGCCCTGTTTTTATTTATTTATTTATTTATTTATTTCCCATGGTTTTCAGATGTACGTACGTACATGCAGAGTTGCCCTATTTAATATTATGGGATGATCAGTAAAAGCGGCCACACTCGACAGGTACCCACATGGCAAAGTTTTTTTTTTTCACGATCAAATATTGCAACTTTCTTGCCTCATGAGCATTTTTTTTTTCATTGAGCTTGACATTCAAACTGGCCATACTCGTACTGTTGCAATATTGCACATTACGGAGCACTGCATCTTGGAACACCATTACCTCCACCACCAAAGGTGGATGGAGGTTATGTTTTCATCCCTGTTTGTCTGTGTCTGTCTGTGAACAGGATATCTCAAAAACCTGTGGATGGATTCAGATGCGATTTGGTCGTGAGGTTGGGTATGTGACAAGGATGAACTGATTAGATTTTGGTGAGGATCTGGATCTGGATCCGGATATTAGAATTTTTAAAAGTGATTTTTCACCATTGATAGGGCCAAAAAGTATTTGTAGCACGATATCTCAAAATGTTGTGGAAGGATTCGAACAAAACTTGGTGGAGAGGTTGGGTGTATGACAAGGATGAATTGATAAATTTTGGTGACGATCCAAATCCGGATCCGGATACGATAATTTTTTTTATTTTTGAAGTGATTCTTTACCATGAGCCTGGTGTGGCTCAGTGGTTAAGGCGGTGGCTTGGGATCCTTGGGGTCCTGAGTTCGAGCCCGCTGGCCGCTGAGACATCAGGTGGGGTTGACTCAGCCTGTCATCCTTCCGAAGGTCGGCAAAATGAGCACCAGTATACTGGTAATTATCCCTACAGGGTCGAAGGCGACGAAAGGGTTGGCATCAGGAAGGGCATCTGGCCATAAAAAACATTGCCACAAGAAAGGGTACCATGATTGGAGCCCACAAAAAGCTTACCCCTGCACAGGGATAAAGGCTTTCAAATGGTGTGATGATGAAGTGATTCTTTACCATTGAGAATTAGGTCCAAAAAGTATTTATAGCATGATATTTCAAAAAGTTGTGAATAAGTTATGACAAAACAAGGAGGATGAGTTGGTGAGGTGACAAGAACAAGCCGATTCGATTTTGGTTCAGATCAGGATTCAGATCAGGCCTATCAGTGCGATACAAAATGTAAACTGTTTCTACCCAGTGCAGTTCTATTTCTTTCTTTTTTATCATGTGAATGGCTGTACAGTTGGCTTTTCTGTTTAAATTGCTTGTGGATGTTGAGGCTACCTTCATCATCATCTTTCAAATTGTAAATTTCGATCCCTTTCTAGCATAGATATGGATTCATTTTATCACTAACTAGCTGGCATGCCCGGCATTGCTTGGTGCTGTTCGAATCCTGTTGGCATTTTGAAGAAACCAAATTTGCTTTCTTAGCCCATCCCCCACGTAGCGGGAGACAGAGTTTTGCAATCACTTCTCTGTGTTTGGTGTGTGCGTGTGTTGTTGGTTGTTATCTCCATATGCAAGTTTCAGAAGGTGGTATGGAGTCCTCCCAGGTCTCGAAGTATCCACCTCCATTTATTTAAGGAGGAGAGGGTGAGAGGGGGACACCAAGTTTGTGAAGTTGGTGAAGTTCATGGACCAAGTTTGTGAAGTTGCATTGCTTTTAAAGTTTTGTTCCGAGAGTTCTTTTCAGGATCGCCACTGAGTCGTGGACAGCCTCCAACTTTAGTTCTTTTGTATTATTATTCATGGGATGGTTTGGAGGATCTGTGGAGGGTTCTTCTTCATCATTCCTGTTGCTCATCACTGGTACAAATTTGGCCCTTTTCAGATTCCAGGATCTTTTCACTTCATTTTTGAGATCTTGGTATTTGGTCATTTTCTTGATTTCTACATTGTTTAGGCCAAAATCGCTGGAAACTGATACCTCAATTAGCAATGCCGTTTCTTCTTGTTTATACCCAATTGCTATATCGGGTCACGATGCTTTGTTTTCTATGTTTATGCTCAATAGGATCATGAGGTCGCATGTGATCGTTACTTCCTTGTTCACAATTATTGCTTTTGGTTTGTGTTTCCATGAGTTTTCTGTGACTGGGATACTGAAGTTTTTGCAGATGTGGCAGTGGACTACTCTACATATCTTGTTGTGCCTTTGTGTTTACAGCGGTTCTGGCATGAGTTGTTTACATCCTGATAGGAGGTGGCTCATGCTTTCTGTTTCAACCTTACAGAACCTACACCTGTACAATTAACTCAGTCCTACCATTTTATTAAAGCCATTTGAGTCGTGTTCCTGGTCTTGATTAATTATTCATCCCATTTATAATGATTCCTTCTCCATCCCAGTTGAGCTGACCTCTTCTTAGCCATTCCAAAGATCTTTCTTTTTCTATGCCCAATCTGCCAAACTCATTTTTTTTTTTTAATATCTTCCTGCTCTTTTGTCATTCTCCCAGATGTGGTGTATAACTGTTGATATTTTGCTTTATAATTTTCTTTCATCTTTTTTGCAATCATTGGTGCTGCATTTGTTGCCGTTTTGGTTTCATGCATAACATCTTCCATTTCACCTGTCTTTGGAAAATTTTTGCTTGGTGGGTTAGGGACACCTTCCCTGGCTTAATGTCTATGTGTTTGCATACGAATTGGATTCTGTTTTCTGTTGGACTTTTCACGTATTCAGCCAGTTTGACAGATGTCATTATATGCACTTGGTTGACTTCCATCAGGCCAATACCTCCTCCTCGTCTGGTCGGGTATGTTCTCGGGAAGCTCTGATTTTTGTATATCATTTTGTGGATGATGAGGAGTTTCCTTGTTTTGATATCTACTTTGTTGATTTTCGTTTGTGGCTCGTTTCTTATTCAGCAGCTGTATTGGAATTCTGGTATTGCTAGTTGTTTGATTGCTTTGATTTTGTTTCTTGAGGTGAGATATATTTTCAGGATCAGCCTCGTTCCATACAATAAGTTTTTGGCAATTGTTTTGCGCAGTTGTCAGTGTATATCTGTTATCTCCCTGGAAGATCCCGCAATGTATTGTTGTGGGCCGGGGGTCGGTGGCAATAACGACCACTAGGTGGGGGAGGTATGCGTCATCTCCCACTAAACTCTCCCGGAATTGTAGACCGTCGTTCGGATAACTCCGCGAGCCGGCGGGTCGTCTAACCGACCGTGGACGCCAATATCTCAACCGCGTAGCATAGGGTCTTATTTGTCTATAACCAATTTACCTAATTAACTACGCGATTTCGACTACCGGGGAAACCATGCCCCTGCACGTCTTGCTCGAACCGGGTCACTCTACCGACTGCGGTAGAGTTCCAACTCCGATACCACTCCGGTTCGGGTGCAGCCGAGCGGAAACTGCCAAAGCTGTGCCGGCTGGAATGAACGGATTATTGGGGATAAAAACCCGGCTAAACTCAGATCCGAACCATGCTGGACCAATTCAAGAAGTATTTACAATGATCCAAAAACACTTATTCAGTTCTACTTAAAGACAGGCCCACACGCAGACAC
>CM068952.1:111497073-111507674 GCA_035128595.1 Eptatretus atami | reverse complement strand
CCACAGCATACCACCCGTCCCGATTTGGTTGTCCTTCATCTTGCTCACATTTTGGAATCGTTTTTTTTTTAAAAATACGGTTGCACAGTCTGAATAACAGTATCCTGATCCAGAAATGCTTGCAAACCGCAGTTTTAAAGGATTACAAGAACTGAAATCATAACATTTGATGTTAATGTCTCGAAGCGTTCAGCTTATAAGTGCCATAATCACTGTTGTGTGTGATTTCGAAAAAAAAAATTCGAGTCAATCATTGGCTCAGGTGAAGATAAAGATAACTTTACCAGTGCTTTCGATTTAGGAAGCTATGCTTACAGATCAGACACCTGACTAATCTGGCAGCCTCTGCCGAGACCCTTGGAGAAAGGGTTTCTGGAAAAAGCTGATAGATTTTTTTCGATTCGGATCTACCATCTGACTGTAGTGCAAGATTAATTGCCATGGTTTGTATGCACAACTATACATGAAAACATTTACGCTGAGCAAGCATTGTGCGACTGAAAATGAGAGCCGATAGCAGAGAGATCGCCTCTTTGGAAGCACAGACCAAGGCTTTGTCCAAAGCCTGAAAATTTATAGGTGCTGTTCTTTTTTTCTCTCTCGGCGTAATGACCACGGCTGTTCCGATCTTGAGATTGAAGCCTCTCGGCTTGGCCTGAAAGAGTAATGAGAGAGCAATAAATTGCCTGAGTGAAGTGTTGAGCAGATTTTAATTGCAGCAATGACTCCAGGATCTGCTGACGATCTTCCGTTATTATTGTGTCTGGATCAGCCTCATAATAACCCATTTCAAATACAAAGTGCTCAAGCCAGATATAACTTTGTCGCTTTGTATTTGTTTAAATGAGTTTTTTTTATTTTCTTTTTCTTTGAGATTATTTATGTTTTTTCAAAGCATTGGTGAGATTGCCCTTTTATTCCTTCTGAAGATGCAAGGCAAAGTGAATTGTCAGGTGAAAGATAATTCGGTGAGTTACAACCATTTATCGAGCCATACATGATGGGGGATGGACCCCAAATATGGCTGATCTGCATGCTGACCCACTAAGCTTGCATGAAAGGAATGTGAAGGATGACAGACAATCTTAGGCCGACTTAAGCCTTGACTCTCCTGTAAAATATAAAGGGTGAAAGAAGTTACGTGGCAGAGAGAGAAAGAGAGAAAGACGCACACACACACACACACAGAGAGGCAGAGAGAGACAGAGAGAGAGAGAGAGAGAGAGAGAGAGAGAGAGAGAGAGAGAGAGAGAGAGACAGAGACAGAGACAGAGAGATGATCCTAAATATGAAACAACTGCAACATTATGATGAAACAGTTTGTGTTTCCTTGATTAGTCTTGCCCCGAAGGGGATGCAATTTTATTGCAACGTGTGTGGGTGTGTGCACACACTCCCAGCTCTATATATTTTTGTGTTAAAAATGTTTTTCTCTGCTACTGCTTATCAGATTGATGAAAAACTGTAAAAGTAGAAGGGACTTTTATGATAACTCTGATGTCATACAGTATGTCACATTGTATGGCAGCCATATTGGATTAAAGGGAAAAATTTGGGCTTGAAATGTCTCAGAAATTGAACCTTGGCATTTGTCATCAACTGCCCATGGGGTATGTAGGGTGAAAATAATGACATCGTTGGTGAATTGGTTGAATTAAAATCTTTACTCGAAAAATTTTAAATTTCATTTATATGATTGACGACCCAATGTGAATGAAGAATTAAATTTATGATGTCATAACTATGCCAATAAACTGTGTGACATAATAGGGTGAGTGCATGATACGGGTATATGGGCCCTAATAGTCACGTGTTCAGTTAACGATGGTATTTTTGTTCAGAAGGAGCGCGTGAGGCGAGACTGTGTGCTACACTGAGTGCCGTTCTCATTTAATTATGAAATTAAGTGGCTTTGGTAACTATGTGAGGCATCCATGGTGTATCATTGTGACGAGGCATTTCATTTGTGCCTTTTGATACTTTTTCTTTTGAGGTTCATGTCGTGTTTGTTCAGACATTGCTTTCAAGGTTTTTATTTTATTTCTTTATATCCGCAGATTATTTTTAGGAAAATGGAAAATTCCTTGAATCGTTAACACATCCCTACGATAATCTCATTAATTTGACCTGGGAGGTTTTATATGGTGCACAATTCCAGAATGTTCTTTCAAATATTGTCTGTTTTTTGTGCTTCTGGCATAACTTCTGATGTCGTTCTTTCATTTTGTTTTGTTTTATGGCCTATAATGATAAGGCCAATGAGATGAGCTTCACACTTTGACTGATTCCAATCCACTGGCTATATGATCGGGAGAAAAAGAAAAAATCCGTCAAAACCGTGTTAAAAAATGTTCAACAAGCAGCAATCAAAACAGCAAAGGACATTTGACAAAGATGATTGCATTTTGCATTTTGATATCAAATAATTTCTGTTTTTCATGAATATTGTCTTTTTCTTTCTTAACTGGAGTGAGGCTCACGGAAGAGCCATTACCGATGAATATATTAATTCATCATTTGGTTGCTTCTCTCAAATTTAGCTTGATTATGCCTGCCGAGATGGTCAAAATGTTACCCAAAATATTTGTCTCAAACTTTCATCCCAATTACTTGACAAAGTACAGAACTACTTTTGTTCAAGAATCCTGCATTCAATAATTGGAAAAAGGACATTATTGCTCGCTTGTACAGTGTGCAGGCAGCCGTAAACAAGATAATGACTCAATTATTGCTCGCTGTAGAGCATGGAAAATAACTGCGTTCCACAATTATTCTTAATTAAATCGTTTTAACTTCATCTTCAGAACTAGTCTATCCTAGGTTTCTCAGGACATATAATTTGGCAGGATGGTACAGATGTGGTGCAATTCTCCTTGAGCTGTCAAGTCTAGGTTTGATTCCTCACCCAACTATAAATTGTTTGAATGATGCTTCATCGGCAGGACATTGTGGCATCAAAAACAGCATCATTATTCTCCTGGGATATTAAGCTGGGGATACATCTTCCTGCATTGGTGGTTGTGGAAGGTAAAGACCCCACAGTGTATTTTGCAAATGATACGTGAGTTCGTGGTGGCCTCCTGACCAAATTTCAAATTCCTGTTCTAATGAGCAGGAATAATACATTTGTGGCACCCAAAGGATGTGTGTGTTTAGAGTGTGTACAACTGTCGCAATCTGAAAATGGTTTCATTGAATGAATTGTCTCTTATTGAAAGGAGGATAGCTTCGAGGTATGAGAGCTTTCCAGCCTGGGTTCATTAATCTGCTGACATTTGTTGATGGACATTAAATATCCCACAATATCTTTCGTGAAGAGGAGGTGAGTATTTATCACCAGCATCCTGGCTAAATCCCATTTGAAATCCTACATACTTTGTCTTTTGTTTCCTAGTTTCCTAGTCTCCTAGTCTTTCAACTCATATGTGTACAACCTTCTCCATGAGTCTCATGCACAGTCAGAAAAAAGATAACATAAGCAGCACACCATGATTATCATAAAGGACTTTATTGATGAATGTAAAATTGCACCAACATGGAAATAATTCCACCAGCTATGATAACATGTAAAATGATGTTGTAAAATGGAGGATTTCCAGCTTTGTCTACACCCTGCAATTTCCCTGGCACAAGCAGAGCATCAGCATCAAGAGGTCTTTGATAAATGACCAAGGCAGACATTTCTATTAAATAATGATATTCGCACGATATGTGGTTAGGGTTGCGGGTTTGGGATCCTAGGGTCCTGAGTTCAAATCCTGCTCTGCCGTTGAATTAATACCATGTGGGGTTGACTCGGCCTGTCATCCTTCCGAGGTCGGCAAAATGAGTACCAGCTTGCTGGGATGATTGAGTCATTTAAGTATCCTGTGTCGGAGTGGCGACCCGTCCAGGATTGTGCCTGATAGGCCAGGAGACTGCTTCGGCAGCACCAATGCTCTGCACAGAGTATGGTCCCAATTGATGGATGGATACGATATGTATGTGATAATATGCAGTTCACTGAGCCCAGCCATTAATTCATACAGCACTTCTGAATGTAATCACTTTTGAAAGGCCTCACCTAAATCAAGACACAAATCTTCTTCTGACAGATTTGAATTTACATGATCATAATCGAGTCATTTTTCCATGAACTGGCTCAGTCTACCTTTGAGATTGAGGAGAACCTGTGTCAAACTCATTGTTGAATATGGAACTCGATAAGTGCATAAATTAATTGATGAGTAAACCTGAATGTGGGAAATTGGTAACAGAGTATTTAAGGTGCCATCAGTAAATGTGAGTCGCTGACAAAGCTCCACTTGGCTATTCCTGTCGGCAGATACCTCATGGTCATGTGGTCTTAACCATCTGTGGATGCAAATTAATGGCAGAAGAGGTGACCCTATTGTCCCTTTCTCACCTGGGTTGTCAAACGGGCAGAGCCTACCTGTCACTTCGTTGACGGACCAATTAGTCGTCCTGTTTGCCAAACAATGCTGTTTTAGTCACTTTGTCATCACTTTGCAGATTCAAAACAGCCTCTGAGGTCGCGGCCACATTGCCCATGTCACTTCCCTCACAAAGTTGTATCTATACCATGAGTTTGGAGTTTGTAGCTTCCACCTCCTCTGCCACCCCCCTCACCCAGGTCACACGTCCCTTGCTGCTAGAAATGTTTCCCTCACAGCTCACACGATGTCCATGGCTCCCTCTGGTTATTATTTTCCCCACTTTTACAGGCCCCTCCATTTTGGGCAAGAAGGAGAAGGATAGGAAGACAAATGTACCTGTGCATCGAGTGCTTTAACCCCTCTCTCCCCACTCCCTTCCCCATCCTCACATTATGCTCCCCCCCCTTTTTCCCCCCATTTGTCCTGATGTCCCTTCCTACTAGAAATGTCTCATACACGATGACAGGCT
This sequence comes from Eptatretus atami, assembly GCA_035128595.1. Classification (NCBI taxonomy): domain Eukaryota; kingdom Metazoa; phylum Chordata; class Myxini; order Myxiniformes; family Myxinidae; genus Eptatretus; species Eptatretus atami. The sequence goes on along the minus strand of CM068952.1, from coordinate 111,502,769 downwards.
TTCACAGGCCCCTCCATTTATTTTAGGGGGGAGGGGTGGAGAGAAGGGAAGGAGGACAAATTTACCTGTGCAAAGAATGCTTTAACCTCAGCGTTGCCCAGGTTAAAAAGGAAATTGTAATACCCTCTCCCACCACCACCAGGTGTCACTACATGGTACACATTTATGTGGAGAATTACGCCCCCCTCCCTTTCCACCCGCCACACCCTCACGCGAGGCCATGGCCACATAGCCTATGTTACCCCCACACAAAGTTGTACTTGTACCTTGAATTTGGAGTGTGGAACTTAAAAGATGTAGCTATGCCATATGTACATATATATATATATATATTTATATTACATACTATTATATATATAATATATTATTACATATATATATATATATATATATACATATATATATATATATATATATATATATATATATATAATATATATATATATATATATATACCGGTCGTAGTGGCGTGGCAATCTGGCTACTCGGAGGCTTGGTTTGGAGGATCGCTTGAGGACGGGAGCTCTGCGCTGAGCCTCGCTATGAGAGGGTGTAGGGCAGCCTGGAATCATGGCGAAACCCAATCCTTATCCCTGTGTCGTAAGAGGCGACCAGGGTTGCGTCAGGAAGGGCATCCGGTGTAAAACCTGTGCCAAATCAGTATGCGGATCATAACGGATGATCCGCTGTGGCGACCCTAACGGGAGCAGCCGAAAGACGAACAACAACATACATATATATATATATACATATATATATATATATATATCATAAAACAAAGACTTATCAGAGGTATATACAGTAAAAACTGTGTTGTCCGACACATTCTACCAACCAGCACACGAAGGATCTTAAGTTGTTTACACATGACCACACAGCTGACTCACCAATTATTATCCCCAGCTCAGTGCTTCACTTTTGAAAACAGAAAAAAAACAAGGTAGGAAGGAATGACAAGGTAGCAATGACACTAAATACAAGACCACAATCCTGTTTACGGATTGCCATCACGACATCTTTTGACATTTTGTTATAGGTGGCAACAGTGACAATTGTATGAAGACGTCTATGTTAGAGGTAGTTGTAGATGTGTAGTGTGGGTTGGTGTAATTGTGTGTTTTATTTGTTGTGGGATTGAGACAGAAAAATGTCAAAATATGTCGTGATGGCAATCCGTAAACAGGATTGTGGTGTTGTATTGTGTGTCATTCCTCCTTTGTCATTCTTTGATCCTCCCTTGTTTGGTTGTTTTTTGGCGATTTCCCCACCAACATGTTGTTTCATTTTTATACACCCGATATATATATATATATATCGGGGCATATTATGTGATACCGGTCGTCTGTCTGTCTGTCTGTCTGTCTGTCTGTCTGTCTGTCCGTCCGTCGTCCGTCCGTCCGTCGTCCGTCGTCCGTTCCTGTCCGCACTCTAACTCCCAAAGTTTTCAACTTTCTCGTTTCATATTTGGTACATAGGTACAGACCGTGGAGACGGTGTGTCGCGACATACGTTCGTCATCTAAAGTGGTTGCCATGGCAACCAGGATGCTGTTTCCATGTAGTACCACAATTCTGTATATACCTTCTTGTTATAAAATGTTTTTCTGATTTGTTTAAGTCTATTTTTCCTGTTATGGATGCCAATGACGTCCTCAGCTTGTAAATTATTTTGAGGGGTGTCTACATGGGGAACTCCCCGGTCCCCCACCCCCTCAGCAATATATCTCATATATGTCTATTACTGAGCTCCCTTGATATCCCATCCACCATTCCCATTCCTTCTGTCTCCAATCAGTCATTCTGCTACCCTGCTGTCCTTCATTTTTGGAGTAATCTATTTATTAGTCCACTCCCGGTTTCACCGGAGAGAACTATAGAATTGCTTTCTGTCTGTCTGTCTGTCCATCCGTCCCACCTGTGGTTTTTCAGACTTTTTTTCCATACCCTTCAACATATTCAACTGAAAATTCGTACATGGTTTTATTATGATAAGTTTCAGAACAAGTTCGAGTTTCATCGTGTTTTGTCTATTTTTCAGTTCTGCCCTTTTTAAGGCTTGATGCATACTGTGAGATTCCCTCAAAGGGGTTTCCGTACAGCACAGTTGTTGCTGTAGCTTGGAGAATGGATCATGGCAAATTCTGGTTTATATATCACGGAGTACAATCATACGACATATGTAGGGATGGCATGGGAAAAAAATGGCCACCCATTCAAATGTCTAAAAAATTATATGCTTAAACACCACTATGGAGTGAAATTATAAACATTTAATAGCCATACCTTTTATTCTCGAAGGTTTTCATAAATAATAAAAACGAAAAATACATCACTAATGTAACAAATCGAAAGATCGTAATATCGCTGATTTGTTCATCCTGGGAATTGTTGAAAATTGTCATCATACCCAGCACAATAACGGCTGAAACAATTGCATTGATTCCATTGGAAGGAAGCAACATTCTCTCTTGGGTGTATGCAACCCTTACCACAACAACAACAAAAAATTAATCAGATTTAAAAATGAATACACCAGGAAATGCACCAAAGCGCTGATGTCACATTGGCATGACAACACATGGCCTGGTTTTACAGTCTTGTATAATATGGCCTGCATAGCTCTGTGAAGATGATACAGTGTTTCATTCCAAATTGTAATCACCAATCAGAGAGTCATACCTGCAGCATTTATTGATTTCCGAAGGAACCAAGTGTTAAGCAATGGTGAATTGAACAAATAATGTGATTTTTCACTTTTATTCTTCATCTTCTGTCTCTTCCCTTTATCCAGGGTGCGGCAATAAAAGGTTAACCACTTCAAAACTTTATTAACCAAAACATTGAGTCATTAAACAAAAAATTAACTTGCAAAATGTAAACCATGTCATGGAGAAATGAAACTCATTATGCGTTAATGCGCTTGTAGTTGAGGTGTTCGATGTGAGCATCCCCACGCACACAACATGCATTCACACGAATTGTGACGTTTTCAATGACGTTTCAATGGTTACTGTCTGCACATAAGCCTCAACTACTGCATTTAGATTAGGTTCAGATCTGGGGTGTTCCTTGTAGGTGTTATCCTTAAAAGTTCCCCAGAGGAAAAAATCCAGTTGATTGAGGTCGGCGCTGTGTGGAGACCATTCATTTTTCCATACGCAAACTGAGAACTCGTTGTCCGAATTGTTGACACAGAAAGGTAATTGTTTCATTGGCTGTATGCGGGGTAGAACGGTCTTGCTTGAACCACTGTCGCCGAAGGGCTGCAGTATTCATCGATTCCTTCAAGTCTTCATAAAATGCATTGACAATCGACCGGTGTCATTCTTGATTGATGGTAACTGTTCTTCTGCTTTGGTCTTCAAACCAATATGGCCCAAATACACCTCTGTAGCTGACAGCCATAAAAACAGTGACTTTCTGACCCTTAAGCAACTTCTCTTCAACCTCATCTGGACGTTGACTTCCCCAGAAAATGTTGTTGCTTGAATTGACAGCACCATTCACGTGAAAGTGTGCCTTATCACGAAACCACACATTGCGACTCCAATTTGGGTTTGCCTCCATATTCTACTGCAGCATCTCACACATAGCGGCTCGTGCTGCTTTATCCCCATCGGTCAATTTCTGGGCTGTTGTGATGTGGAAAGGAAAAAGGTTTAAATCTTGTTTCATTATTCTTCTGATACTGCTGGGAGTGAGACTCAGTTCAGCCGAACTTTGTCGAAGCGATTTCTTCGGACTTTGCATGACTAACTCACAAACTCGTTCCATGTTTCCTTCACACCGTACACTTCTTGGGCGACCGGACCTTCTCTTGTTAATATTGAAAATCATCCCTTCACTTTTTAACTTTTTCACAAGTTTCAAAATGGCTGGCTTTCTTGCCTTGTTTCTGAGATGCACTCCATATTCAGTACAGAACATCGTCTGGACGGAAGCAATTGATTTGGACTCAAAATACCACTTGACAATGTTTACTCTTATATCTGCAGAAAATGTAATTTTTTCCGTAGAATACTTTGGTGATGGTTGAAAGACTTCTCCAAAGATCATTGATCACTCCTGCAAAAACATTTTTTTTTCAGGTAACGACTAAAAGTACAAAGGTAATTTGAAGTGGTTAACCTTTTACTAGCACACCTGTGTAATAATATATAATATATATATATATATATATTATATATATATATATATATATATATAATGTATGTATTACATCATGGTTACATACCTGGGGTAACTCAATTGCACTGGGCCATGGACTTACACCCAAGCCTAAGGCCTGAAACCTGCCAATCTGTGCTGCTTCATGAAATGGCGGCACATGATTTTATTGGGGGTGGAATCCAGCCATCTGTCAAGACAATGGGTGTAAATCAGTGGGGTAAAGTCAGGGTAGCTCATCACTGACCCATGTATAATATGTGATATTTTATAAGTATAAGAGCAAGGGTTCAACATGCTGCAAACTTATTTTTCGCTCTTGTTAGAACTCTTCAGTAAACCATAATACTTAAACTCTCTGCTGTGGCTTGAACATCATTTGGGGCTAAAAGATGGTAGAACCCCCTAACTGTGAATAGTAAGGCAAAAACAAATCATGGCCCCATTACAGCCATTGCTGCACGATTTGTGAGCAAGCATCAACAAGCATCATCGCAAACACATCGTATTTTGCCTTATTTTAGCACAGAAAGGATGACGCAGTTTTGCATTTGGGAAAGAGATGATTAAAATCCGTTCTCCAACCTACAACAACACCGTGACGTCACCATTATGATGTGCTGTACTGCAACCTCCTTGAGGGCATCTCGCAGTATGAATCAAGCCTTAAGAGCAAGGGTTGGAGAAAATAGCAATGAAAATGGTTAGAGAAAATAGGTTCGAGAAAATGCCACAAGCAGAGAAAATAGCAGAGATGCAAACATATTTTTTGGCCTTGCGAAAGCTCATCAGAACATCATAATGCTTAAAATCGTCTGCTGTGGTTTAAACATCCTTTCATACTTACAGATGGTTGTAGACAAATTGTGCAGCAATGGTAGCCATGAGATGTAATTTGCCTTGTCCTACTCAACACAGTTAGGGGGTTCCTCCATCTATAAGTCCAAATCAATTGGCCTGGCCAAGGGTTTTAACCGTTGACCTTTGGATAGTGAAGCAGCACCTTAAAGACCACATAAATCCACTGACTCCACTCCCACTTCAATTTTTATTTTTATTTAAACATCAGGGCCATTCCCATGAAAATGTTAATAATAAGGAATGATGAATCATTGCCGATGGATTGTTGTTGCTCGTTATTGTTGATTTATCCACATGAATCATTGCCTTGCATGCTCCAGCTTTAACTTCATTATTTTGTGGAAAAAAGGTTTTTCCTCTGTTGGAGTTGATTCAAACATTCCATTTTACATTAAACCTCCCCAACACTTTCCATCCCACTTTCTCTCAAACACTGTGAAATAATTTGGTGAGTCCTTGCCTAGAATATGGCTGGCAGGACGGCATGGTGGTATGCACACTCACCGCCATGATGTCTAGCCTGAGTTTTAATCTCAACCCAGCTATAAACTGTCATCCCGGTGTTTCACAGGCAGGTGTTTCAATGTGTGTGTTTCCTGGTGTTTCAATGTGTGTGTTTCCTGGTGTTTAAATGCATATGTTCTCCAATGTTTCGATGTGTGTGTTTTC
>CM068952.1:111441057-111485757 GCA_035128595.1 Eptatretus atami | reverse complement strand
CAATGTGTGTGTTTCCTGATGTTTGAACGTGTGTATTTTCTGGTGTTTCGATGTGTGTGGTTTCCGGTGTTTCAATGTGTGCGTTTCCTGGAGTTTTGATGTGTGTGCTTTCTGGTGTTTCAATGTGTGCGTTTCCTGGTGTTTCAATGTGTGTGTTTTCTGGTGTTTCAATGTGTGCGTTTCCGGTGTTTCGATGTGTGTGGTTTCCGGTGTTTCAATGTGTGCGTTTCCTGGTGTTTCAATGTGTGTGTTTTCTGGTGTTTCAATGTGTGTGTTTTACAATGTTTAAATGTGTATGTTTTCTGGTGTTTCAATGTGTGTTTCCTGGTGTTTCAACGTGTGTGTTTTCTGGTGTTTCGATGTGGGTGTTTTCCAGTGTTTCAATGTGTGTGTTTTCCTGTGTTTCGATGTGTGTGTTTTCCAGTGTTTCAACGTGTGTGTTTTCTGGTGTTTCGATGTGGGTGTTTTCCAGTGTTTCAATGTGTGTGTTTTCCTGTGTTTAGATGTGTGTGTTTTCTGCTGTTTCAACGTATGTGTTTTACAATGTTTCAATGTGTATGTTTTCTGGTGTTTCAATGTGTGTGTGTTTCCTGGTGTTTCGTTGTGGGTGTTTTCCGGTGTTTCAATGTGTGTGTTTTCCAGTGTTTCAACGTCTGTTTCAATGTGTGTACATCTCTCGGATGGATGATAAACTTGGCATCGCATCATCCAGCATTTGTTGGTGAATATTAAAGATCCCATGTTGTCCTTTGTGAAGCGTAGGCGAGCTATCTCCGTCACAATGGCCAAATTCTAAATTCGTGCCCTGGCCATACTGCTGGGAAGGCGATGGCAAACCACACAGTATTTCCCTTGCCAAGAAACTGCTTCAGCCACACCGACGATCTGAAACAGAGAATACCCAGAATCGTCATGGTACATCAGAATCACAAGAATACCCAGAATATTGTGTCCATTACTAGTCACCCCATTTGATGAAGAACATACAGGTAGTGGACAAAAAAATAATGGAAACACCAAAGTGATATCACTTAGTAGGGTGTTGGTCCAGCACATGCATCCTGGATTGGGATGGATATGATGTGACATAGAGTCAGCAATGGTCTGAAACTATTCTACAGGAATGTGGCACCATTTTTCCACAAGGAAGTCCTCAAATTCATGTCGGTTTTATGGAGGTGTAAACAGCCGTCGTTGGCTCCTCTCCAGACAGTCCCACAAATGCTCTGTGGGATAGACGTCTGGCAAATGGGAGGGTCATGGAAGATGTATAACTTCGTCTTCGCTCTCCACAAACCACCAGGTGACAACATGTGGCTTGTGGACTGTGGCATTGTGTGTCCTGAAAGACCCCTCTCCCAGCACGGAAGAAATGCTGCATCATGGGATGCAGATGATCACTCAGGATAGTATTGTGGTGCACTGCATCGACCCTGCCTTCTAACTGAATGAATGGACACAGCCCATGCCAGGGAAGACATGCCCCACACCATTATTGAACCACCAGATCCTTTCACTGTTGGAACCAGGCACTTGGTGCTGTCACCACATGTGCACATGTCCATTTGTTGAGAACCTGTTGAAGGATGACTCATCGGACCATATCGCATTCCTCCACTGCTCAGCAATCCAATGCCTGTGCAACTTGCACCACTGTACCCACAAACGGGCATTTCCAGGTGTTAAGGCCCTGTCACACCTTGACGTTTTAGCCAGCGTATGCCGACGTATGAAAAATTTGGCGAATACGCTGGTACACGTCGAATACGTTATGGGGAAGTTTTGTATACGTTAAGAGCACGCTGAAGCATGCTGAAGCACGCTGGTATACGTCGTAGTACGCCGAGCTCGTCGACAAATTTTAAGCATGCTCAAAATTTTTAGATTTTGCCAGCGTATGATTTTGCCAAAAATATGCCAGCGTATGACTCGCACGTTCCGCATACGCTGGCCATAAGTTGTAGGCACGCTATGCGATCGTTGACACACGTCGACACACGTTACTTGTAAGTTACTCATAAGTCGAAACACGTCGAGGTAATGTCTAGTGTACCCGAAACTTATTTCTAACCTATGAGTAACGTGCTTTGAACCTATGTGTAACGTATCTCCAACGCATATTGACGTATGCAGACGTATTTGACGTCTTCTGGATGACCACAGAACTTACTGAACGTGTTTCTAACTTACAGCTACCGTATAATGGCGTATTGGCAGCGTTTAGGGGAATTGGTATATAAAAATGGGCTTCACAGGAGGAACCCGTCAGTGTTCCAGACTCCATGGTTTTTTTCTTTTCTTTTTCTTCGGCATGACGGTGATGTTGACACTTCGATTTCTAGTGTGGTTATGATTTAAATCGTTGAGCGGCAGCCTATTAATAGGCTACGCCACGTGATCGTCGGCGATACGCTGCCGCGTGCTATGCATAAGTTAGACTATCGTTGGGCATAGGTTGTGAACGCCGACAACACGCTAAGCATTCGTTGGTATAAGTTATCGAAACGTTCTGTGTCCGTTACTAATACGTTATGCATACATCCAACTCGTTATGAATACGCCCAAAACTGAAAAAGCATCGATAGTTCAGCGTACGCCAGCGTTTTAGATACATTTTGATACGTTGCCATACGCTGGCTAAAACGTCAAGGTGTGACAGGTCCTTTATGAGCGGTTTGTGCATAGCAACTCGGCTGTGGTATCCTGCCCTGTTAAGTTCCCTTCTGACCATTTTTGATGATGCAGAGTGCTCTGAACCCACGTTGAACTCCGCACACAGTTTGTCCACGATTGCTCTCCTGTTTCACTTCACAGTTGGGACTAATGCTTGTGCATCACACTTTTCGAGTATGAGCTTTTGCTGACTGCTGCCCTTCGATTGTCATATTTCCTTAATTTTCCAAAGCTACCATCACGTTTGAGACAGTTCCTTGTGACACGTTAGCAATTTCCGCAGCCTTTGTCAATGAAGCATCTTCCAAACTCACAACAATTACACCCCATTCAAAGTCACTCAGGTCTCCTCTTCTGGCCATGCTGGCTCTTAATACTGGATTTGAGCCACAGCTCACTTATATATCTACAATGAGAGGATTTCCACAAAGAGATTTGCACATTTCGCACACCGGTCACGTATGTGTGGTGGTCCAAAAGCTCGCATATACTGTATGTTGTATGGCCAGTATACGCTGGCGTTTCCTATTTTTTTTGTCCACTACCTGCAGCTGCATAGAGATGTATCAGCGCACAGCAGTGTTTCATTGATTCCGGGCCGATCTTAGATAAAGCTACAAGGAGTGACTGAAGGAGACATGGCTTTATGTCTTAGAAAGGAGGCAATTATGAGAGGATCTGATAAAATGGTTAAGATAATGAAGCATACAGATAAAGTAAATGCAAAATCGTGTTTTTTTTTTTCCCAGCATAATGGAAAGTGACAGGATCAGGAGCCACAGTCTTAGTTTAGAGAAGAGGAGAGTTCGTAGTAAGGCAGGGGTGTTCCACTTTGATAACAATGCATGGAATGATCTTCATGGAAAGGTAGTGGCAGCTGAAACACTACATAGATTTAAACTGAATTAGACAGGTACCTATAAGCACTGGTGATAGAGGGGTACACAGGCATGGCAGGACTGATAGCTTGGGTACGTATGAGTAATAATTGTATACGTGTGTGGTGATGTTTATGAGAGGGTCTAATTAAAAGATGAATGTGCTCTTGGTGTTTGTTCATTCCTTACCCGACAACTATTTTTATTCCTTCACCCCCATTAAATGATACAAACCAATATTTTTTTGTTTTGATATATATATATATTAATATATATATATTATATATATATATATATATATATATATAATATATATATATATATATTGTGTGTGTGTGTGTATCCCTGTGTCGTAAGAGGCGACCAGGGTTGCGTCAGGAAGGCATCCGGCGTAAAACCTGTGCAAATCAGTATGCGGATCATAATGGATGATCCGCGTGGCGACCCCTAACGGAGCAGCCGAAAGAAGAACAACAACAAGTGTGTGTGTGTGTGTGTGTGTGTTTGTGTGTGTGTATGTGTGTGTCATACTTTTTGTCTATTATTACGCACTTTTGGAATGTACCTTTGACTCTTTAGACACCTGAAACCCCTTCGAAAGTTGAAGACCCTGAAGAACCCAAAAGTTCCAAAAAGCCCGAGGACCCAAGTCCCAAAAATTCCCCGAAGACCCAAAAGTCCCAAAAGTCCCTGAGGACCCATAAGTCTCAAAAGTCCCTGAGGACCCAAAAGCTCCCCAAGACCCAAAAGTCCCCCAAATTCCCGAATAGTCCCAAGCACCCAAAAGTCCAAAAAGTTCTGGAGACCCAAAGTCCCCGAGCAATCAAAAGTTCCTGAGGACCCAAAAGTTACCAAATTCCCCGAGGACCCAATAGTCTCAAACTCCCCGAGTACCCACAAAGTCCCATAATTCACGGAGGACCCTAAAGTCCAAAAAGACCCCGAGTACCTTAAAAACCCAAAAGACCCAGCCGACCCAAAAGTTCCTGAGGACACTAAAGACCCAAATGACCCAAATGACCCAAAGACCCAAAATAACCCAAATATGCAAAAGACCCAAAGAGCCATAAGACCCCAAGGACCTAAAAGACCTTGAGGACCTCAAAGAAACAGAGGACCCACAAGACCCTTTGACCCTTTAAGACTCGACTCTCAATGAATGAGTGTGTTGTGTGTGTGTGTGTGTGTGTGTGTGTGTGTGTGGGGGGGGGGATGTTTTTGTGGAGTTCTGCGAGAGCGTTCTGATGTGGAATGTAATACACAAAAATGATATCATGTCCTCCTGAGTTGATTATGCTAATTAAATGCAAAAATCCATTGAATTCCCATGTTTATACACACGCCGTGTTAAGGTATATTAAGCAGCTTAATATGTCTTCTACCACAGCATGGCATTCTAATTACAAAATATATAACAAAACAATGATAACATTGTAACAAGCATATCTATCTATATTCCAGCAATCTCTGTGTGTGTCTGTCTGTCTGTCTGTCTGTGACCGCCGTTTCTCGACGACCGCCAGTCCGATCTGATTGAAACTTGCCAGGAATATTGCCGGGCTGCGCAGATGTGCCTTTTCAAGGTTTGATATTAATCGGACGAGCGGTTCCCAAGTTACGGCCATTTATCTGTCAACCAATGACAGGCCACGTGCTATGACATCACGAATGACGTCACAATTATTTTTATTTTTTTGCACGCATTGACGTCACAATTCTCTTCTTCGTTTGCTATGACGTCACAATAGCGCTGGACCTGAGTATGTGCCTTTTCAAGTTTGATATTAATCGGACAAGCGGTTCCCAAGTTACGGCATTTACTGTCACCAATGACAAGACACGGTGCTATGACGGCACGAATGACGTCACAATTAATGGTTTTTTTTTGCACGATTGACGTCACAATTCTTCTTCTTCTTCGTTGGTATGACGTCACAATCGACGCTGGGGACCTGAGTATGTGCCTTTTCAAGGTTTGAATTCGTTCTTCATCCATTTCAGCTGTTTCCAAGTGTTTCCAAGGTTGATTAATTGTTCAATTATTAATTAATCCCAAGGTTTGAATTTCCCAAGGAAGAGCTGTTTCCCAAAGGTTAAAGCTGTTTTTCCCAAGGTTTGAATTAATTGTTGTGCTTGGTAGACATTTGTGAATACATTTACAAAGAGAGGGCGAGAGAGGAGGGGGAGAGAGGAATGGGGGAGAGAGGGGGGGGGCAAGAGAGGGGCGAGAGAGGGGGCGAAGGAGGGAGGGAGAGAGGGGTGAGAGAGAGGGGCATCACAATTGAAGAAGGGGAGAGAGGAGGAGCGAGAGAGGGGGACGGGAGAGGGGGGTGAGAGTGGGGGCGAGAGAGAGGAGGGGCGAGACTAGGGGGAGAGAGGGGGGGCAAGAGAAGGGGGAGCGAGAGAGAGCGGCATCACAATTCTTTTCTTCTTCGTGTATATGACGTCACAATTGACGCTGGGGACCTGAGTATGGTTCCCAGGTCTTTCCCAAGTTATGGCCATTTATGATACAGTTGGTACCGATCTAATTGAAACAATGCCCCAATCCAGTCGTCGTTTACGAGAGCGAAGGAACAAAGCTGCACATACTGGTATGCACCTACGGGCCCGCACTAGTACTAATTAATGCTAATAATATAAGTAGTATCATATGGCAAGAACAAACAAATAATCCCCATGCTTGCCCCAAGCACATCTGGGCTTGGTGGAAGGCAAGCTAATGCTCAAGCAGTACAGCAGGCGGGTATACAACAAGGCTGTGAAGACAAATTAAAATTTGGTCTATCCGACCAATGGGGCCACTCGTGTATATAAAAGCCAGTTCGTTTTTGGACCATGGTGGTGTGGATGGACTGCCATCACCCCATTGGTTGGACAGCTGGCCCAACTCCACCCATAATTGTAACCTGAGAAAATTCATACAGCCGCCATGTTGTGAAGCAGCATAGGCCGCAGGCATCAGGCCTTAGGGTGCAGGCCTCTGCCGTCAGCTCATGGTCCAGTGCAATTGGGATTATCCGAGCTATGTGACCACGATGTATTATATATGCACGTATGTAGAAGGCATCTTTTTGCTTCATGTATGTACACCGGGTTAGTTTTATTATTTTCTGCAGCGATTGTTGCAGTGATTTGTGGTCTATACACTGCCCAGATAAAAAGGATAAGCAATTTGTCTGATAAATTAAGGTTTTTGCACGATTCTCGGTTTTAGCCCGATTTTACAAGGCTGATTAGTGCAAAAATAAAAGAAGGTTCACCCATCATAAGCATTAGGCATGTTTTTGCTTCATGTATGTAATCCAGGTTGCAGCAGTCTTTTGTCTATATACTTCCTAAATAAAAGAATGAGTAATTTGTGCAATGAATGAAGGTTTTTGTGCATGATTTCCGTTTTAGCCTGACTTTTGAAGGCTGAATAGTGTAATTTCATTTGAGGTGATCAGATCCTGAGCAACGGTCCAGGACCATCTGCTAAAGGAAGTAGAACATTTTTCTTTACCACCTAGTAAGACTGTCAAAAATTGAATGAGGCATTCAGGTGATGAGGGATACTGTATGTTTCATTTAGATCTTGAGGAAGTGCTGGCCAGGATTGTTCATGAATTGAACGTTTAATTTGGTTGCGCAAGAACAAGGCAACCTCATTAACTCTGCTGGTGATGGTTTGATGGCCTTCAGATACGTTAAGATTTTCTCCAAAAAGTATATTTTCAGTTGCGACTGATTCAATTGACAGGTTATCTGGTCTGACGTACACTCGGCAATTCACAGTGAAGAAGTGAAGATAGTCTTGAAATTTTGATTCAAGGTTTTGACCTAAATGATTTTTGCTTGCATCTTTGACCTGGCATATTCCGTTTGAATTCATCGATTTTATAATTTTATCAGTGAATTCCTGAAAAGGAACAATCCGAGGGTTAGAAAAAAGTTCAAAACAGATATTGTTATATAGCATATTGAGTGCAGCTTTTTCCTCTTTTGCATATGGGTCTTCTACTTCACACTTTGAAGATGATTTCTCCAGCACTTCTGTGTATTTTCTGTAACATGGTCCGTGGTAATGTGCTTCCGCTGCGATGATGCAGTATCTCTTGAGGTCAGACTCATAAGTCTTTCACCTAAGCATTCAATTGCAATGATGCGAACTTTTTGGCCAGCTCTGAGTTCTACTGCTGGTTTCAAAGTTTCATGACTACTCATTTCTTTGAAAAACTTTGTAACTTTCTGATAGAAAATGCATATTTTGTCATACACTATGGATTGTGTAGACTCCCTTTCTATATGAGATATTGTGGATACATTGACATTGTGGTGAGTTTCTGAACTTTGTTCTTTTTCAAGCCTTGCAAACGTTTTCTTATGATTGAAATCTGATCTACAAAAATCAGTTGGAATGTTCTCACATGAATGTTGGTTAATTGGTTCACATTTTCTAATTACAGCAGCTTCACTGAGTGTTTTCCACGAATGATTATCTTGAGGAGTAGTCAATTCATGAAGAGGTGACTTGGTATTGCATATAATGCACACTCTAACATCTATCTTCCATCTTTTCAGTTTCACCTCACTATCTGACATTGTTATCACTTGTCTTTTCAGTGTTGGGGGATTGTTGTTGCTGGATCCTATGTTGCTGCTTCATGGTTAGACGGCATGCACCACATATCTGAAACAATAGAAAATAAGCAGCTGAATTATTTATGTTTTATACAGTAGTCTTGTATATGATTTTTGTTTGTTTTTTGTTCAAGATGGTCAAATATGCTATTCTTTTAATCACCGTCATTCTAAACAACTTTTTAACATGTGATACATAAGTATAGCAATCGTGGATTTTGAGTTATTACTCAACATCAGTTATGTACAATATTTTCCTAAATTTGGCGGCTATTTTAAATAGTCCCAAAGTGGCACATAATAAGTAATTTTAGAACATGTTGTAATTCTTTTTTACAGTTTATATATCAGGCTAAGTGAAAATATATGTGTTACGATAACTCCGTTGAGGTATTCAAAATTATGATGAACTTTATTATATGAATGTAAAACAAACAAACAAAAAAAAGCTGTTTTTTAAACTTTATTATTCCCAATATTTCAAAGTTTATATTAAAAATATTGAATATAAATACACCACCGTAAGTAAAATGTCATTTTAAACAACTTTTAATTATTGGTAAATATCCAGAACATCAACCAATAATGAGCTACAGCTCAATAACAGAAATGTTTAAAATCAGCCTAAAATTGACAATCATTTTCAATGATGGCAGCCAAAGTGGTATTTATCTCAGAATCTGGGATGTCCCTGACGTCATTCCACACAGTTTCGGTATCAAACTAACTAGAAATCACAGTGGCTTTTAGACCCTATATTTGGGAATCAAATCGAAAATTTAATTGGTTGGCTCATGGACTATAGGCTTTAATCCTTAGGTTTGAGGCCTCTGAGGTCATCATATGTGCCAGTGCAATGAGAATCTACCTGAGTTATAAAACCACGATGTATTATATGTGCACATAGTCAGAGGGCATGTTTTTGCTTCAAACTCGGGTTGTTTTTTTATTTTCGGGAGAGATCGATGCAGCGGTCTGTTGCCTATATATACACTGCCAAAATAACTGTAGCATTCTCTCGAGCAAGGGCTTCTACCACCAGAGGTTCCCTGGGTCCTTGCTATATTTTGCTTTTAACGATGTGTATATATGCATCATGTGCAACCAAGCTGTCTCTGCCAAAGCCCTGGGAGCATGACAGAACAGGAATGTTTGGGGAAATGTAATCAAGAAAGCCTCCATTTAGCCAAGATGTGACGGGAAAAACACACAAAAAATATATATGTAATATATATGCAAATATATATATGTATGTGTATGTGTATGTTATATGTATATATTATATAATATATATATATATATATATATATATATATATTTGAGATATGGACCTGGGATCAAAACATCCTGAGCCAACAGATCAAAGTGGAACACCAATCTTATCTTTTTTAAGTCCCTGGGCATTGTCAGCCTGATCGAGGCTTGATGTGAGATGCATTGATGAAAGCAGTCACTCCTCTGAGTAAATTGATCTTGTGTGTCATGGTCTTATCTGATATCTGTAGCATCTGAACTTTACTCCCTGAAAACCAGCAGCAGCGAACCAATCATCCTGCATTAAGTACTGCAAACCAATCATTTTTACATCGGTAAAAATGTTATCTATTGTCTTTTATGTGGAATAAGTCATTCTTTATCACCACATGTATTTGACTGGAGTGCAGTTTCAGAATGTCTTGAATCTCTGTATCGATGGTTAAATTATTTCGGTTAAAGGCAATATGTTGTTCATGAATTGGCCTCAGAACAGTTTTTATTGCCATCCAACTTTAATTTGAATAATTATGATGTATTAATCTTCAGAACTTTATATGCCTGTGAAAGAACGAGCATATTATTTAATTCAACTCCACACACACGCTGAAATAATAACTTGGTGGAAGTGCTGTCTACTCTGTGATTGATTCCTATTCTAGCTGTTAAAACTGTCATGCTGGTGCTTTTCAGACAGGGCATTGTGTCAATGAGTACATCTGTCAAATGAGATTTTAAGCTCGGTGTCGCAGATGCCAGCATACGCTGGTGTATATCAATGAACCCACGGTGTCTTTCACAAGAGTAGGCCATTGTGTGCCATAACCATGAAATATGGCTAATTTCCAAATTCCTGTCCTCACTTCCAGGATGTGCTGCAGTTGCAGCACAGCTTTGCCCCCATAAACCAGTTGCTGGATATATATATTTCTTGAATAAATGAGTCCACATTTGAACTTTCACATCCATTTTTAAGTTAACTTGTTTTTCAAAAAAACAATTTGTTGTGTTTGTATGAGACACAATACATGTAAGATGAATTGATGCATTAATGGAAAAGGGTGGAGAAGCCTTTCCGCAACATCCCCATTACATTTAAATTTCTTTGTTTGTAGTTTGAGCCAATATCGAACCATAGTTTGAGCCAAGTTTGCAAAGAAATTTTCACCAGAAAACTTTTCCTTTGATGAGATGGAGGTCATTTCATGTCTGTTGATGTGAATTTCTTTTGCTTGTAGTTTCATGGCCAAAGTTCCACGTTTCTAACAATAACCTCATTATGTGCTGCTCTCGAAGTGTGCAAAACATCTTCGCAGCATGTATGTGCTATCTTTGGCATGCAGACAATGTGTCCATGGTCATCTGATGAATTGAGAAGGATGCTTGCAATGTTCAACTATTACTTAGTGCATTTATACACCCAATTGCAGTGCATCATGCCAGTCATTCGAGATTAAATTCTTCATTTTGACTTTTTGAGCTGAAAGACCTTCAGAGTGTTTCAAGTTTTATTTTGGAGAGTTGTATTTTTGAAGTCGAGATCATTCCCTAACAACTGCTCCAGTATAGCATTTTTACCTCATTTGGTATTTAAACTGTAGTCAGAATGATGAAATGTAATGCCAAGGCTGCAAGCTTTGATACATTGTTATGACTAACGAGTCGGTGTCCTTATGCATGCCTATGTCGTATATATATTGTTTTGGAATTATGGTTGTTATTAAAAACATTGCTGGCATAGTGGTGTTGAGACTCGTTGGTGCTAAAATTTATTTCTCTTGTGTTTTCCTTTCATTGTTTTTACGTAACATTGGCAATATCTGCATTTGTTTCAGTATTACGATTTGGATGCAGTATGTATTGAGTAGATCAGTAAACATTTGATGACGTAATTTGCTCTGATTAAGGTTTACAAATTTGGGAGTTATCGCTTTAAATGATGATTGGTAGGATACCCTGAGTTGGTAATGTCTGGTCCTCTGAGCCTCTGACCTCTGGGCCATCTGGTCCAGGGTTTGATCTCCCACAGTCGGATCCAAGAAAAACTGTCGTCGGGGGTGATGCTCATAGTGACTAATGCAATGCAGATATGTCATTCTTCCATGAAGATACAAAGCTGGTTGCAACATTTGTAATATGCACATGAAATATCTCAGGTATATTTTACAACGGTGGGCCTGTCTCAGGTATATTCTCAGGTATATTCTATCGACAAACTCGTACTATGTATAGGCAGTTGACGTTCTTGAACTTATGGCGATCTTTCAATGACAGATTTAAATACCAATTAATTTGTACATCTTGCTTAGTTGAGTAAATATTGTTGTGTAAGTTACCATCATATTTAAATAACTCTCACTCACTTGTTTTGGTGAAGCCATGATCTTTTTTCTTCTTTGCTGATATCATGAAAATTGAATGTGGAAAACAAATCTGTCTAAGTAAGTTTATTGCAAGAAGGAAATCTCATGAGTTCCTTATATTTTGGTTGTTCAAGTTTACTGTTCACCATGAGTTACTCAGCTCTTGTTTGGTGGGAAACACATAGTTCACCCAATCAGCACAGTCAGCCTATACAGCAAAGATAAGCCATTTCTGTGTTCTCAAATCGTAAATTTCCACCCTGAATGCACAATTCTTGCCAAGGTCTCCACTCCGCAGGTCATGACAAAAATTGACTCAATAAGCTTGCTGAAATAATTAAAGTTTATCCTCAAAATCAAGCATCACAACATCAATTCCAGAGTTTGTTGTGCTTATGACTCACCAAGTTGTTTTGAGATAGCGGTAATGTTGGCCAACAAACATGCTTCAGCACATCTATTACTTTAAAAAGTCCCATTTTCTCTAGGATGTGCTAAATGAGTTAGCCACAAAGTAATATTGGCTGATTATACATAGCACTGTCCTCCCTATTAAAGTCTGGTATGACCAATCAACACTGTGCCTCAGTCACCGCAATTATTTTTCCTTTCTTTACAAAAAAAATCCTCACTACACTTTCATCAAGGACATCGGAAAGTGTTTGTTTGTTTTGATTTGCGCAAAAGGAATTTGCGATTACTTCACAAATATGTCTTGTCTATTTTTTCCCCTGCAAAGGAAAATTTAATTTCAATGCACCAAATGTAAATAGCACAATGGAGTGTTGTTAATGAGGACACAAACCTCAGTTCTGCTGTGGACAGCTTGATAAAGTTCAAACTTCTCTGGTGGCAAGAAGTTATTGATTTTATTGATACACACTCCAGTCATTTTGTTGGTGGAACATTCGAAAATTGATTTACTTTTGCTTTAAATTATTTAGCACTTAAGATTACAATTCTCGTGGCTTAGTTAAGTGTCAAATGTTAGCGCAGAGAGATTGCACAATATGAATGCTGACATTAAAGAGACAGTCGCCCTTTAACAATGTAGAATGTAAAGGTCGTGTCTAATGGTACACAAATACAAAACTGGGACTCCCTGCTGAATGCTTCATGGCCACAATAATCTCATTTCACAGTTCTCAAAAATGACTGACATTCCCACTTTTGAATATATGGAAATGAAACCCATTATCAGATTTTCTGCTGCCTTCCGTGAAAGCAGAGGATAGCTCAGTTATGGGTCTCGTCTTGGGGCTGACATCGATATAGCCTTGCCAAAGCAATACATGGTCAGTGGGCTTCCTGTGTTTAATTGCTTCTACTGAATGTGAGGTCTCCTTTCATGAATCCTCACCAAGCAGAGCGTGGATTCTTCTGGCAAGATGATGTTTAAATGTATTCAGTCTAGAGCTTGCAGTGATAGCAAAACAATTCTAGCATATCAGCCATCATGAACAATCCATGAGTTCTCAGAGATTGTTTATAATGACTTAAAAAGGGGGTCATTTTGTGGAGTTCTATCAGCATATGGAAACCGTTGCAGCAGAAACATGTCTTTAGAGCAATTAAGAAAGACACTTCTTTCATTAATGAATTCCAGATATTCCATGACAATGTGAAGTTTCTGACAAGGTTTCAAAAAGTCCGTGGGATACTTCTGCAACATCGTTATTTTAAAAATAAAGATCCTCAACTGTGAAGCAGTTGTCGATGCAATTATTAGGCCTTGGTCTTTCTTCCTCGTCTTCCTCTTCTTTTCATTCCATTATAGAGTTTCATTCCATTATCGAGACCAGACTCAGTGACGTAATGGTTAAAACATCCTCTCTGAGTCTGGTAGGTCAGTGGTTCGAACGCTGGCAAAGTCATACCAAAGACTTTAACCTTCATCAGTACACCCGCGAAAAGTTGCATCATGGAACACCTAAGGTCCAATCGGACCCCGGCACAAAATTGACATGATAGTAAGCTATGGATTGAAATTACAGAAACTATTGGCCTTAGAACTTTTATTTGATTAGCATGCAATATGAACAATGTAAAATACATTATTCTGGAGGAAATATGATAATAAATCAAGAAATTACAAAGTTACATTGTTCCTTCATAAATATAAAATTAGCCATTACAATTCCTTATACAGTATAACAAAAAATGTCAATGTTGAATTCTCAAGATCTAGATTCTATTTTCTATAGTTCATGTTATCATCCACCAATATATGATGATGTTACCTCAAGCAACATTCAATTCAAGGAAAACTGATAGTGTACATTATGTGTCACCTGGGGCTTTACCAAAGCTCAAACAAATGTGTACTGTACTTATATTACGGATTGTACTGTAGTGCTGCAATTAATTATCCTCTACAACAGCCTATATAGTGATATAAATGGCTGGAAATACGTACATGGTTTATGACAAACTCGATGTATAGTGATGGTCAGAGATAGTCGAGGTCTGCATGGAGCCCAGATAAATGTTAGATTATAGCTACATACTCCATCTGTTTATTTCAAATTAACAAAAGCATCACATTGATCCTCGGTTTTTGCTTGACAATTACATCAACTGATATAAATTTGAATTGATTCTATGAAAAGATATTCCACTAAGAAAGTCGTGCAGTTCTACCTGGACCCCAAGTGTGCTGGTTAGGGTTAAAAACGGTACGTGCTGCTTCCTTTCTTGATGCTCAACATTTAAACAGGATAGAGCATGGACAAACAATAATAGGTTGACAACCATTGTGCAGGCTTGATGGACCGTATGGCCTCCTCCTGCGATTATCTTCCTTGTGAGAAAACTCGTATTATTATTATTATTATAATAAATAATGTTGCCTTAACTGAACAGACTCATATGCCACACTCTCAAAATGCCAAGCCTCAGATGGAGGGAACTCAAGCCTGGAATGAAGAGATTTAAGTGCCACAGCTGTTGCAACTGCAGTCCCTCTCTCAGCCTCACTCATAATATTCTGATGTCTGAAAAGACTGTGACGATGAGGGATGAGTAAAGAGCCATATGTGTGTGAAGCAAGTCACATTCGGATATAGAAAAATGAATTTTAATGAATATCATGTAAAACTATAGTAGCATTTTTACAACACAGAGTCTCGCCTCACGTGCTCATTCTGAACAAAAATACCATCATCAACTGAACAAAAATACCATCATCAACTGAAAAAAAATACCATCATACTATTAAGACCCACTGTTATTATAGCCAAAACACCATATCATCCATACTCACGCCTGGTGTTGGCTTAATGGTTCGGGTGGTGGGCTTGGTGGGCTTGGGATCCTAGGATCCTGAGTTCAAATCCCACTCGGCTGTTGAATTAATACCAGGTGGGGTTGACTCTGCCTGTCATCCTTCCCTGGTCGGCAAAATGAGTGCCTGCTTGCTGGTATCCTGTGTCGGAGTGGCGAGCTGTCCAGGATTGTGCCCAATCATCAGAGTTATCAATAAAATATTCTCCATGGGGAGTCCCTCCTACATTTAAAGTTTTGCATCAAGGAGTCTGCTTAGGCAGCACCAACGCTCTGCACAGAGTATGGTCCCAATGGATGGATGGATGGATTCATGCACTGTGTTATGTCACATACATTGCCATTATCTGTAGCTTTGTTAATGATTGATTATTAGGATGTCTAACAAACACTTTTGTGCATGATTAAGGCTCTATTGCATCAATTAATATGAATATGGAACTGGAGGTCACATCAAAATCTGAAGGAAAACTTCTGAATGATAATTCGATGAGGAACATTTTGGCAGCACTTTGAAATCACTACGATTATCCATTCAAAAATTGTCTACAAATGTATTTTTCACATTTGTGATGACCGTGACCTTGACCTTTGACCCATTGATCCCAAAAACAACTAGAAGCACTTTTTATAATAACCTATGATGTTTAAATTTTCAAACTACATTCACCATGGCTAGTTAATCATATATATGAAATTTGCATCAATCTATTAAGCAATATAAGAGAAGGAATTTTTTTTTAAAGTTTTCGTTAAATCCAATATGGCTGCCAAACCATGTGACCGATGACGTTTTGGTTATCTCCCTTGTATCCCCATGGGTTTTCAATGATATACTTAATGTTTCGGATCTCGCCCATTAAGCGGTTTCAGAGAAGAAGATGTCCAATTTTTTTTCCTTCAATCCAAATGACTGCCATAACACGTGACCTATTACATCAGATTATATCAATGATGTACTTAATGTTTCGGATCCATTGGTTCAGTGGTTTGAGAAATGTTTTTTTTAAAGATTTTATCTTAAATCCAACATGACTGCCAGACCATGTGACCAATGATGTTGAAATGTTCAAACTATATCCCCAATGGCGAGTCGATCATGTCTAAGAAGTTTCACATTCATCGGTTAAGCATTCTGGAGAAGATTTTTTACATTTTTATTTTCAATCTAATATGACCGCCAGTGCATCTGACTGACAACATCATAAATTTACTCACTCAAATCAGGTCATAGGTCAGATGTATGAAGTTTCAGATTTTTTTGGATAAATTTTTTGATTCAACCAATTATGGCTGAAATATCACTTCACTGATGATGTCATTGTTATCACCCTATATACCCCATTGGGAGTTAATGACATTTGCCAAGTTTCTATTTTTTTCATTGAGCAGTTTCAGAGAAGAAGATGTCCAATTTTGTTCCTTAAATCCAATATGGCTGCCATACTATGTGACTTATTACATCAGAGGTATCAATAAAATATTCTCCATGGGGAGTCCCTCCTACATTTAAAGTTTTGCATCAATCGAACAGGGAGTTGCAGAGAAAAAAAAATTAAGTGAAGATATATAGACCCGGACACACACCACACACACACACACACACACACACACACAACACACACACACACACACACACACACACACAAACACACGCGTTACAACAGCCTCGCAATCCCTTCGGGTGAGATTAATTAATTGATTACCTCTTGTTTGGTGGTGGTGAATGGGATACTAAGAGGCAAGATACATTGCACTGAATTCTATTGTGCTGCAGATGGACACAGAATTTGACCAGATTAGTTTTGTCAAAACAAGACGATGTTAAACCTAGAATTCAGTAAGTAATAAATACAACCTGAAGTGTTCTCAGTGTTCCAATGTGCTTTGGTTTAGCAAGACTCTTATCACCTTTGTTTGGATTTACACAATAGGGCAAAAGTAGCAGCAGCAAAATGAGCTCCTCCGTAGGTGTAGGCCAATTTTTCTCATGTGTTCTGTAATGGTCAAGTATCACCTGAAAAACATTCCGTCATTCTTCATTACATTCCTAACTTCCTCGAATGCTCATTTTTCTCGCAGATGCTATAAAGGAGAACAGTCCTCAAGGAGCCCATATGTGTCTTTTCCTTTCTTTGATGCTTCTCACACTTTCTACATGCCAAAGGCTCTTCTTAACCTATGTACTCAAAGCTTTTCCCCTTAAATCCTCCCCTCTCCCAAGTGTTGTTTTTCTCCATAAAATGAGCAATATTATCCCATGTTATCTGAGCCAAGCAGATGTGCAAGCCACAGGTCACAAAGATAAACCAAATGGTGGCTGCAGCAATGAAGCCTTGTGAGACAATGGCAATAGATGATTCACCTCTCCACCACTGATCCATTTAAAGGCTGAGATATCAATTCCTCCCTTTAGTGTTTGGGTGTCGTTTCTAGTTGGTGGAGCAGTTGAGTCATTACACTGTACTGCAGATATTATTTGCTTTTTATCACTTTGGATATATAGGAGGCAACCTTACTTGTTAACAGTTTCTGTTTCAGGATCTCACTCAACATGGTGTGCTCTTCACATCATCAAATTCTGGTGTGCTCCCTCAGCTCAAATCCAAAACCATGAATTAAAGGTAATTGATGTTGGGTGTCATGAAAGATGAATTCGTTTGGGAAGTTGAGAGATGCTATGACGAAGATGTACACTACCATTTTTTGAAACTGCATATTATCAAACCGTGATTTCCAAAGTGTAATTATGTTCTTAATCACTGGACCATTATTTTTCTGTCGTGGAGTTGAATGTCTTTGCTTGATGTTTTTGTCAGTATCTCAGACTGAATTCCAGAGTGGGGATGTTGGGTGTTGAGGAAAATTGTGGAAAAGGGGGCGAAATGAAAGTACTACTTCTGACTTTTAGTGTGCTGTGGGAAGGAAAATACAGGGAAAAGAAGCCATCTTCAGGTATATAACTGGTGTGGTTAGGTGCTGACGCTAGTGTGGTTAGGTGCTGACAAGGTCATTCTGTTGTGTGCCTAGAGACGCTAACTTCAGCAAGTGGGACGGTTGAACCGCAATGCCTGTACACCCAGGGTAATGGATGAGGATTATATAGGTGCAAAAATGGTCCTGAAGTATTTTTTATGGCACTGAGTTTCAAAACACCAATGTACTGTATATGATAGATTTTACACAATGTTATCAAAACTATTAGGACAGTAAGGAAGCAGGTTGGCTGATAAATTAACGACTGTTTATTCCATTTCTACAATGGTATCTTCGTCAGTGATACTTTGTAACAAAGATTCGTAGATATCAGTTTTAATATTGCACCATTCCTCCTTGACAACACCTGTAAGTTCAGTGATGGATTGTGATCTATTGACTCTGGCTTTCAAGCAATATTCCAAGACATACCAGAGTGGTTTGATTGGCTTTAAGTTGAGACTATGTTGCCAACTGTAGATTTGGTACTTTATCATTTTCCTATCACGTTCCTTAGGTGGCTGGCTTGGGACCTAAGGGTCCTGAGTTTGAGTCCCTGTTGGCTGTTGAATTAACACCAAGTGAGGTTGACTCAGACTGTCATCCTTCCGAGGTTGGCAAAATGAGTACCAGTGTACTGGGGTAATAATCACTCGGGGTAACCTGTGTCAGAGTGGCGACCCATCCAGGACTATACTCCTTGCCAATGAAATAGACTGCCTCGGCAGCCCTATGCGCCTTTATGGCACAAAATAAATGGTATTATTATTATTATTATCACTTTCCTTATTTATCATTTTGGTTAAATAGGAGGCAACCTTACTCGTTAACAGTTTGTGTTTCAGGATCTAACTAAACATGGTGTGCTCTTCACATCAACAAATTATGGTGTGCTCTTTCAGCTTAAATCCGTAACGATGAATTAAAGGTCATCGATGCTGTGTGTCATGAAAGATGAATTGGTTAGGGAAGTTAAGAGATGCTATGGTTAAGAAACACTACCATTTAGTGAAACTGCATATTATCAAACTGTAATTTCCAAAATGTAATTATGTTCTAAATCACTAGAACATTATTTTTCTGTTTTCTTCACAATTATTTATTATTTTACAATCACTACATTTTTTTTTCTTTACAAAACAATTAGATGGTGGAGTTGATTGCTGCTTTATCACTTTCCGTATTGCCATTGTCTTTTATCACTTTCCTAGCAAGCACAGTAGCACGGCAAAGTGTGTTGGCACACTGTTAGACATGCTGGTAGACACGAGGCCCCTTACTATTTTACGTATTCCATCAAATCTTATGATAATGCAGCATTTCTTGAATTTCAGAACAAGGTAACTTTAATAAAGCACACACTGCCTTACGGTGGGGGAGAGGGGTTGGGGGTGGGGGGTAAATATGCAAGTTGAGAGACAAGTTGGGAAGGTTAATTTTATAGAATGGGTGTGTTGTCCAAATACATCTATTATTATAGGGCATCCCTAATCAAAAACTAATAGGGAAAAATAGAAGAAAAAAAAAAGGAAAAAATTCAAAAAACATTTTTTTCCCCTTTTTTTTGCAAATAAAAAATAATATTTTAAATAGCAAGTTTTGGAACAAAAAAAAAGGAGGAAAAAAATAGATTTTAAAGAGCGAGTTTTGGAACAAAATAAAATAGGTTCTGTTCTTGTGTATGGCAACTTGGCTGCTATCATTTCTTGGAAGCACAGCTGTGCTACTGAGGCTGTGCCCCTCTCCCAGTTCACTGGTACTCATTTTGCTGACTTCAGAAGGATGACAGGCTGAGTCAACCCCACCTGGTGTTAATTCAGTCACCAATCAGACTTGCACTCAGGACCCTAGGATCCTAAGCCAACCATCCAAAGCATTAAGCCAACACCAGGTTATTAGAAAAGGTGAAAATAGATTTTAAATAACTAGTTTTGAACAAAAAAAAAAAAGGAAATAAATAGGAGAAAAATATGTTTTAAATAGGCAACAGCAGATATGTTTAAAAAAATAGGCAATATGTTTAAAAACAGAAAAATAGTGAAAACAGCAGCAAATCTTGTGTAAAAAAAAAAAACTCCAGGAAAATAGTGAAAAAATAGCAACCGATTTGGTGTAAAACAAAGTATTGAAAAAATAGTGAAAAAATAGCACTGCAACGACCGAAATCTTGAAAACAGCAAATAAAAATCGGAAAGAAAGCCTGTGTTTTTGCCATTTTGGGGAAAAAAATCGTTTTTAAATAGCACTGCAATACCAAAAATAGACGAAAAATAGCCCAAAAATAGGGAATATATATATATATTTTTTTTATTTTGCTTGCTGCAAATCGACTAGGGATACTGTATATGTACTGTACATTGGTACCTTTATATTTTATGTAAAATAGTAATTTTCAGACTATGAGTTGAGCATCACACCAGCATATCAAGCACTTTAAGAGAAATATTTACCGGCCAGAATAATGGACACCTGCCCCCCCCCTCCACCTTCTTTCCCCATTCATTTCTGAAAGAACAGGGTAAAATAGGATGAGTATACTGTTTATGTAAGTTCGAGTTTATATAGACTGACATCAATTATTCATGAAGCGCTTATTAAAACTTAATATCATCAATAACAACACAAACCGACCTTGTACCAGCATTCGACAATTCAGCATTGTGTGTGACACAAATTTAGCCTGTTTTTCACACTGCTTACAGATATCTATAGAATTTCTGTGTCTGCCCTATTAAATTGTTTTTCTTTGTAATGGGGACCAACACTGAGGCATAATTATCAGTATGGTCACATTTTCTAAGTAGAGACTTCCTTGCAGGAGCTCAAGCACCGACTTTACAAAACTATTAGTAAATGTTCATTTAAGTCTACTAATGCCATCATGATTATTTTCAAATGTAAAATCCTTAACTCTGCAAGTTTTTCCACTTTGTCCCATTTTTATATTTTTGGCTAATATGTAGAAATTTCCAACAACAGAACTCTCCCCCTCCCCCCTTCACAACAAATGCCTTTGATAAATACATAATTTAAGAAACTTTTAAAGGAGAAGAGGCCTGAAACCTAAATAATAACTTGACCCTTTATATTTGTGTTTTGCCTGTGGAAGATACTCCTTGGCATTCCCAGAATTTAACATCTTTTTATTGACCAGCAGGCATGTATGTGCTGTTGGATATTGTGTCATCGATTGTGGATTGTCTGCAAAGGTTCTTTAAAGGGGAACCCAAAAGTTAAAACAAAAAACAAAAAAAAAAAACATTGAGGATCATTAATAACGGTCTAATTTGAAGAGAAAAATAATTTGAATTTTTTTTTTGCCAATCACTGTCGAAAAAAGTCCTAGATTGTCTATTTTCAATTTCGCCAATGACGTCACATTATGAACTTGCCTTGATCCAAATTGCGGCTTTACATGGGGACACTGTGTATTTCAAGCTTGGATTCCGATATTGATTGTCTATTTTCAATTTCGCCAATGACGTCACATTATGAACTCACCTTGATCCAAACGGCGGCTTTATATGGAGAAACAGTGTTTTTCAAGCTCGGATTCTGATATTGATTCCACTGTAATTAGCGACTCCGAAATTCTCAGGATGTTGAAACTGATCAGTGGGATTTTGAAGAAACTATTGGAGACAAAATTAGTAATGGAAACGCTTTTGGGGGAATTGTGGAGCTGAATCGTTTTTAGCCTTATGCGAGCAATTCAGAGGAAGAAGGCGGAGGTGTTCATGAAGATGAAAACGCCGGTCATGTGATCATTTCAGCTTGGTAGTGTTTGATTTTCCATTCAGGCTGTGGTTTATAAGGGAGGGATTTTGTATTAATTGATAAATCGGTTTATCTATTACTCAAGCAGAAATACCCAGTATCACCCGACAGCCGACACCGTGGACGAAATGGGTGACCAATGCTTTGTCCCACCGTCGCAGGCTGACTAGTTGTCTTGTATGTTACAGGATTGTCCTGCTTCTTACTTTCCCCCAGACACCATTTGTGTACTGCCGTGTCCCACCATCATGTCCGTGAGGTGTCGTTGTCCCTCCTTTGTGGGTGGGGGAGGAGGGTGAAGGGGGTGGTGTAGGTGGTGGTGGTTATTGTGGGTGTATGTGTAGAGAGGGGGTGTGGGATGGTGTTGGGTATTGTGGGGGGGGGGCATGGGTAGGGAATGCAGCAACATGCTGCTGCGGTGCATGCTCCCATACCTGACCTGACCTGGGGAAGAGGGGGGAGGAGGGGCCCTGAAAGTTATAGCTTTCTTGATCAAATCCTCTCGGAGGAGGAGATGATGATACATACATACTTTCTCTCCACAATAAATAGATGGTGGTTTATTTGACTTGTAGTAATTTGTATTGATATATAGATAATTATTTTCAGGAGCTCTTGTGGTCACTGCCGGGCGATGGCAACAGGTGTTTGATTCATCACTCAAATTGCCCGTGTTCATGTACTTGTAGCTGGGTGGAGATGGTGTTACAGTTTCAAGTGATGGCTGTTTTTTCCGCTTAATCATAGGGGTTGCATCCTCTCTCAATTTTGGCAGATAATCACAAGATCTAGCC
The DNA here is from genome assembly GCA_035128595.1 of Eptatretus atami. Taxonomy (NCBI): domain Eukaryota; kingdom Metazoa; phylum Chordata; class Myxini; order Myxiniformes; family Myxinidae; genus Eptatretus; species Eptatretus atami. The sequence goes on along the minus strand of CM068952.1, from coordinate 111,463,137 downwards.
ATCTCTGTTGTTTCATAACACTTCTCGGTAACATGTTTCCGAGCACAAAAGCGAACATTTTGTAGAACCCATCCACACTCGGGTATTTCGGACAAACCTCGTCCAATTTCTGACAACCCTCACGTCTTTTGGCCACTGGTGTAGCAGGAAACCATCTCGGTTTATATTATTTCAACCACCAATGATGCATCGACTTGACATGTTTGTAGAAAATCGAAAATTATTTGCCATTTGAGTGAAATAATACTATATAAAAATCAGTATACAGTACTGGTTAAAACCAGTATACAGTACGGATCTGGTGGTCAAATTCTGGATGCGATGTCGCAGATAATCTGAAGAAGAAGAAGATTTATACTTTTATTCACGAATTTACCCACTTTATCATTCGCAAATCAGAAAAATGACACATCATATCTATTTTGTAGGGCATTAAGGAATATATTAGCATAGAGGTGGTCTCAGCGTTTGGGTTCCTCTTTAACACTGTGCTTGAGTAATGAAATCAGTTTTTGCATTTTGCAACCAAAAATAATCCAGAACCTATATACGTTCAATGAGTTGGTTTGGAGCACTCCAACATTGATGCTTGTCGAAATGTAAGTAACAATTTTAAACAGATGCAAATAAGAATAAAATAGATGAATTAGAGAGTTCATCGAACACATTACCCCAGGCAAACTTGAGAAAAAAGAACACGGGCACGGTCTGCGAGCAGCACATTCGATTTGCCAAGATGATGTAAAAGGCCATAATATTTTGTCGAAGTACTGCTAAACGAAACATTTTTGAAAGTGCCAATGAAGTGATTTATGTTCTACAGAGTTCAGATATATATATATAACTCAATTGAAATAAAATAAAGATTTTCAAGGTTGTAGAAAAAAAATTTTTCCAGAAGTTTATCGCAGTTGACGCAGCATCTTTTACACCACTTTATTTAACACATCACATTAGTTCATAATGCCTGTTGTTTGTGTTCTTTACAACATCCTTAAAAACAGTAAGTTTCCCGTTTGAAAATATTTTCAATTTTGTTTGACTGCCAGGCAGGCAGAAAGACTTTTTAAAAAAGAATGATCTCACTCCTCTCTGTCCATGCGCGATGTGGACAAATTCAGAGACAAAGTACTTCTAAACTACAGGTTCATTTTCCAATTCATGTTCTGATTCATGTTCAATTGAAAATGTACCATTCAATTGAAATTAAGATAATACTCAATCATAAACTGATGTTTGTGGACAGACAGACAGACAGACAGACAGACAAAGTGAACCAATTGCTTAACCCCCACTTTTTGCTTCGTGCATGTGGGTTAATTACACTACAAGTAAATATTCAACATTTAAGGTATTGCTTCCCAGGACGAAAGGTTGAGTCGGTCAGGTGCAGGCAAAGAGAGTTGAGGAAAAAAAAGTGGGATTGAAAAGCCACCAAAAGCAAAAATACCATAAACATATAGAGAGAGGAGATATGACGTTTGACCAAAAAAGAAGACATAAATTAATCAACACATTACCTTGGGTAAACACAAGTTTTGTGGTCCAAGCAGAATGAAACACGACATTTGTTGTACAGGCATAATGAAACAGTTAAGTATAAGACTCAGTTAAAATATCTCATTCGTCATCGCATTCACCTGTGCATCTCGATGCTGGACCTCTCTTATTTGTCATGAAATACTTTAATTAAAATGCAATCCAATGGCTGAGAATATACCATTGGCTACAGAGAAATGACGTTCTTGGAGAAAAAGGCGAAGTGGTTTCTGTGCTCGCCTATTTCCAATTTCTGTTCCTAATGAAGCGTTTGGGGGCTCCACTTCACTAGATTTACGACAGACCAAGCCTCAAACTGCCTCTCATTACCACGGCCAGACTCCATTTGTTTCATGCCTTCCAGCTAGGACATGATTTACGTGATGTAACGTTTCACTTTTTGTTAAAAACAAAAGAGGTACAAGAAGTGGATAATACCTGTGATTCCAACACTAAACATTTGCTTTATTCCACAATACAAAATGTTCAAATGCTTGTTAACCAGAGCCTTTGAGGTAAATCACATGTTCAAGATTGTTCACTGAAGTCCAAATGATCAAATGAAAATGGCATAGGCTTCGATGTGATGGTTCCTCCAACGTAGCATACAAGGTATCTTCCAGGCATGCAAGAGGCTTGTTTCACAGAAAGCATTCGTAATTATAATCACATGCTTCTGTTCACAAGGGCTTCACTTTTCACTGATTCTGACTTTCACGGTCAAGGTGAACTGTCAAGTCGTGGTGGTATTCCCCAGAGGTATACAGGATATTCCGGAACACGCAAAACCTTTGTATACTTGGACGTGAAGCTTCTATCAGAGGTCCTCCAAGGAAAGGTTCTCCATATGTAACTTGTGGTATCCTTAACTTACAAATTTATCCTTCGTCATTTACCCGGCAACAGAACAGCTCTACATGTTAATAAATAGTTAAATCAGTTGTTGGCAATAAGGGTGACTACAAAGTAAAACCAGAGACGTAATTGAATAAGCGATCTACGTTCACAGATTATATTTGCATCAATTCATCCTGCCATTTACAAATTAAAGTTTCATTTTATTTCATTGCAGGTTCTCATCTGGATAATTGTTTTTTTTATCCACATTCTTGAAGAGAAACTGATACTCTGGAATTATTGGAGATGATATTGGACTATACTTGGCCAAGATGAGCAGAAAATAATGAAGCTCCAAATACCTTAGTCTGAGATTAAAATTTCAATGCAATTCTCAGAGCATGAGTATTGTTTTTGCTTTTCCATGAATGCAAATTTATTGCATTAACATTTCCTGCAGGATATTTCAGCAATGCTCCACTCTGCTGTGTGTTTGCAACTGCGCAATATTTGGACATGTGTGTATATATTCATATATATATATATATATATATATATATATATATATATATATATATAATACACACATACATATGCGTGATGATGTGGGCATGTGTGATACTCGGTATGTGAGCCACACTTCTTTGAGATTGTAGGATCGCATTGAACAACATGTCCCTTTGGGAATTAGACAGGGTCATTCAACCGACAGACTCAACCAACTCGGGCTTGTAAGAATGTACACCATACAACAACTATTCCCTGTGTCTCTGCAATTCGTCACCATTTACTGAACAATCCTCAGTGTGTAGAGCAATATCGTATTGGCTGGTTTAAAATCTTGAGTAGAGGACACAGTTTAGCTCACCTTCGTGCAATTTGGGCCACATTCATCAGGTCCACCAACCCTATTCTTTGTGAACAGAAAGAATTTGTCTGAACTTTATATCTATTCTGATTATGATGGCTTAACTGTGTGACAACTGTACCACTGTCAACGTTGAGTCATCATGAAAACTACCACCACCCCTCAGCTAATTAGCATTACGTTTCCACCAGTTTTTTGGTGATACATCTCTGCCTAATCATTATTCATGAAGGTTCATTTCTGCCTACTCATTATTCATGATGAGTAGGTGGAAATGCTTTATGGTTCCACCAATCAGGTAATCCCATCCTTTCTTTCTTGCTCTCTCAACCAATCAACGTTGATGACATTACATTGTAACTTTATAAATGGGAGTTTGGTGCTTCTTCTTCATCTGCTTGATGTTTTATCCTGAGGAGTGCAAGTTGAAAAGCTTTGATAATGTCCATTTTATTGAAATACATATTTAAATGTTGTTGTCATAATCGAATGTGTGTGTACATATATATATATATATATATATATATATAATATATTAAATATATATATATATATATATATATATATATATATATATATATATATATGAAGCAGAAAGGACCTGTTTTTTTTTTTAATTGACATGAAAAGATGGCCTGCAATGTATCCATTCACAACTTTTTGAGAATATCCTGCTATTTGTCGTTTTAAGTCAAATCTCCCAATGGTGAGAATCACTTAAAACAAGTGAAATCCTTCAATACAGCGCGTTGTGAAGCAAATGAGTACACTCATGTTAAAATATGCAATTTATACCTTTTCAGTTGAAAAACAATTAAAAAGCGTACTTAATATTTGAAATGTAAAAATCTTGTTATTATTGTGATAAGCACCTTTATATAATATAAGAGAAGGAATGAAATCTTTCGATACAGCGTGGCAGGGGACCGCAAAAGAATGATAGCATAAGAAAAACTTAGCTTTCAGCATTCGGCGATCGGCGCGAAATGCGATGGTGGGTGGAAATGACGTCTTTCGGCGCGAAATGCATGGTGGGGCGGAAATGACGTCTTTCGGCGCGAAATGCAATGGTGGCGGAAATGACGTCTTTCGGCGCGAAATGCCATGGTGGGCGGAAATGACGTCTTTCGTTCATTCATACATGAGAGGGGCGCGTTTCTTCGTTTTTTTCCGTCAAGCAATAAATTAAATGGTTTTCACATATATAACACATTAGTTTCACAAATTTCCATTGAAATACTCGGTATTTTCATCAATTGTCGCATTTCCGTCTAGGTTACGCACTGCATCTACCGGACGGCCATCATTGGCTGTCTTGAGGCACGTGGGGGGGGGGGACACGGAGACGTGGTAGACGCCGGGGACATTTCAAACTCGGTGCAATTGTATACAGCGCACGCGCTGTAAAAATTATTGGATCCGGATCCATATTCGGATCTTCACCAAAATTGAATCAATTCATCCTTGGCACACACCCAACATGTCAACCAATTTTCATCCCAATCCATCAACAACGTTTTTGATAACATGAAATATCATTTTAGTCCCATCTCAATGGTGAAGAATCAGTTAAAAAATAAATAATTATTGTATCCGGATCTGGATTCAGATCTTCACCAAAATTGAATCAATTCTTCCGAGTAGCACTCCCAACCTGTCCACCAAGTTTCATCCGAATCCAAACATAACCTTTTGAGATATTGTGCTATATATCGTTTTGGCACGATCTCTCAATGGTGAATAAACACTGAAAAAATTATGGTATCCTGATCCGAATTCACATCTTCACCAAAATTTCATGTTGCTGTCCCTGTCCAGTCACCTACACGCACAAAAAAATTCAGAAGGATTGCCTGAAAACTGTGGGCAAAAATCGTGTGACAGAGCGTCAAACAGACAAACTTGGCAAAACATATTTTTCATCAAGAAACAAAGGTGAAACATAACCTCAGTCCACCTTTGGTGGCAGAGGTAACAATCCATCATAATGTCACTTCTGTTAGGAATTGAGAGGAATGAAATAATTCAACATCTTTAAGCAGGGTGTTCCATTAGACATGCTGCAACGCTCTTTCACGTAAGGCGAGGAACTGTTTATGACCCCTGAACACATTATCAAGCAACTGGATCAAAAAAGATATGCCAAGACGTGGAAGTCCCAGGGCAATGGCTCCCACGCTGTTAGTTTCAAATCAATGCAATCAGTTTCAAACTGCTCAGAGTACTTCAAGCACACACAATGAACCTTGCAGGATAAGTGTTAGGACACATTTCTGTGATGCAGGGATACGTGCTCCTCATTATTTTCAACGTCCAAGACTTGCACAGTGACACATGGAAGATGAACTATGTGTGGAAGTTTGAAGTCATTTTGGGGGAGTGAAGAAGAGTTTTTTTGTTGTTGTTGTTGTTTGCATTTTTTTTTGGAGCATGGAGGGGAAAAGGGTTAAAAGCTGAGGGATCAGAAATGAAAATAAATTGGAGAAAACGAGCAAAAACGAAGCACATCGGGTGAATACAGAAGCAGAACCGACAAGTTGACTGCCGAGCCTGAGCCGAGTAGGCCCGGACTTTAACAGGGACATAAATTCGACAATACAGCACAACGAGGTATGATTTAGCAGGGAAAATTGGATTAAAACACAAATAGCAACAAAGGGATGATGAAAAAAAATCTGGAAGTTCAGTGTGACTGAAGCAGTCTTATATACAGTACATCATCCTTATACACTTTAACAAGATGGCGTTGAGTCACAGTTTAGGAGATGGAAGCTTTATTGATCACCATAGAATGCGGCATCAATCAGTATCTTCTTCACCCCGACACTCTCACATGCCATACCCCTCTCATGCTATATATCAAAATACAGTCGGGCCCCGGCATTCGCAGTCCCGCTATCGCAGACCCCACGTATTTGCAGACAACAAAATGCGACCTGTTTCTACATTCACATCCCTGTGCCTCGTATATTCACGTTTTTTTGATTTTTTTGAAGGTGCAAAAAAATTTCCCACCAGCCACGAATAAACCATCTTCCATGAGCCAGTTATAAAACCATCTTCCATGAGCCATTCATAAACACAAATCATCTCCAACCAACCATCCACACAAGCCGCACGAATACACACAAAGCAGTTGCATGCTCATGGTTTTTCACAGGTGCAAAAATCATCCCCCACTAGCCGTGCGCATGACGTAGTTCAAAAACCATCTTTCGTGAGCCTTGCAGAAACACAAAGCAGCTTTACCCGACCGACCATCTACCACCAGCCACGCGAATAAATAGTTCTAAAATCCTCTACCACGAGCCACGAAGAAACACAAAGCAGTTATAAACGACCACCCACCACCACCACCACCCATGTGAATAAACAGTTCTGAAACCATCTACAATGAGCAACACGTAAACACCCACCACCATTCCTCACAAACAATGGTCAAACTACCCACCCATGCTCCGAATACCCACAACCACTGCATGGCTACTTATTTGTAGCCTGTTGTGGGTTTCATTCTTTCTACGCTAACTGTTCATCCCGCTGCCTTGACCTTCTGTGATTCTTCACGTTCATGAACATTAATGCTCATCGTTCGATCATGGGTCCGAAGCGTACTAGTGGTACAGGAGATGAGTCTGTTCCCAAGACGCAGAAAAAAAAGTGATAAGATTGGGCCATAAAGTGGAGCTGCTTGACCAATTACAAAGGGGTGGGAGTGCGGCATCTGTGGGCAGGTACATTGTTGGGAACGAGTCTACTGTGCATTACATAAAGAATTATGAGAAGACGATTCACAGAAGTGTCGCTGTGAGCGCAGTATCCAGCACCAAAGTGGTTACCCAAGTCAGGGATGTGCACATAATTTCAATGCAGAAGGCATTGAATGTGTGTGGAGAGGAGAGGTGAGGTCAGGTCGGGAAGCATGCATCAGAGCAGCGCATTGCTGCACCCACTTTCTGCCGGGACTCCAGGGGCATCCATCTCCCAGGCAGATGCCTGGCCCATCCACATCTCTTGAGATGCTGAGGAACATGCCAACCACGAGGTACGTGGTTGGCCCATTGGCCTCCTCCACTCACGAGGCTCCCTCGCTGAGAGAATCTGGTGAGCAGAATCAGCATCAGGAAAACGAGTCACGTGTCCATACAGCCGCAGCTGACAATCACAAACTATGCAGGTAACAAATCTCATTTGAGTCTCTCTGAGCAACCGCTCGTTGGACACAAAGTCTGACCAGTGATAGCCAAAGATTCTCCGAAGAGACCTGGTACCAAAGGAATTAAGTCTCCGTTTCCGATCGCTGGTCAGAGTCCAAGTCTCGCATCCATACAGCAAGGCTGGAAACACCAAGGACCTCACGACTCAGACTTTCATCCTCCTGCACGGGTACCGACAGCACCACACCTCACGATCCATTGAATGCATGACTCCCCAGGCCTGACCCAGATGTCTACCAACCTCTGGCTTACAGCCAGCAGAGATATGAATATCACTGCCAAGGCAAGTGAATCTCTCTGTGACCTCAATATCCTCACCACAAACAGGTACAGACAAGATGGCAGCATCGAATATGTCATTGATAGCCTGGATCCTATTTTTGACTCGGGAAACCCGTAATCCAAGCAGCTCCAACTCCTCATTTAGTACCTTAAGAGCCCCCATAAGGATATCCAGAGTCTCCGCAAAGATGACTGCATCGTCTGCGAAATTAAGGTCAGAGATCTTGACATTCCCAAACAATGCACTGCAATTTGATCTCTCTGACATCCTCCACAGAATCCAGTCCATGCAAGTACTGAAAAGTGTGGCGGCCTGTACACACCCCTGAGAAACTCCAGTAACAACTTGAAATACATCAGAGATGGTACCACCACATCTCACAGCACTCTCAGTACAAGAGTGGAGTTCAGCCATCAGATTGATCAGTTTTGGTGGCACCCCACAATGACCAAGAATCCTCTCCAGAGGGCATCCTGATTCACTGAATTGAATGCTTTGCAGGGATCAACATATGTTGCAAGCAGCCCCTGCTAAAACTCTCATCTGCATTCAGTGAGGACCAGAAGGAGGATAGGGTCAATTGTTGACCTCCTTGGTGTAAAGCCTGACTGCTCTGGGTGTTGGTGCTCAAGCAGATAGGGCCGAATCCTATCAATAATTATTTGAGCAAAGAACTTGCCCGGCACTGAGAGCAGCGTCATCCATCGGTAGATGTTGCAGTCCTGGCGATCACCCTTCCCTTTCTTGAGAGGGGCAACATGGCCCCTCTTCCAGTCAGTTGGGATGTTGCCTGTGTTCCAGGGAGATGGGAGAGATGGTTTAGTCGCTGACAACCTGACCATTAAACAGGTTCGTACAAGTTTTCGTGGTACCTGTAGCAAGTCACAGATCTAATCTGGCCTGACCTGACAATAAGGGATCATGCTCAGAGAAACGTACTTTTAAGTGGACCACTGATTCAGGAAAAGGCAAAGCGCATTTACGATCATCTGGCTGGTGCGGGTGGTCCTGCAAGAACGAGCTATGCGGGTACGCGGGATGTGGGTAAGAGTGATGTGGGTATGAGTGATGTAGGTACGAGTTCCTTCCAAGCCAGCAGGGGTTAGTTTTACCACTTCAAGAGATGGTACAGTCTCCATAATGTAAAGCTCACAGGCGAGTGTTCCTCAGCAGACCACGAGGCATCTAGAATTTTCCCTGTTCAATTCACGCAGTTGTTTGAGGAGAAGGGGTATGTACCGTAGCAGGTCTTGTCAATGCAGACTGGGCAAGCCTGTTCTGGAACAAAATACCCATGAGAAATTTCATCTCAAAGCAAGAGAGGACAGCGTCAGGCTTCAAGGATGTGAAGGACCAGGTATCTTTTCTTCTTTGGACTAACACCAAAGGAGACTGCATGATCAAACCCATGAAGTTGTATCGTTCCTTAAACCCACGTACTGTCAATGGCGAAAACAAAACAAAAAACTCTCCTGTATTTTGGAGGGTCAACAGAAAGGCATGGGTAACAGCTACAATCTTTATGGATTGGTTCCACAATTGTTTCATCCCTCTTTTTCCCCACCTTTGGAACAAACTCCCACACTCTCTTCAATCCCACTCTTCCCTCCAGGTCTTCAAAACAGCTGTTCACCCCCACCTCTTATCTTCCCCCATCCAAAACCACGATCTTTTTCTACCCCCGCTAATCCATCCCAAACCCACCTCCTTCACATTCTCTGCTTTCCTTCCTGAAAGTCCCTGTCGTGTAAGGACCTGAAAGTCCCTGTTGCGTCCATCTGGTTTACCCTGTGTCCCCGCTTCATCCCTCTTCCTTCCACAGATCTCCTCATGTCTCTGTTCCACAATGTTTTTTCCTTCCCTCTCCTACCCCTCTTGTCTCCTGCTCCGCTTGTTGTACGTTCTGTGTGTTCACTCTCATATGAGCCTTGACATTGTATACGAAAAAACAGAAAAATCCCTCAAGTGCAGAGATACATGGCAGACAACAACCTCTCCTTCAAGGTTCTTCTGCTGGTAAACAAAGCTCCTGGCCACCCCAAACAGCAGGAGTTGGCTCATGCCTCCATCTTTACACCTCACTGGAATATATTTACTCTGCACAAACTCCATATTTGCCACTAAAATACATACATTTGGAGCATGTGCCACAGCACGACGCTGTGTCCACTTTCCGCTGTTACTCCAGTGGCTTCCATCTGGCCCCCCTCTCAGGCAGATGCCTGGCCCATCCCCATCTCTTAGGGAGAGGACATTCCAGGCAGCCACCTGAAGGAACCACCTCAAGTTTGCCCGAGGAGATCACCATCTAGTGAAGGACACCTCAGCACCGTTCCGCTACACCATTTAGTATGTCTTTGCAGCGTGAAGTGTTTGTATGGTGGCCAGAGTTAAAATGCTGTCACCAACCTCCTAGGCAAGGGAACCCACTGCAGGGAAATATCCGCAGATACAGTTGGGCACCAGATATGGATGGCCATTGGCTCACAAGGAGCTCCTCCACCCTTTTACAGGTTTTCTTTTTAGTCCTGCTGAGTGTCAATATCCATACACCCTCCTCACCAGAAAGACTTGGTGGGGGAAGCCAGTTTAGTTGCCGACACTCTACCATGAACAGGTTAGTACAGGTTTTACATGATACCTCCAGCAAGTCACAGATCTGATCTGGCCTGACCTGTCATTTTGGGTTGGGTGCCACCTTATCAGCAGGGCTGCTCTGTACAGTCCAGCATGGCACAGTACAGAGCACCCATCATCAAGTCATGTCCCAACCAAAAGCCTCCAAGTCGCTGGATTACAGGCGTACGCCACTACAACACACACCCCTTAAAGGTTTCCCATTTATCTGATGCTGATTGCTTTCCTGTTGGCTCATTCCAATCTACAGCACTCAACTCTCTCGTCATACCCTCAAAGTTTGCCTTCCTGAATGCAAACGCTTGACTCTGTGATCCTGAGCTCTAACACTTAACAGAATCCTTCTACAATTACGTTTCACTTACACATAAATGTTCTCCTTCCTTCACCTTCATCTTATGAGGATCATTGCTGAAAAAGAGGTCCAACACTGCAGTCCCCCCTTGTGGGCCTATCTACAAATTGGCTTTAAAAGCAATCCAAGATTACATCTGGAAATTCCTCATCTGCTCTGACCTTTCCTTGTTCCTGGACACAATCTATCCCTGGTAAATTAGATCCCATAACATATGCTCTGCCCTTACCACATACCTTTCTAAAATCTTAAGGAACCCTTTTTTCCTTCCCTTTCCTCACACCAGGAGCCCTGTTTAATGCGTCCAATGAGTATATTGTTACTGCTCTTACCATCCCTAATATCTCCACAAGGGGGTGTTGTCGGCCTGCCTCACCTGAATGGAGAGTGGAGCACGTCATGGTGATGAATGGGATGTCAGAGCTCACATGTGATGATTGATTGAGCTTATCAGTGCTAAAAAAAACTTTTTGGCGGAGTGCTGATGACATGTTGGTGATGCAGAGGCAAATTGAGGTTAACCAGAAAATTGGAGATGGATCGTGATAGGAAGTGGAAATTGCATGTGACAAAATTGGCATCCCCAAAGTCAAAACATGTGAGAGGAGCCTCAACTTCAAACATATTGGGTGCTTTATGGAGTGAATAATGGGAGTTCCCTTCCAAGGAACTTTTATGCAGGAGAGGCCATTCAGCCTATCAAAGGCTACACTATTATTACCAACCTATGTTTGTTTGTCTGTGCTCTATCCTGTTAAAATAATGAGCGTCAAGTGAGGTATCAGCAATCGGCATGTACCATTTTTGACTTTGGTATGACTCGGTCGGGGTTCAAACCACCAACCTCCTTCAAACCACCAACCTCCTTCAAACCACCAACCTCCCAGACTCAGAGCAGATGCTCTAACCATTACACCACCGAGACTGGAAACAAGTTGTGGAGGCTTGAGTGAGGGTTAGCTTCTTGGACCTTCAATGAGTTATAGTAGTGGAACATTGCTCAGGGATCATAGCCTTTGTGATATGGCAGTAAGGCAGCTGGTGACAGGAGATATGATTGTTGGTGTTGTCGATGCAGATATGGATATAATTTGAAAGTGGGACTGGTCGCATTTTTCATGGCCGTTCAGTGGTTTGTTGACTGTCGATCACTGATCTCTTGAATTTTGATTTTTCTGACTTCGTCCTTTCCAAGTTTCTGAACTAAAAGAGTTTGCACATATCCACTGATGAAATTATTTTAATTCTTGTAGGCCTTCATTGCTTCCTTGGTGTGGATACTGACAATATCCATTAAGAGAATAAAAATGTCCGCATAGGTGACATCAGCCCTCTGCTTCATGTTGTCCCTGAATCAGTTCACATCGTGCTGACAGTGACACATATCCAGGTAAAGAATTGTAAGTTTGCTTCATGTCACTGACGACATGGACGATCTAATATATTGATGCAGGACAGGTTCTACGAATTATTTGCTTTATCCATCATTGATAGACAAATATACGAGGCCTTAAATTGGAAAAATAATGAGAAAAGTGTTTGACCCAACACACTGTGGGAATGGATGTCTTTTAAGTGATATACGTGATGTGAACGAACACTAAGCACAAATGTCAGCGAGTGGGACAGAACAAAGGGAATCCACACACCCGTAAAGCATTGGTTCATATATTTCTTTTGCCAGCAGCTTTTTGCCCCATCCCAGGATGTGATGTCACAGAAACTCTCTATTGGTGGAGGCCTGAGTTGCTCCAAAGCAGTTGTATGAATCTGAGCTTTTAGTGCATACATTGTCAAGGCTTGTATGAGAGCTAACACACAACAAGGGGTGGGGCGGGGGGGGCAGGAGACAAGAGGGGTGGAAGAGAGAAGGACAAAACAGTGGGGAACAGAGACATTAGGAGATCTGTGGAAGGGAAGGGATTGGGTGGGTACACAGGGTAAACAAGATGGACATTACAGGGACTTTCAGGAAGGAAAGCAGGGAATTTGAAGTTGGGTGGGGTTGGGGTGGTTAACGGAGGTAGAAAAGATTGTGGTTTTGGATGGGGAAAATGAGAGGTGGTGATGAACAACTGTTTTGAAGGCCTGGGGGAAGAATGGAATTGAAGAGAGTGTGGGAGTTTATTCCAAAGGTGTGGAAAAGGAGGAATTTTGAAAGAGGAATGAAAGAGTGAAGGTGAGCAGTGATTTTGGTAAATTTACCAGAAGGGGGATGCTGGCAGACCTTGGAACGCCCTGCGGAAATATGGGGGAGCTGGACCGTCTTGGAGAATTATGAGTACATGTAGCCTACCCAAGATACTGGAGTGCCAATTACCTTTTCAGACTGCAATGGGTGCCTCTACAACAGTGGTAAAGCCTGCTGGCTCATCCTCTCCCTCTCCTATTAAGAGGGAGGAGGTTTCGTTAACAGAATTTTGGCTTGAAGGGAAAAAAGGCCTTCAGGGCAGAGATGGTGAAGAAGAGACTGACTACAATGAGTGTACTGTGGATGGCAGGGCTGGCGAGCAGAAGAAGAGACTGACTACAATGAGTGTACTGTGGATGGCAGGGCTGGTGGTGTGCCATCGAGGTTGAATGGGCAAGTTTCATTCTTCTCCAAGAACCAGGAAGTAGCACACCATGGCAGTTTATCTTGGTACTATGGTGAATCCCAGGCAGTTGAGGCTGGGAGGAATACTCCTCTGACTGTGTGTGGAGACGATTCCTGTCCCACAGTGCATTCAGATGCCCAGTATATTGTGAATGTTAATGTCTGGAGAAAGGGTAGCTGTTTACATCTGGGCTGCTTTAGACTGGAGTCTGGTGCATGCATATTCTGGGGTTGAGCCTTTTCCCCACATCATATTGGGAAATCATCAGGATGGCATTTGGCTCCGTTCTTTGTAGGGAGTTTGGAGCCATCATAACTTATTATGGAGGGTGGTAATGCTGTTATGTTGAGACTTTGGGAAGCATACAACCTCTAAGCATTGATGAGGGACAAGGCATCTGTTGGGGGCAGTAAGGGGCTGCTGCAAAATAAATTATCCCAGTGTGTTTATTTTATATACCATTAAGACTTCCATATTTGTGACATGTGAACTAGGTTGTTTGTTTTTTAATTTAGTTAGGATGGAGATTTTGTGCAATTGAAAATTTGGCCTGGTGTAGTGTGGCAATATCTGTTTCTGTTTAGTTTGAGAATTTGTTTCAATCCAAATCCATTGGGACCATACTTTGTTCAGAGCATTGGTGCTGCCAAAGCAGTCTCCTCGGCTATTGGGCACAATCCTGGATGGGGCTCCACTCCGACGCAGGATACCAATCATGTTATTAGTTGCAGTTCCTCTGTTTTTAGACACTCAAACGTCCTCTACTCACATAGCCCTATTTTCTTCCTCAGTTGCCACAGAAATCCTTCCTGCTCCCTTTCCATAGAGCCCTAAGCTATCATTCTGGAAACATTGTTCAACACCACATTGGTGGAAATTTTAATGGGTAGATTGATTCTTTATAATTGTGGGCAGAAATTATTCTGCTTCTTCTACAGAGATAATTATTCACACATTATTGTGGGGTTGGCCGGGGGAAACTTGGCTGAAGTCTTTTATGAACTGGCTGGACAGTCTCTTACATGAAGGACACCATGTGATGTTTAACATCCACCAACAAGTGCCAGCATGCAGGATGCTCGTTTAATGTCCATCTGAGGGACGGCACACACATTGATGAATCGCTCTGCCTGTGAAACACCCAGATGACAATTTATAGCTAAGTCAAGTTTCAAACTCAGGCTAGACAGCTCAGAGGTAAGTGTGCGTACCTCTAGTCTAGGCCATTGTAAATTGTGAGCAGCACAAATCATTAATGTTTCAATTCAGCAAAAACATTGATATGGTAATTATAGATGCACTTTTTAAAGCTTCCAATGCTGGTATGTGTATATACATATATACATATATATATACACATATATATACATATACAATACAATAATATATATATATAATATATATATATATATAATACACTTGTATATCTACATATGTATATACTTACAGTTGTGGGGGTAGATGGAAGGATTTAATCGGAAGTTTAACATCGTGTGGAGTTGCTTGGTCCGTGGACGAGTGAAAAGCAACTCGATTTAACTAATTGAAGAAATCTGTGAGCTGAGTGTTACGTGTCACCACACGAGGGTATATATATACATATACATATATATATATATATATATATTATATATATATATATATATATATATATATATATAACAATTTGGAAATTGAAGGGTGATGATGAATGTCATCAGTGCATATGCCCCGCATATGGGTGTGAGATGGAGTATAAAGACGATTTCTGGATGAGTTAGATGAAGTGGTGAGAGTGTATCCAAGGATGAAAGAGTGTTGATTGGAGCAAATTTCAATGGCATGTTGGGGAAGGGAATAAAGAGGATGAGGAGGTGATGGTAGGTACGGTCTCACAAGAGAAATGTGGAAGGGCAAAAGGTGGTAGAGTTTGCAAAAAGAATGGAAATGGCAGTGGTAAATACGTATTTCAAGAAGAAGGAGGAACACAGGGTGACGTACAAGAGTGGAGAAAGTGCACACAGGTGGATTACATCTTAAGCAGGAGATGCAACCTGAAGAGATTAGAACTGTAAGTGGGCAGGGAGAGTGTAGCTCACAGCATCGATTGGTGGTCTGTAGGATGATTTTGGAGGTGAGGTGGGAAGAGAGTGAGGGCTGAACCAAGGACCAGATGGTGGAAGCTGAAGGAGAAGACTGTTGCGTGGAATTTAGGGAGGTGCGAGACATGTTGGATGGTGGTAAAGATGGGTGGGATGATTGGGCAACTACAGCAGAAGTGGTGAGGGAGATAGCTAGGAAGTACTTGGTGTGACATCTGGACAGAGAAGGAAGATAAGGAGATTGGTGGTGGAACGAGGAAGTACAGGAAAGTATAAGGAAGAAGGGGTTGCGAAAAGGAAGTGGATAGTCAGAGAGATGAAGAAAGTAGGCAGGAGTACAAGGAGTGGCGGCGAAAGGCAAAAGAGAGGTGGCAAAGGCCAAGGAAAAGGCATATGATGAGCTGTATGAGAAGTTGGATACAAAGGAAGGGAAAAGGATTTATACCGATTGGCAGACAGAAGACGGCTAGGAAGGATGTGCTACAGGTTAGGTATAAAGGATGCAAATGGGAATGTGCTGACGAGCAAGGAGAGTGTGTTGAAGAGGTGGATGGAGTACTTTGAGAGCCGATGAATGAAGAAAATGAGAGAGAGAATGTTGAAGAGATGGAGATAGTGAATCAGAAGTTGGGTGGATCAGTAAGGATGAATGAGGACTGCTATGAAGAGGATGAAAAGTGGAAAGGCGGTTGGCCCAGATGATATACCAGTGAGGCATGGAAGTGCTTAGGAGAGATGGCAGTGGGTTGTTAACAGATTGTTTAATAAAATCTTGGAAAGTGAGGGATGCCGGAGGATGGAGATCAAGTGTACTGGTTCCGATTTTCAAGAACAAGGGTGATGTGCAGAGCTGTGGAAATTACAGAGGGATAAAGTTGTTAAGCCACACCATGAAGTGGGAAAGAGTAGTGGAAGCTAGGTTGAGAGAGAGGTGACGATTTGTGAGCAGCAATATGGTTATTGCCAGGAAAGAGCACCACTGATGCGATTTGCTTTGAGAATGTTGATGGAGAAGTATAGGAAGCCAGAGGAGTTGCATTGTGTGTTTGGGATTTAGAAGAAGCTTATGATAGGTGCCAGAGAGGAGTTGTGGCATTGTATGAGGAAGTCGGATGGTGAGAAGAAGTATGTGAGGATCGTGCAGGATATGTATGAGGACAGTGTGACAGCGCGTGAGGTGTGCGGTAGGAATGACGGACCGGTTTAAGGTAAAAGTGGGATTGCACCAAGGATCGACTCTGAGCCCTTTCCTGTTTGCAATGGTGATGGACAGGTTGACGGACGAGATCAGACTGGAGTTCCATGGACTATGATGTTCGCGGATGACATCATGATCTGTGGAGAGAGTAGGGAGCAGGCTGAGGCGAGCCTCGAGAGGTGGAGGTACGCACTGGAGAGAAGGGAATGATAGTCAGTAGGAGTAAGACGGAGTACATGTGTGTAAATGAGAGGAGGTGGGTGGTATGGTGCGGTTGCAAGGAGTTGAGGTGGGAAGGTGGATGGGTTTAAATACTTGGGATCAACTGTCCAAAGTAACGGAGAGTGTGTAGAGAAGTGAAAAAGAGAGTGCAGGCAGGATGGAGTCGTGAGAAGAGTTGCAGGAGTGATTTGTGACAGAAGGGTAGCTGCAAGAGTGAAGGGGAAAGTATATAAGACGGTAGTGAGACCAGCTATTTTGTATGGTTTGGAGGCGGTGCGCTTAACAAAAAGACAGGAAGCGGAGCTGGAGGTGGCAGAGTTAAAGATGCTGCGATTGTCGTTGGAGGATGACAGATGGACAGGATAAGGAATGAGTATATTCGAGGACTGCGCAGGTAGGACGGTTTGGAGACAAAGTGAGAAGAGCGAATTGAGATGGTTTGGACATGTGCACAGGAGGGAAGCAGAGGATATCGGGAGAAGGATGCTGAGGATGGAGCCGCCAGCAGGAGGAGAGAAGGAAGGCCAAAGAAGAGTTCATGGATGCGGTGAGGGCGGACATGCGGGCGGTTGGAGTGTCAATGGAAGATGTGGAGGATAGAGCGAAATTGAGACGGTTAATCCGCTGTGGCGACCACTGACGGCAGCCGAAAGAAGAAGAAAGAATATATATATATATATATTATATATATATAATATATATGGAGAAAGACCACCCACATCTCTCACCTATGATGGAGGAACAGCCAATCATCTCTCACCTAATCGATTACACCCAGGTGGCTGGAATTGTATAAATGATTGACCCCTCCCATGCTCTTCCAGCCAAAGTAGCTGCATAAAGCAACCCAAGAAGACTTACGCAAGGTAAGTGCTAAACACTGTTTCGAACCCTTCTCAGAGTTCCTCACCAACTATAAAGATGTTCACACAGTACATACACGACAATCCCAATGTTATACACTCCACTCAGTACCGGACCTCGTTCATCACTTATTGGCGAATCATCAGTGATAGCATAAACAGCAATGCACACTAATGAGGCTCTCAAGCATGTACCATGTGCAAACATCAAAAGCAGCAATGTATAAGTTAAAAAAGACCCACCCACAGCACGTGGTTCATGCATGAGAGCCTCATTTGTACGTTGCTGTCTACGCTATCGCTATGATTCACCAATAAGTGATGAAACTGGTCCGGTAGCTGAGGGAGTGTTTAGCATCGCGATTATCGTGTGTGTACTGTGTGTGAATGTCTTTATAGTTGTTGAGGAACTCTGGGAAGGTTCGAAACAGCGTTTAGCACTTACCTTGCGTAAGTCTTCTTGGGTTGCTTTATGCAGCGACTTTGTCAAGATGAGCATGGGAGGGGTCATTATATAATATTATATATTATTACATATAATATATATATATAATATATATATATTTTTTTTATATATAATTTTATATATATATATTTTATATATATATTTTATATATATAATATATATATATATTTAATATATATTATATATATTGTTACGAATTGGAATTCAATTGCAACAACATACAGGTTCCCTTAGTCAGCTATGTCGATAAGTGCATGTTCCCTAGATAGCTCACCTTTCATTGTTTAAATGTTTTGAAATCGATTAGATGCGCTGCGGATCGATTTAATAGTTAGGGAACGAAACAATGGAGACGTCCCTCCCCCTCTTCTGCGAAGAGGAAGAAGAACCCTGCGGTGACGTCAACAACTCCCTCCACCCGTGGTTGAGCGTGGGGTGGATCACGAGGGCATGAGTCACGCGCGGGTGGGGGAGGGGTGCAAAGGATAAAAGAGGACATCTTTTCTTTGTTCAAAAAGAGTCCCGTGGGACCCGTGTAAAGAGTTCGTGGAAGTCCCGTGGTAGGCTGAGTTCGTGGGCTGAGTTCGTGAAAGTCCCATGTAAAGAGTTCGGGGGAGTCCCGTGGCAGAGTTCGTGAAGAGTCCCGTTCTGAGTCCCGTGTGCAGAGTTCGTGTGCTGAGTCCCGTGAGGAGTAAGCTTTTTGCTTCGCTGGCTCAGTGAGCTTCGGCTGCTGCTTGTTTTGGAAGGAACTTGAGCGAGTTGTTCGGCTCGAGCTGCGATGGAGGCTTCTCCTCTTCTTCCTCTCTCCTTCTTTCTTTTGGTTCGTGGAGCTTTTCGTTCTCCATTTTGTTTCCCGGCTTGGTGCGACGCATCGGCCTCTTCTTGGAGTTGGATCCTCGGGGAAGCGACGATCGACAGGACGGATCGGCCCCTCGTCTCACCGGCACGTGTGAGAAGCGCGGGAGGATTCGCGGAGCTCGGGAAGGATCGCGTCGATTGGATCCAGCTCGCTCTCGCTGGAGCCCGGGTCCGGACAAGTTGAAGACCACACGAGGTGGAAAGGTTCGTGTCAAGCTCTGAGTTTCAGCACCTGTCCTCCGAGCTGGAGCTCATGATTAAAGCTCAGCCACCGTTTTTGTGTGTGTGTGTTGTGTGTGTGCGTACGTGTGTCCGTGGGCCCATCTTATAAGTAGGAACTGCTGTTAAGTGTAAATGACTGTACATAATAAGTAGACGGTTGTAGTTCTTTTGTCGTGCTTTTGTTGCTTGTATAATTGCATACTGTTTTGCCTTATTTAATTGCATAGTGTTTTCATTATAATAAATTCCTGTGTGAATTTAAACCTGCTCGTTGCGTCCATTCCCTCATTGACTGAACATTTCGTGTGTTGGGAGTTAGAAAGCCGTTGGTTTGCCGTAATAGGGGGACATTTGGACCGACGTTCTCGGCGATTACGCGCCTCGGAATCGCGCACGGACAAGCTCGCCTCGGCGTTTGTCCGTACGAGTTCCGTCGAGGGTGGAATACCCCGGTATTGGATCACGGGATATTAGGTACATTGAAGATTGGCAATCGACCCTACCTCACGGATCTGCCGATTGGCGTATTTCGGTTCTTGTACAAGGACCCGTCCTCGGAGTTATCCGGGCGGCGATCTATATTCCGGGCGATCGTCGGGCCGACTCGACTTGCGGCTCCGTTCAGAGCGGTCGGTTGGCGGCCGACCCCGGCCGTACAAATATATATATATATATATATATATATATAACATATATATAATATATATATATATTATATTATATATATATATATATATAATATATCTCACATGTTGATACTACACATAAAAATAGATACATAGATTTGAGCATGTGTGTGTTCAAAATTTCACCTCCCTACTTCCCATCTTTTCAAGTCTCATAATAACATAAACAAATAGCTGACAAATACAGCTAACAAAGCGAAGATGTCCTTTTGTAGATATCTCAGACAGAATTGAGGGAATTAGATGAACTTTAAATGATAAAAATAATAAAATTGATGAATAGCGATTTAATAAAATATGATTTCAAATATTTTTTGAAAGACGACACATGAGTGACAACTCATTTTTAGAGGAACAGAATTCTTAAGGCATTGAGCATGAGATGGACTACCACAGTCACCATGCAGTGGGTTTTATCCAGGTCTGAAATACAGTTTACTCTGAAAGAAGAGATAGAGGTGTTGTGGAATTGCATGAAAGTTTAGAAGGGAAAACTTTGTGACAAACTGTAAATATCACTGGAATTATGCTTAGTGAAGATACTGGAGTTTTTAGAGTCCACCAGTGATATGGTTTCTATGGTACAGTCTGTAAAATCTTTCAAGGGACATTTATATGCTATGGTCTGTAATATCTAACACAATTTGCTATGACTCATGAAGTACAAGAGTGCCAAATCATCAAACTAACAGAATATGTTGACAAACATATTTTCTGAAAAATATGATGTTTTGGGAAAAAGCGGAGGTTACATCACTCAAACAATGTCAAAGATAATGTCAAAGATTGTGTTAACTATTTTGTCTCTAAAATTTTTTTTTAGTGTGTTGTCAAATGAAAAGGACATAGAGCTATTCATTGACTTGAAAGTTAGACCTGGACCACCTTTCTCTGTCAAATAGGAGCAAAGTTATGTCGTATGGAAATTTGCCAGGGTTCAACTTTGGAACCCAATTTTGATAACTCAGAGATCAAGAACATGCTTTCTGAATGACCTGAAATTTGGATCATGTATTTCAATCATTTTTCATCCAAATCGAATTGGATAATGTTTTTTTTTTCACTTTTCATTAATTTGCTATGAAATGATCGGCATGCAGTGGTGTAATTGAAAAAAAATTTGGGGTCAGGTGTGGAGTGGAAGGTTGGGAGTGTGGAAAGCCAGTGCCTATCCCAGTATAGTTCATCATTCTAAGAAAACTTTAAAAAAAATTAACCATCCAGTGAAATAATTTATTAAGCATTTCAGAGAAGAAAATATAATAACTGCAAACAAATTATGAAGAAAATATGAATCTTGTTCTAAATGAGGCAGGCCCAGGCATGGCAGTGGACCTTGTGGAGATCTTTCCTTTTTGGGCTTCCTGCACGTACAATAATTTACAGTTGTAGCTGCTCTTCTCTTTATTTTTTTTTGGTCTGTTCCCCACAAACTTTAGATTATTGCAGAATGGTGTTATGTCTTCTTTGGATCCATATTTCAAATAGCTATAGCCAAGGGAAAACTCGTGATTTTCTTAGAGAAGAGGGTCTGCCACCAATGCCCCCAACCCTCCTTTTATCACCAGCACGAAGGGAAGGACCTTTGTTGGCAGAGCAGATGATAAGGCCCTCATAGAGACCTGGAATATAATTATTGTGCTGATGATAAGCACGGAAACTCCCACCATCACACTTCACACAAAGCTTCTTTGTTGTGCCTGTTTTAAATGTCACTTTTGGCTGCTTCACACAATTCAAATGCTACACATCAAAATGAATGCAGCCTTTTGAAAATGCAGCCAGATAACAGCTTCACACATAGTCAGGTCGGGTGTTTGGCTTTCAGTCTGGCAAAACAATTTTTTTTGACCTCACCTTTTTGGGGTCGTAATTGATTCATAAATAATATATCAAAAGATTACCATTGCATTTTCTTTTGTATCACTTCTTATTGTATCTTTGTTCATGAATAATTTGTGTTGCTTGATGTCAAAAGTTGTAATGAAATAATGACGATCGTTATTATTTTTAAAAGATTTATAAATCGTCCAATGGACATTATAATGTATTTTACTTGATTTGTGAGCAATGGATGATTTATGTATTAATATGCATATTTGTGACAGGCAAGCAAATGTGTTCTTTTGATTGAATATATATATATATATA
>CM068952.1:111409960-111422758 GCA_035128595.1 Eptatretus atami | reverse complement strand
ATTTGGTTAGCCCAATGGCACCTGCATAACCCCATGGAGCTCGATTTTTCATTTACATCCCAAGGCCAAGGTCACAAGGTCACGAACTTAGAAAATTGCGAATTTTTACATAAAAAATCATCTTCTCCGAGGGGTTTGTCGAATCTGGCTGGGGTTTCGGTATTTGGTTAGCCCAATGGCACCTGCATAGCCCACAGAGTTCAATTTTTCATTTTCGTCCCAAGGTCATTTTGACTTCCGGTTCTGGGTTGGAGCGACGAGAGGTCTCCTTAGGGCTCTCTGCTGACGTTCTCAAAGTTAAGTTTCCGGTCGATATTTGTCCCGTTCTAACTGTTTAATTTTCTCACCTACATGTTACTGTGTGTTCCTAGTTCGGTTTTGTTTCAAAAATCGTGCTATTTTGTGAGTTTTTGTCGACGTTCTTACTGGGTGTTTGAGGCCTAGGCCTTGGCCTAGGCTTGAGGCCTACCGGTTCCCCTCGGTGTTCGATGGTTTTTTTTTTCTCCCCATTACCTTCAATTCTATCCTCCCCATTACCTTCAATTTCCATCCTCCCCACTTTCCTAACGTCCCCCATTCTCCCAACTAATCTCTATTTCTTATCTAAAAAATAAAAATTAAAAAAAACAACAACAACACGCTAACCTTCTCCCGATTCTGCTTCTTCTTCTTCCTCTTATCTTCCTCCTCGTCTTCTTCCTCGATTTTTTTATACAACACTTCCATGACCTAATCTGTTGAAAACTCTCTCAAACATTAATAATAACAACAAAAACGATCTTATAATGCTTCATCTTCCTCTCTCACACATGTGGTACTCTTTACTGTTTCACAATGCACTACTCTTCTGCTATTTAAACAGACTGCTCTCATTTCGACCTCTCCTTCATTCCTTGCCTAAAAAATCCAACTATTACAGTGCTTCTTCTCTCCATTTTCTGAAATCGCCTTCATGGCATCCATCAAGAATTGTGTTAAATCACATCTCTGACCTAAAACTTTTAAAAACCACAGTTTCTATGAATGTTCGCTTTCCATCAACCATTCTTTTTTCCAACTTCAGGTCAACTCACCCCCCTCACCCCTCACTCTCACTCTCAAAACAACCATCCCACTCTTCTCCCTCCAAGCCTCCCTCTCACCTCTCTCAAAAATTCCCCCCTCACCTTTCTCCCACCTTTCATCTCCCTCACTCATCCTTCTCAAAGTTGCCCCCCCCTCATCCACCAAGCTCCTCCCTCCACTGCCCTCTCACCTCCATCTCTTCACTCCACCTCCTCAAATCCTCAACTGCCTTCTTCCCCTCTCTTGTCCCCCTCTCCCCAGCACCACAGAGTCTTTTCTCCTCCTCATTCGGCCTCCTCCCCTAGCTATTCTGCAATCCCCCACACTCTTGAACAACCCTCCTTACCTCCCCCCCTCGTCCCTTGTCCTACCCTCCCCTCCCCCCCCCCCCACCCCCTGCACCAAAGCCTCCTCCCCTACCTCTTCATTAAAAGTGGGGACCTCAAATATCCGGGGCCTTCGCTCAAACCTTTCAGATCCTTCCATACAGGCTGCCACTGACAAACCAGACATAATCTGCCTAACAGAAACTTTCCTCTCCCAAGACGTGTCTACCCCCAAGTATCTCTCCCCGGTTACTCCCTCCTCCGGTAGACAGACCTGAGCCTCGTCCTGGTGAGGTGTGTCCTCTTCATCAAAACTCTATTCCTCACTCTCCATGCACTGCTCTCACTCCCCCACACCCCCAGGAATACCTCTGGCTACGGCTTCCCCTCCACTCCCACCTCATGTTTATATGTGTACGTAGCGTCCACCTAACAGTGATGACTCCATCTACACCTCACTATCCGAAAACATGGACCATCTTCATCTTCTCATCCAAACTCTCTCTTCCTCTTATGTGGTGACTTCAATTGTCATCATGCCAGTTGGCTAGGTGTGGGTATCTCTCTCACCTGTCATGGCACCTCAGCAAAAGCTTTCTGCGACTCATTGGGACTGACTCAATCGGTCAACTTCCCGACCCGGATCTCAACCAATGGTGCTCCATCTCTTCTGATCTGATTTTGACAAATTTCCCTGACAATATCTGCTGCTCTTCCTCCGCTCCAATCGGTTCTTCTGACCACGTCCTTGTCAAAGTGGACATCTCTCTGGCTGTCATCAGATAACCACCTCACCGCCGTCGAGTCTGGCATTTCACTCAAGCCGACTGGAGGGTCTCCAAGCAGCCATCAAACTTACAGACTGGTCTCCTATCACTACTTTCTCAAACATCAACTCATCCTGGGAATTCTTTCAAAGAAACTTGCTCTCCCTCATGCACAGATTTATCCCCTCTCGTGTTCAGTTGTCCTACCCTTCCCCCGCCCTTGGTTTACTGAAGCTTGTGGGAGGCAGTTGTCCTGAAACAACTTGCCTTTGCCTCATGGAAAGCAAACCCAACTGAGGGCAATCTCAGTTCCTTCCCAAAGCTCGGAACAAGTGTGTATCTACCCTCAGGAGAGCCAGAAAACAACATCTTTCTCATCTCAAGTCTGAACTCTCAAACCTCTCTCCCTCCTCAAAATCCTGGTGGCGTTTAATCAAATCTGTTTCTGGTGTATGTTCCCCCTCCATCCCCTCCCTTACCTCAAATGGCCGCACTGCTGATACCGCACGTGAAAAGGCTGAATGCCTAAACTCGGTGTTTGCAGCTAAATCTTGTGTCTAAACCCATCACTCTCTACCCACCTTACCCAGTCGCACCCAACTGTCCCTGGACTCTGTGTCCTTTTCTCCTGACAAGGTGGAGAGTTTGCTTTCAAACCTCGACTCGGATTCTGCAACTGGTCCAGACGGCATCAGCCCACGTGTCCTCAAAGCCTGCTCTTCTGCTCTTGCTCACCCTCTCTCTGTTCTATTCACCCTCTCATTTGCTCAAGGTCATCTGCCATCTGCTTGGAAATCTGCTAACATCACTGCCCTGCATAAAAAAAGTGCAAAAACAGATCCCTGCAACTACAGACCAATCAGCCTTCTCCCAATCATCAGCAAGGTTATGGAATCCATCATCGCTTCAGACATTAAATCCTTCCTCTTCTCCAATGGCTTGATTTCCGATCATCAATTTGGTTTCAGACCAGGTCACTCTACCCTGGATATGCTGTTCTGCTCTCCCATCTATGGATGGAGGTCCTCAATGCCAGACAGGAAATCCGAGCCGTATCCCTGAAACTATCACGTGCTTTTGACAGTCTGGCACCCTGCCCTACTCACCAAACTCTCTCCCATGGTATCCAAGGCCATCTCCACTCATGGTTCGCAGACTTCCTCTCCTGTCGCAGTCAACGTGTGGCCCTAAACGGAGTTCTTTCATCCCCTCTTCCTGTCCAGGCTGGAGTTCCTCAAGGTAGCGTTCTGGGCCCTGTACTTTTTCTGGTTTTCATCAATGATCTCTCCGACTCTCTGGAAAATCCTCTATATCTCTTTGCTGATGACTCCACCCTCTGCTGTACCATCTGTCATCCCTCAGACCAGCAAGCAGCAGCTTCTTCGCTCACTGCAATCTGGATAAAATCACAAACTGGTCCAACACGTGGAACATGTCTTTCAATCCAGACAAATCTCACACTCTCACTATGTCTCCTCGAAAGGACCATTTAGAAAACCCCCCCTTCCACTTTCTCAACAATCCTCTGGAAGAAGTCTTTTCTTTCAAGCTTCTGGGTCTCACTATCTGCTATGACCTTTCCTGGGAAAGTCACATTTCCAACCTCGCCTCAAAAGCCAGTCGCCGACTGGAATCCTCCGTCGTGCAAAGTCCTTCCTCGGCCCTCTTGAGCTCCTGTCCACTTACAAAGCTTTTGTCCGTAGCCTGATGGAGTACTGCTCTCCCCTCTTGCTGGTGCTCCTGCCTCCCACCTTTCTCGGCTTCACGCTGTCGAAACCAGGGCATTTAGGATCATCGGCATCTCCCGCAATGAAGCTGAGTCTTTGGGCCTCTCACTCAATCACCGCAGTTGGTCGGTGGTCTTTTCGTCTCTACCGCTCCTCTCCAGCCTTGCCCCCCACCCCTTGCCTCCTCTGCGATTTGTCCCCACCACATTTCCACAGGGCGCTCAAGTCCGCCAACAACCCCCTTTCTGGTAAAACTACCAAAATCACGAATCACTGCTCACCTTCACTCTTTCATTCTTTTTTTTTCCGCCTTTGGAAAACTCCCTCACTCTATTCTTTCCCATTCTTCCCTCCAGGCTTCAAAACAGCTGTTCACCACCACCTCTTATCATCCCCCATCCAAATCCTCGATCTTTCTTACCCCCGATAATCCACCCAACCCCACTTCCTTCAATTCCCCTGCTTTCCTTCCTGAAAGTCCCTTAATGTCCATCTTCTCTTCCCCATGTTCCCCGTCCCATCCCCATCCCTCTCCCTTCCACAGATCTCCTAATGTGTCTGTTCCCCACTGTTTTGTCCCTCCCACTCCCGCCCCTCTTGTCTCATGCCCCCTTGCTGTGCGTTGTGTGTTCGCTCTCATACGAGCCTCGACAAGGTATACAAAAAAAAAGAAAAAAAAAAGTTCAAGGCCATGAGGTCACGAACTTAGAAAATTGCGATTTTTCTTTTTAGGGGTAGCCGATTTCAATTAGCATCTTCTCCTAGGGTTTGTCGAATCTGGCAGGGGTTTCGGTATTTCGTTAGCCCAATAGCACCTGCGTAGCCCCACGGAGCTGGATTTTCATTTTATTCCAAGGTCAAGGTCACAAGGTCACGAACTTAGAAAATTGCGAATTTTGACATAAAAATCCATCTTCTTCGAGGGATTTGTCGAATCTGGCAGGGGTTTCGGTATTTCGTTAGCCCAATGGCACCTGCATAGCCCCACGGAGCTCGATTTTTCATTTTCGTCCCAAGGTCAAGGTCAAGGTCACAAGGTCACGAACTTAGAAAATTGCAAATTTTGACATAAAAATCATACGACCGCCCAAACTTTGAGAGCTAGCATGACAATATTTTTTATGCATAATCTTGAGGTCATTCCCCACCTAAAGTCTTGAAACCATTTTGCTCTATCTCGAAACCTTGCCCGTGACGCCCCTTCAAGTTTGTTTTTACCTGATTTCATCAAAGATGGATAATCCGAGGAGTGCGAAATGCCATATAGCAATATATATATATATATATGACGTTATATTGTTCCTGGAATGTTCCAGAGGAAGTTTTTCACCAAAGGTCATAATGCTTGACCTTTGACCTTTAAAGTTCACAAAGTCAAATTTTCAAAGTGGGAATCGAACCGGGTTTTCGACCTTCGACGAACTAACTCCAATAAGCTATAGCACGTATCCTGTTTCCTTATTTTAATGTCCACAACATTGTTTTGTGACCTTTAAAGGTTATGCAAAGGTCAAATTTTTTAAGTTGTTGAACGAAACCAGGTTTTCGACATTTTGCAGCTAATAACCTGTCACTCGTACCACATCATGTTGATCATTTTTATAACTTGGTCAAACATTATCACATTGTCTCATCCTTGACTTCTGAAACAATCTACATCGTCAAATACCGCTGTTGAAACCATCGTCGTCTTCAGACTTGTTTATATTTATAGTGTTGTAATTAAACATAAAAGTACTTCAACAACAACACATCATACAGCTATACAATGTATTGTCTCTTGTGCTTGAGAAAAGCCTCCATTAGTGCTTCTGGCTCTTCCTGAGGCCAGTTTGTAGATCGCTTTGCCATCATTGAGCTTTCCGACATCTCTTTCTATCTCCAATCTGATTGGTTGCCGAGCATAATAAAGGTTCCTAAGGATTTCCTCAACATTAAGGAAATCGTTACTTGAGGATTTCCTAAGGGTCGTTCATGCAACATTCCTCAAGGAAATCCTTCGCCAAGGGATCACAGTGCACCTTAAGGGGAATCTTTACTTAAGGATGAGGGAATTTTATACAACCGGGCCAGTACCCTGGGGAAGATCATCTTTTGGGTGATTGTGGAAGAGAGAATTCCATTGTCATCTGCTTGCTATCTATGTGTACGGAAGTGTGCAAACCAGTAAAGTCGGGAAATTTAGACATGACCTCATCAACAATGGGATCGAATATATCCATTATATCATCATACATTTATGCTCAATGGAACCAAAATGGTTTTCTTCATTGAATATGCTTGAACAAAGTGATTTTTGTGCCAAACATTGCTATAATTGCTAATGCCAATGTTTCCTTTTCTCAATTTGTCCAACACAAACTCCTTACATTTTTTTTCTTCCTCATCTTGAGTGGTCCTTTTACTTTTTCACAGTATCTTTTCCAAATCTGTCGCTCATGCAAACGCTCGGTCCATGGACCATTTCATTGAACTTGTAGCATAACTTTCCTCCGTGATTTCAGTTCCTCTCCATTTCATCCCCTTCACAGTCTGTTTTTATCAGAATTAGGGATCATGTAAATTCCAGTCCACAGAAAATGCTGGCACACAACCAATAACTCTTTTGATTCTGTACCCATCATGCATTCTACACCTCCCAATGTGTGTACCACTCCCTGGGTGTCCATCCTGAACCTCTGCCACATGTCCTACACCCCGCTGTGCTTTCTATCTTTTCACAGCATGTCCCACTCTTCCTACAGCTGCTACACAGACTGCTCCTGTTCAATTCATAAGGCACACATCAAATGTGTGTCCATCCTGAAGAAAGCCAGAAAACAGAATCTTACAAGTCTCAAGGCTAAACTCTACAACCAGTCTCCTTATTCCTAGTCATGGTGGAGCTATGTCAAGTTGGTCTCTGGTATAAGCTCCCTCTCTATCCTGTCGTGAACCTCAAATAGCAGTACCGTAGCCTCTACCTGAGATAAGACAGAATGTCAAAAATCTGCCTTTAACTCCAAATCTCATCGACCAACCAATCCAATTATGTCCCATCTTAAACCAATGTACACACTGTCTCCTGGATTTTGTGTCCTCCTGAGTTGAGAAAGCAGAGAAAGTTCAGTTCCATACTTGACCCTGCTTCAGCCGCAGGCACAAATGACATCACTACCCGTCTTCACAAATCCTGCTCTGTCACCCTGAGCGAGTGGTCCGTGCACCAATATTGGGAGCTGAATGATTAAATCGGGTTCCTCACAATCCAGGGTCAGTTTTGGAAATTGAAAGTAGTAGAAAGTTTAAAGTTGGTTTGAGTGGGTAAAGACTTACTGCACTGCCCTCACTAACATGAATTTTATTCCCACGACAGCTCAGCAGAATTTTCTGCACCATGCAATGGCATGGTGATCTGCCCAGGATTGGTTCTTAGCCAAGGAATCATTCATAACTTGTGAGCCGTAACTAATCCTATGATAAGGTAGATGGGAATCCACCACCCACTCCCACCTCTGAAACCACAAATTCCAAAATACGAGTTTGATGATAAAACTTTTGGGTTTTCCATGAAAGTTGTCCAGGTAACACCTACCAAAGAAATAAAATATTTTTTTAGACGATCATTCAGGGACCATTCACTAATTTCACATGGACTGTCTGATCAGTGTAATGAATATAGAAGTCATTATCCATGTACATGTCAATGTGCATATTTTTGTATTTTCAAAGAGAAATGTCCTATTTTAGCACAGATTGTATTTTTCATTTTTTTTATTTTTTTTGAAATCACAGTTTGTCTTTGTGTTTTGTTTTTTTCATTGTCATAAGATATTGCATTTTGATTGGACGTTCTCTTCTGATGCGACATCATCATCTGCTAATGGTCGAGGTGGGAGGAGCCTGTTCAGTGTTCAGCTCTCCAATTGGAGGATGCGGAGTCTGAGGCGGAGCCGCTGAGGCTGTTGTAGAATCTTCCTCATAACCTGCCATGATCATGAGACGAGTTGGTGTTCCTCTTCTTATTTGCACAAATAAGCAAAGCGAGTGGACAAACTCTTTTTGCTGACATAACATGGGTCCGTGGAATCGATAAATGTCGCTTATAGTAATTGGAGAGCTGAACACTGAACAGGCTGCTCCCACCTTGACCATTAGCAGGTGATGATGACGCATCAGAAGAGAACGTCCAATCAGAATTGGCTTTGTTGATAGGTGTCTATTAGACTGTTCTTCAATATTGCATTTTTCTGAATGTTTATTTATTTATTTTTTTAGTAAAACAGGGCTATAGAGCATAAATATCTGTATTCAACCAAATTTAATGTTTTTGATTTCTTCGCAGCCATTCATCACAAGAAAACACTAGAAGGGCACTCGGTAGAGCTCATACCTCCGCCACGTAATGCCTGATCCACGAGAACATATCGGGCCCATTACATTTTTGAAATGTCATGCTGTACAGCACTATATCGTTTTTGGCCAAATCTCTCAATGGTGAAGAACCACTTTAAGAATTAAATAATTCTCGTATCGAGATCCACATTCGGATCTTCACCAAAATCGAATCATTTCGTCCTTGTGACACTCCCAATGTGTCCACCAAGTTTCGTCCGAATCCGTCAACAACTTTTTGAGATATCATGCACACATCGTTTTTGGCCCGATCTCTCAATGGTGAAGAATCACTTAAAAACTTCTAGTATCCAGATTCGGAAGCATATATTTACCAAAATTGAATCAATTCTGTCTTGTCACACACACAAGGTGTCCACCAAGTTTCATCCGAATCCGTCTGCAACTTTTTGAGATATCGTGCTATATATCGTTTTTGGCTCCATCTCTCAATGGCGAAGAATCGCTTCAAAAATTCTGGTAGTCGGATCCGGATCCGGATCTTCATCAACATCTAATCAGTTCGTCCGTGTCACACACCGAACCTGGCCACAAAATTTCATCCGGATCCGTCCGAAACTTTTTGAGGTATCCTCCTTCACCTTCGGTGGTGGAGGTAAAAATCACAAGTGTGTTCATCTACAATATGTCACCGCTGACACTGTCGATGTGCAAATGGACAAATAGCCGACAACAACAGAGAAATATTGAAAAGTGCTCATTTGTGCTTTTCTTTGAACACATTTCTGTGAAACCGGTGACAGCTGCCTTATGTTATGTTCTTGTGAAATCATCCGCATTTTTTTTTTGTGCTACACAAAGCATGCTGACACATAATTAAAAAAAAAATTCACAGAAATTATTACAACAAAACCTTCAAATCAGTCTTTAACGGTTCAACCAAATTTGTCAAATTGCCTATAAATTGCTCAGGATTCTCCCCTAACTCCACCTTGAACCTGGTCCTGTACCCATTCTTAGTTCAACCATAATGTTTCAAAAGCATTTCTTTCAACTGATCAAAATCAACAGCAGCCACAATTGACAGCTTTGAATACATACCGAGCACTTTGCCAGTTAACAAAGCACTGAGTGATGTTGCTCAACCCACCTTGTTCTACCCACTGTTATGAGCAAAATGCTCAAACCTGAAGAGGTATCTGTGAAGCTCATTCTACTCCTCAACAAACATTGAGAGTTTTGGGATATCTCGACTGTGCAGAGTTATTCATATAATTCTCTGCGCGACCTGTATCGAATCTCAGGCGTACATCGAACATGACAAATACACCGCCAACACTCGCTCGTAAATAATTTGTGAAACACACTTATCCATGACATGACTTGTCTGGGTTGGATTCTCAGCCTGATTAAAAACTGTCAGATGAACGTTTTGATGGAAGGACATTGAATCAATGATTATTGTTCTGTTCTTTGGATGGACATTGATCTGGAGACCTGCCTCGTAGCATTAGGTTGTGGACTTTAAATAACCTATTGCGTGTTTCAAGGAAGAATCGGTGAGTTATCAGTGAGTAATCCTGGGTAAACTCTGAAAACCATTGCTTTTTAGATCCTCGTGGAGGATCTCTAAGTCTTACTCACGTTGTTGTTCTTCATCTTCTTCTTTGGACTTTTTTGTTTCACAGCCTACATTTTCTCGAAACTTCCTGAAACTTGGCATATATATGTAAAAATACCCTGCCAGACAGTAACATCTCCGATTTTGAAAATTCCTCCAGAAAAAAAGTTATGACGTCAAAATATCTCCGCTAATGGAAATCGCCAAAAAATATCTCGAAACTAGGCAAGCTTTTTGAATTTGTTTGCGGGAATCGAACAGGGCATAGCAGAGATGAATTACCGCACATATGATACATCACTATGACGTCATATCAATTTCTATGACGTCATTCCTATTTTTGATATTTTTTGTTTCACAACCCAGAGTTTTCATCGGATCTTCGTGAAACTTGCCATGTATATGCAGAAAGCCCACACGCAGGCAGTAACCATCTCCATTTTGGAAATTCTTCCTAGAAAAAAAGTTGACGTCATAATATTGCCGCTAATGGAAATCCCTTACCATTATCTCCGAAACTAGGCAAGCTGTATATTTGTTTGCGGGAATCAAGCCGGGCATTAGCACAGATAATTTATCGCAAACCTGATACATCACAATGACGTCATATTCGTTTTTATGACGTCATCATTAAGAGGACGAGGATCTTAGCTCATTTGAGCTTGTTTTTACAGGGTCTAAGCTCATGGAGGAGCTGCAACACAAATCACCAACAAAACTATTGCATTCCAAATGCATGAGACAACACTGGACTTTACTTCAAACAAACACAGCCAGTGAACTTAGGGGATGTAACATAACCTCCCGGGGCACTCTGGATGGTGGTGATGCCATATTTATGACATCACTTTTCTTTAAGCACTCAGGGGGGTATTAAGGAGAAATTTCTGCCTCCCTGTGGATGCCAACACATGGAGTTAGTTGGTACATGCACTATCATTTAAATGCTCAGTGTCAAGCAAGTAAGATCCATCCATGTACCATTTGTAAAGTCTTTGGTTGGATGTGGTCAGGGGTTCATAATCGAACCACTGACTTTACAGCCTGAGAGCGGATGCTCCAGCCATTATGTTACTGAAGTTTACCATTAACAGCAGCAGAGCCTTATTACTTGAAATACAAACAATTTTTTTTAGGGAGGGGCAACACAGTTGGAGGTTGAGGAAGGAGCAAACACAAACAACACAATGACCTTTTGATGAGATCCATACAGAGACATCACATTCATAAAACAGGTGTACAATCGCCGATTCATACCTCAGCTACCTCCCATTCCTGGCAATATCCATGTACCCCTCTGTTCGCAATGCTTCTATATACAATACTTCTCCAATTCAAATTTATATTTATCTACCTTATTTGCTCCCATTCGTTTTCTAGGGAAACTATTCAATGCATTAACTAGTTGCTGAGAGAAGGACACCCACCATTGTAGGTTATTAGCAGTACTGTGGCTCTGAATTCATCCCGATCACACATACGCAGAGAGAGAGAGAGAGAGAGAGAGAGAGAGAGAGAGAGAGCAGAGAGAGAGAGAGAGAGAGAGAAGAGAGAGAGAGAGAGAGAGAGAGATGAGATAATTTTTTTAGCCCCTGATCGCCTGGTCTGGCAGTCAAACAAAATTGAGAATCATTCCAAATAGGAAACTCTGTTTTTAGTGATGTCATAATGGTCGTAAGCAACAGGCACAAAGAACTAATGCAATGTGTAAATATGGTTGTGCATAAGACTGCATCAATGGCGGTAAACCTCCTGAAATCTTTTTTTTCTGGAACCTTTAAAATCTTTATTTTATTTCAATTGAATTATACACTTGAACACTGAAGAACTCAAAATGGCCTCATTGGCACTTTCAAAAACCTATTGCTTCGCAGTACTTAGATAAAGTATTACGGAATTCACATCATCTCGACCAATCGAATTTGCTGCTCGCCGACCCGGCCTTTGTCGGTTTACCCTACTCCCACCCCCAGCCCCTCCAAATTCCAAAGCGAGGAGCTTGTAATTGGAGAATATATTAACACTTTATACACAACTTTTTCATTTGCAATATTATAAATGCAACATTATGTGGACCACCCTATCGGTCTGTAAAGACCCCATTGTTGTGTGGCAGTACCCTGATGGAATTCCCTCAGGGTTACTGTAAATTAGTACAAGTCTGGAGACGGCGATGGTTCACGAGCAATGTACACGGTTCGCCGTTTTTATTTTTTGACCTTCGAGGGGACCCCACGGGCAAACTGGCGGGAATCGGGAAAAACGTAAATGATGAAAATTGTAGTACTCGAAGAGCACTACTTGCATACCAACTCTCATTCAAAACAGTTGAAAACCCTAGGAGCTCGATGCCCAATTTATTGATTTTTTTGACATTTTCTAAGTTTGTGACCTTGTGACCTTGACCTTGGGACGAAAATGAAAAATCGAGCTCCGTGGGGCTATGCAGGTGCCATTGGACTAACCAAATACCGATACCCCTGCCAGATTCGACAAACCCCCTCGGAGAAGATGTAACTTGAAATCGGCTACCCCCTAAAAACACATGGTTTTTGGTCGTGGCTCCACCCATAATGGGCGCAGCACGCCCATTCTCAGGAAAACACAACTAGATCATGATATAAACCTCCCACCCAAATTTTTATCAAGATCGGATCAAAACCCACGGAGCTATGCTCGGGACAGACAGACAGACAGACAGACACACACCCATAACGAATATAGTGGTCACTTACTGACTCGTGAACCAATTACCTGTGTAAGGTGGGAGGTCTGGGTGTGGATATGCTGCGAGTATGAATTCAAGCAGAATACATGGAACCCAATATAAAAAGCAACGTACATTATCTATTTTCTTCTCAAGTACCTTCCCTTAACAGGTTGAAATATCGTAAAAGTTTTGTTTGTGTGAAGATAACTACCAAGAACACACACACACACACACACACACACACACA
>CM068952.1:111405190-111409950 GCA_035128595.1 Eptatretus atami | reverse complement strand
TGGTGGAAGTGCTAATTAAACACGGACATTCATGTCCAATCTGTTGGCCAGTGAAATATTTTGGAAGTACGGTCCGGTGGGTGTGCAAGTTTGGATGAATTTATGCTCTGAACACAATAAAGAATGTTTCCCTGCTTAAGAATAATGCAGTTTGTGGAATCGTATCAAAATACAGTGTGTCTATTGTCTGTCTGTCTGTTCTCTTGTAGACTACAAATCAGCTTGGCTGATCTCCAAATTTTTTTGCAAATGTGCTGGGCATCCCCAGGGTCAGGTCATAGACACAAAATAGTTTCCCCTTCCCCACTGCCCACGAGGGTGCTCTGATGACTTGCAATTCTCACCTGTGCACTGTCCACAGTGCATGCTGTTTGCTGTCCCCTGCCGGAGTGAGGGGTTATGACTAGCCATGACGCAAAATTAATTTGCACCTCTCCCCTCCACCAGTGCTTGTTGTGTCGATAAATTTGGCATTGCTTGCACTGCAACTTCTTTTTAGTGGATTGCAAATGTTGGTTTGAAATGATAACATGTTGTTGAGTGTTGTTGCAAGGAAAGTGGTTCACTTAAGGAAGAAAACGAAGGAACACACTTATCCATGACATGACTCATCTGGGTTGGATTCTAATCCTGATTATAACTGTATAATACGTATCATATAACAGTACTGTATAATGCTCTGCAAATGCAATGCATGTTATTGTGAAAAGGCTCATTCTATTTCTGCACATTGATTGAACACGAGGCTTGCTGGTAATGCAGTGACATCGTGTTATGCAAACTCATGATGTTCGTTGTTCTATATGACCTTCAAAACATTGGAAATGTGCTGTTGAATCATCTCCTTTTTTTTTTGTCCTAATCACTCGAATGACGGAATAAATATTCATTAGAGTTTCAGAAACGAGGCTGATACCTCTCACACTCTGTTGGTCCCACCATTGTTGGGCATGCGGTTTTCTTAGCATCCCAAGTGTGGACATTAACGAGTTCACTTCGATTACGTTGACCAAAAAAGCTACCCCACGAGTTATGTCGTTTGAGGGTACTTTCTTGGGAGTCAGCGTGTCTCAATCCCAGCTAATGGGTTCCACTCTGCTCAGGTCTTGCTCCATTGCCTCCAGTAAGCTATAACATTCCTTCTGTGCTGACCCACTCATTCTCCAGCTTTTCACTGCAGGAAACTTGGATAGTACAGACACTGGGCCCTTCCCTCTTATGTCCCCTACAGCTGTTTTAAATGACAATGAGGTTGCTGAGTGAAATCCTCAGAAAACTTTCAAAGTCATTGCCTAATGAAGCACCTCATGCATGCTATTCGATCCCACATCAGCAGCACGACATATGCTGTCAGTATCATTGGTAATCATAATTATGTAATTTGTTTTCTCAAAATTGCTTTAAAAATGCACAAAATAATGTAATTCTTAATTAGAAATGAACAAAAACGTTTTTTTCGTTCTTAAGTACCAGAATATTCAATTAACTGAATTTTGAGAAACTGAATTATAGCACTTTTGGTAACCAGTTGCAACAACTGAATCTCTTAAACTGAGCAGCAAACACGAATTATTTTTCTTTTCCAACATTCTTATTCTCCTTCTTTAACGACCACCATAATCCCACCTCTATTGTGAGGTTGGATGGGGGGAAGCATGGCCCGAGTCTTCACAAACCGGCTCGCCGGGCATGGCGTTCGACTAGTTTGGGCAGGAATTTGGAATTTGGCCAGGTTGCCGGCAATGCCTTGCCTACTCTTCATGAAGGACTCCGTGGGATCTTTAGCATACGTCCACCAACGAATACTGTCAGACGGGACGCCTGGTTAACGTCCATCCGAGGGACGGCACACACATTGATGAATCACCATGCCTGTGAAACACTGGGATGACAGTTTATAGCTTGGTTGGGACTCGAACGAGCCCAGGTGAATGCAGGCTAGCCGTTTCCCCCCCCCCCCACAACATTATTTTTTGCTCTATAAGATTTGGTTAAATGCTCTACAAGCATGAACACATATATTGGTCAGTTGGTTAGAGAAACTTTCAGGGTGACTGAGTTTCTGCTGATGCTTTGGTGAATTTGTTTTATCTCTTAAAAAAAACTGCCCCTGTTACTGCAGCTGAGAGGCTGCTCTACAGTCAAGGCCTTCGCTTGTTCTTAAATGGCAAGGAATCTTTCACACTTGAGAAACAGTAGTGGATAGTTGTGAGTAATTAACTGTAGGTGTCGGTCTTCATGCAGGGAGTGAAATGGTGAGCATTGAGTTTTGGAACTGAAAGCTCCAAATTATTGCTCCATGTCCCTTTGTGGCCATACAGTTACTGCCTTGTGCTTTAACCTTCCACATTTGTGGCTTTAAGCACCTTTCCCTGCATTATATCTGTATTCCTTTTGTTGAACTTGGGATCCAGTCATCCAGAGCAAACCTGATTTGCAGCAAAGGCAGGCTCACTGCCATTGACCCCTTTGCCTCTTCATGTCAGCACCTGCTGTCACCTTCACCTCACCTTTAACCCCAACCAGTGTCCTGCCACCCACCGCACGTATGTTGCCATACCTGATGCTGCTCTGGACATTGTACGTTTAACAGAATATTTCCTTTTACAGGATGACATCAACTCCTATGTGTGTCTTCATGGCAATTCTATCTTCCACTTTCACAGGCCTAACCCATGCCCCACAATCAATGTTTCGACCTCATCCTAATCCCTTAAAATACCTCTGGCTATATGTTTCTCTCCACAACCACCTAATATTTGTCTGTTTGTTGTACTGTCCACCGAATGATAACGACTACACATACACCTCTATTTACACAAACAAGTATCAACTCGAAACCATCTAACACAACTCTCTTTCTCTCATATGCAGCAATTTCAACTGCCATCACACAAGCTGGCTGAGTTTGGCTCTACACCAACTGACTGTGGCTTTGCAGCGAAGGTCTTCAGTGAATCCATGGGTCTGACATTTTGTAAACTTTCCAACCAAGATCTCTTTAACTGGAATGTCCTTCCTCCTGTATCTGGTCAAGGCTACTCTTCCATTCAACCTCTTATTTTCCAATTTTGCTCAATTTGACTCCTCAGTCCATGTTTCTGGTAAAGTCCAAATCTTTCTGACTTGTGAGGGACTTCCAGCATCGAAGAGTCTGGCTCTTCACTTGAGCTAACTGGAATGTACTGAAATATTCTCTTGCATAATTCACCCTTTTCAGTTCTACCGACAGTACACTGAATTATGTGGCGTGGAAGTCACAATCAAGCAGCTTGCTTTTTACAAATCATCTTGCAAGTTTGTTGGATCGATCACTGTTGCTGACATAAAGTCTTTTCTTTTCTCAGACAGCTAAGTTTCTGATCATCATTCGGGATTCCATTCTGGTCAATAAACTCTATGCTGCAGCTTCTTTCTCAAGGCCCTCAATGGAGGACACACACCCTCAATCTTATGAGGCCCTCAATTATGAGGTATGGAGGCCCTCAATCTTAAACATGAGTTCAGGGTTGTCTCTCTTGAGATATGTAGGACATTCAATAGCCTGACACCCTGCTATCCTTGCCAACCTTTCTGCCTGTGACATCTAAAGCCAGCTTTGTTTCTGATTTGCTGATGACCACCACTCACACTTTCAGTGTGAGGCCCTCAATGGAATTCCTTCATCTCTCCCAGTGTAGGATGGAGTTCTGCATAGCAGCATCGTCGTTCCCCATAGCAGCTTCATATACTTGAATGATCTCCATTGTATTGAAATGTCTCCATGCTTGGTGTTGGCTTAATCGTTAGGGTGGTGGGCTTGGGATCCTCGGGTTCTGAGTTCAAATCCCACCTGGCTGTTGAATTAATACCAGGTGGGGTTGACTCAGCCTGTCATCCTTCCTAGGTCGCCAAAATGAGTGCCAGCATGCTGGTATACTGTGTCGGAGTGGCGACCCGTCCAGGATTGTGCCCAGTAGCCAAGAAGACTGCTTAGGCAGCACCAACACTCTGCACAGAGTTTGGTTCCAATTGATTGATTGATATTGTACCATGGATAACCCTGTCCTGTTCCACCCTTTGCAGATGATTCCACTTTATTCCACACTATAACCCATCCAACAAGTCAGGATGGCAGCACCTCTGTCCACAGAAAAAGGGTCAGATGCTGCAAAGACAAATGTTATTTAATCAAGGAATATCTCCTAAACTATGCATTTCCACACTCAATGACTTGAGGTTCAGTATCTTGAGCTCCCTGGCCTCACCATCAGTCCTGACATCTCCAAGAAAAACAATGTATCCAGGCTGGCCTCCAAGGCTATCCAGAGATGAGGCATCATCCATCATGTCATATCCTTCCTTGGTAATTTTAACTCCCCATTACTTACAAGGCCTCTGGCCATAGCTCACATGGCCTTGATTATGACATCTCTCTTCTGCAGGCTGTGGAATCTAAACCTCTCAACATCATTGGCATCTCCCACAAAGAAGCTGAAGAACTAGGTCTGCTGCTTCTCATTCCCAGACAGGTTGTGACCATTCCTTTTGACTGACAGTCTGCTCCTGCTCCCTCTGCTCTTTAAGCTCTCTCCAGTTCCACAAGAGTGCACATGTTCTTCCAGCACCCCTCTTCTTGTTGAAATCCAGGTTTGCTGCTCACCTCAAATCTTTTGTTTATCTTTTCTCTCGCTTGTGGTACTGTATTCCTGAGGCACTACAATCCCACATTTCCCTTTTGGGCTTCAAGGTGGCAGTGCACCTCCATCTATACCCGCTAA
>CM068952.1:111390190-111400190 GCA_035128595.1 Eptatretus atami | reverse complement strand
GAGAAAAAGATAAAAATGTGATGGAGCCGAGTCGGGGTTGGTGATCCTTGGTAGTGGTCCTTCATTGACAGTCTATTACTCTGAGGATCATAACGTGCACCCAACTCTCATCTCCAGTCATCTCACCACCAGTCATTCATCCCAACTATCATCTCCTGTGATTCATGCTTCACAGCACTGACAACGTTGTGCTGCCCTCCAACATCTTGACAGATGTAGCACTGAGTGTCAGAATCACGAAACTTCATGCCCAGTGGCCAGAAGAACTAATTGCCAGACTGTTTTAGAGAAAAACAAGAGGTGGGTTTATTTTCAACACACCCTCATATATTGGTCACAATTTTCCATCAACTATGATATATATATATAATATATATATTATATATATATATATATATATATATTATATATATGGTTTGTTTTTTGTGCAAGAATATGAAGGCACTTCCAAACAAAAGTAAACTACATCTGCTCTGCTAATTTGAGCAATAAGCAAGAGGACACCCGGTCTCAGGTGACATTTCACCTGCTTCACAGCAGGCTTCCTCAAGCCAATGAATGGACACTGTCACTCATCCCGAGCCTTGGCACATGTCCCGTTTTTATTTCCGATATGACCGCTTATTTCCAGTCACGTGCTGGTGCTCAAGGTCAAATTTAAGGAGTGTTTTTTAAATTAAATTGTGCAAACCTCAAGTAATATAAAAGGTCAAATCACATCATCGATGGGCTGCTCTGCTCTTTTTTTGTTTTTACTTACACATGATCTGGTGTTGTATGTTGTGTGTTGTGTGTTGTGTGTGTGTGTGTGAGAATGTGTGTGCGCTTGTTACCCTTGCCAGAGGAGAGGGTATTGCATTTGGCTCTGTTTGTCTGTCTGTCTGTTTGTTATGATGAAAATTATCAATTTTCATAATATGGTGGTCTGTCTCATTTGATTGTATGTTTGTCTGCGATTGAAATAACTCGCGAAGGCTTTCAACTGTCTTCATCAAACTTTATCAGAGAAATCCAAAGGAAAGTGAGGCTGTCGATGTTTTTTGACTATATATGTCAAAGGTCAAGTTGGCAGTGACGTCATTTGCATGATTTTCGTCATACCTATCAGGCCACCACCTGTTTGTTAACCTCCGCCATCGAAGATGGACGGAGGTTACTGTTTTCACCCCTGTCTGTCTTGTTACTTACGAAATCTAAAGATTTCGTAAGTATATTGATGACTACCGTTTCTGTTGTTGTATGTTTGTTTGTTTGTAGGCACGATAACTCGAGAACGGAAGAAGCTACCAATGTCAAATTACACCACGTGATTCAGGAGGGTGATGGCTAGTGCTGATTAGATTTTGGTCAAAATCGGTCAACGGTCAAGGTCACGGTGAGGTCAAACATTCGATTTTTGATGGTTTGGTACAGATAACTCGAGAACGGAAGAAGCTACCAATGTCAAATTACACCACGTGATTCAGGAGGGTGATGGCTAGTGCTGATTAGATTTTGGTCAAAATCGGTCAAAGGTCAAGGTCACGGTGAGGTCAAACATTCGATTTTTGATGGTTTGGTACAGAATCATCGTAGAAACTCTGGTTTGCGTCGCTACCTTCTCTAGAGACAGCTTTTATTAGACAAGGTCAGAGGTCAAGTTGACGATTTCGTAAGTACCAGTCTATGACTGCTTGTTTGTTTGTTTGTTTGTTTGTGAACAGTATTACGGAAAAACTCCTGGACGGATTTCGACCAAACTTGGTGGGGATTAGGTATGGTCCAAGGATCATGCCATTAGATTTTGGACTTGCCAAAGTCCAATATGGCCGCTATGGCGGCCATTTTGAAAAAAATACTTGAATTTTGTTTTTGCATTTCTACATTTTAAGTGATTTCCACCAAAAATAAATGAATTTGATAGAGAAAACAAAAAACAAAATTTTGTACTTTTTCAAAAAAATTTCGATTTATTTTGAAAAATATTGAATTTTTTTTTGCATTTCTACATGTTTTAAGTGATTTCCAACCCCCCAAAAAAAATTTTTTTTCAGAGAAAAAAAAAAAATTTTGCACCTTTTTTTTCAAAAAAATTTCGATTTATTTTTTTGGCATTCTACATGCGCGTCGATCTAGTTTAGTTTATTCAATCGTGGTTCAGTAGAGTCTGATCCTTTTGACCTACAATGAATAGGATATCAGGTTCACTTAAGTGACCCAGCAGTATTAATGGCGGAGGTTTTGCACTCTACCGAGTGCTCCCCCTCTAGTTTGTTTTTTGCTTGCCTTCATGTTTGTTGGATTCGCTATATATATGAGATATCCCTTATTGTCGGGTTTTCCGGCTGTCTGTGTGTGTGTGTGTGGTGTGTGGTGTGGTGTGTGTGTGTGTGTGGTGTGTTGTGTGTGGTGTGTGTGTATGTGTGTCTGCAACGCGAGGCTCCACAGCACGAACCAGCGAACCGATTTCGATGAAACTTTGCCAAAAGGTGGAATATATACTGGATGTGCGCGTTTGAATTTCGTTGCCTAGCAACCACCGTTGCTGTGCAGCGGCCGAAAAACCGCGTACAGTATTTTCAATACTTTCCTTCAGTTTTGAATGTAGAGAAACGAGACTTCGGAATTAAACACTTCGAGATATTTAGAAAATTTTACTCGAGCCGATTTTTGATTGAGGTTATTTTTCAAATGGTAGTCCTTCAAAAATCGGGTGTCTATTTACCGTCATTAAGGTGTGTATACAGTGTTTGTAAGGAACTACACCGTCGTTCCACCTTCGATCTCTCCTCGATCCAAGCGTTATTGACCAAAGTGAAAAGGATCCAAAATAAATGGAATCACCGGCATTTCTGTCTTTGTGGATTTCTAAAATATGTTTATTTATTTACCGAAAACGATTCCACGACCCACACACCACCTCAGTTATTTATTTATTTACCGAAAA
Source organism: Eptatretus atami (assembly GCA_035128595.1). Taxonomy (NCBI): domain Eukaryota; kingdom Metazoa; phylum Chordata; class Myxini; order Myxiniformes; family Myxinidae; genus Eptatretus; species Eptatretus atami. The sequence goes on along the minus strand of CM068952.1, from coordinate 111,397,264 downwards.
CGATCCACGACCCACACACCACCTCCAATATTTATTATTTACCGAAAACGAGTCCCCACCACACACCACCTCCAATTATTTATTTTATTACCGAAAACGATTCCACGATCCACACACCACCTCCAATTATTTATTTATTTACCGAAAACGATTCCACGACCCACACACCACCTCCAATTATTTATTTATTTACCGAAAACGATTCCACGATCCACACCCCACCTTCAATTATTTATTTATTTACGAAAACGATTCCACGACCCACACCACCTTCAATTATTTATTTATTTACGAAAACGATTCCACGACCACACACCACCTCCAATTATTATTTATTTACTGAAAACGATTCCACGACCCACACACCACCTCCAATTATTTATTTATTTACCGAAAACGATTCCACGACCCACACACCACCTCAATTATTATTTATACTGAAACGATTCACGACACACACCACTTCATTATTTATTATTTACCGAAAACGATTCCACGACCCACACACCACCTCCAATTATTATTTATTTACCGAAAACGATTCCACGACCCACACACCACCTCCAATTATTTATTTATTTACCGAAAACGATTCCACGACTCACACACCACCTCCAATTATTATTTATTTACTGAAACGATTCCCCATCCACACACCACCAATTATTTATTTATTACTGAAAACGATTCACGACCCCACACCACCTTTATTATTTATTTACCGAAAACGATTCACGACCACACAACCACCTCCAATTATTCATTTATTTAAAGTGGAGTGGCGTAGGAAAGTGGCGTGGCTTATGGAAAGTGGCGTGGTTATGAAAAATATGTGTGGTCAAGAGGTGTGGTCAAACAAGAGTATGAGAGAAGTTTATCGGGTTCCGTGTGTGTGTGTGTGTGTGGTGTGTGTGTGTGTGTGTCTGCAATGCGAGGCTCCACAGCACAAACCAGCACCGATTATTTTTCAAATGTAGTCCTTCAAAATAGGGTGTCTAATTACCGTCATTTTTTATGAGGAGTGCCAGTTGTCAAAATACGCAATAGGAAAATCTTGCCAGCAGAGGAACAATTGTATGTGAACCAATACGTCTTGGCAATGAATCTTCGTCGGTGGATCGGTCAGAATGAAAAGCATCGTATCCAGCGCTTCGATCCTAGCGAATCCCTCGTCGCCTACCGGCTTGTTTGTTGTTTGTTTGTCCGCGTCGAACGAGAGTACGGTTTTCTCTGCAACCGCTTGTTGGATTGACACGGAATTTTCACCGTAGGAGCAACTACTCATGTCGAGTGTTTCATTAATAATTGTGACGTCATAGTCACGTGGTGTGGCAGCCATATTGGAAAAAGGAAAACCTTTGGACCTCTGTATCTCTGAAACCACACCAAGGAAAAAATTGAAACTTGGCACATGGAAAGTACTCCTCATGGGAATAAGTGTGCTTTTTATGATGTCATCGGTGCCTTCATTATGACGTCATAGTTAGACCTAAGTCACATTTGCTCTACGGCGAGGATACGGCGGCCGTACGCCCTCTGAATTGACAAACGTGCGGCGGCCACAGAGTTTCTGCGGTGGCCTCAGGGTGCACTACGCCGTTTGGCTATATTTTACAGGCGTAAGGTCGCCGTGGAATTATAACGCGGAGTTATAACTTTTTCATTTCTACGTTCGCCGTAGCAATTCGACAAGCCGAAACAAAAGAAATGGTAAAAAAACAAAAACAAATTAACCCATTCGTTACCGTCCTCTGGCCGCACGTTCGCCTTAGGGCCCCCTGCGGTCGCCTTGCGGGCACCTTGAGGCTACCTTGCGTCTGCCTTGAAAATTAATGGCCGCCGCAGGGCCCCTTAAGGTCACCGTGCGACATCAAATCAAAGACCGTACGGCAACCCCACGTTTTCGGTCTCACCAATTTCTAAGACCTAAGGCCGAAGTCACATTTGCTCTATGGCGAGGATACGGCGGCCGTACGCCCTCTGAATTGACAGAAACGTGCGGCGGCCGCAGAGTTCTGAGGGCCTCAGGGTGGCCCTACGCCGTATGGCTATATTTTACAGGCCGTAAGTCGCCGTGGAATTATAACGCGGAGTTATAACTTTTTTCATTTCTGCGTTCACCGTAGCGATTCGACAAGCCGAAAAAAAAAACTGGTAATAAAAAATAAACCCATTCGTTACCGTCCGTCTGGCCACACGTTTGCCTTAGGGCCCCCTGCGGTCCCCTGCGGTCGCCTTGCGGGCACCTTGCGTCTGCCTTGAAAATTCTATGGCCGCCGCAGGAACACCCTAAGGTCACCGTGCACATCAAATCAAAGACCGTACGGCAACCCCACGTTTTCGTCTCCACAATTTATAAATACGCCGTGCAGCTTCCAGAAAAATAAAAACATATGTGACTGCTACATTGTGGACCGTGGAATATTTGCGGCCGCCGTATAATTGCTAGTGGCCGTAGATTTTGGAGACCCCACGGCTGCGGTGCAAATGTGACTTAGCCTAAATACGCCGTGCGGCTCCCCGAAAAATAAAAACATATGTGACTGCTACATTGTGTGACCGTGGAATATTGCCGGACGCCGTTATAATTGCTAGTGGCCGTAGATTTTGGAGACCCCACGGCCGCCGTGGCAAATGTGACCTAGGCCTCACATACGTAGAACGCTACATCCGATCAGTATGAAATTTTTTGAGGGTCATCTCAGGTTAAATTGGTCCACAGAAAAAAAAACTTGTTGACATCATCGGTCACATGGTTTGGCAGCCATATTGTTTTTTTGTTTTTTTTAAACCTTCAAAAATCATCTTCTCTGAAATGGCTGAACAGATCGAGGTGAAACTTTACAGGTATGACCACTTCTCCATGTGGAAGAAAATTCACACCTATGATGTCATAGGTCACATGGTTTAGCAGCCATATTGGATTTACCATAAAACCTTTAACAATCTTCTCCAGAAGGGTTGTACAGAATGAGGGGAAACTTCACACATGTTCCTCAAGCATTGCGGTTACCAGTGTGTTCACAAATTATTGATAGGTCACATGGTCGAGCAGCCATATTGCATTGAACAGATATCTTAAAAAATATATTTCTCTTGAACTGCTTCATCACGGGATGTGAAACTTCAAAATTATGATCAGGGAAAGATGGAGAATATAATATGTTTAAAACATCAACCTGATTGGATGTATAGTCAGGCAGCCAGAATTATTAATTTTTTTGATCTGGGGTCTTTTTTATTTTTTTATTTTTGAATAAGGCTCTCTTAGCTGTGCCTGAATGGGTTTGAAGGTAGAGGAGTTGCAGTGAAAACCGAATCCTATCCAGGTTCCTCCTGATGACTTCATCTTTGCTTTTTGCTTGTTCAGGTTCTTTCTGATGACTCCAATGCAGTGCTGTAACTATTTGATCTTTCATTGATTTGAATTGAATTTATTTTAATCCCATTCTGAATTCAATTGAATAATAATGAGCATCATGGGTCCGGGTCAGGTGCCCGATCAAAGCGGGATATCTTGGTACCCAGTCATCACTGCCAGCAGTTATAAAATGGCAGTTCCAGTTATGTCTATCATGAATTACTCAACGTACCAATACACAAACACCACACAAAACTGTACAAACACCGCACAAAACAAGTACTGGCAAGGGTCTGCAATCTCTGATTGCTCTTTCTTGTTGTTTTTATGTTTCCGGGGCACGAATATGGCTGGTTTCGTGTATGGGTTGGACGTGATGATGTGTGAGTTGTGTGATTACTGAGGTTCCCGTTGGATGTTGTACATACATGGATGTAGTGTTTGGGATTGAGTGTGGTTGTTGCTCACCTTATACAGCTGTTTGCACCATGCAGTTTTCCCCATTTGCATTAGAGGTGTGTATTGTGTAGGTATGTCCACCATCTCCCAGTTAGACCACCCTCTCAGCTATTCACATGCCATGCTTCCGGGAATCAACCTGGATCATTTGTTGCACATCGTGTCTCGGACACGGGTCCCATAAAAATCAAATTAGTGGCCATATTGGAGGCAATGACATGCTATGGCTGACTGGGTCACCGTTCCAAGCCTAATTGCTCAATCATGTTCATCTACCCTTTGTTTTAAATTTCTTCCAGTTTCGCCAATGTAGAATTGGTCACAGTCTCTGCATGACGAATGGTGAACTACTCCACATTTATCACCACTTGATGTTGTGTCCTTTAGTTTTGAAATGACATTATGGAAGGTGCATAGAGGATTATTGGCTACACCAATCCATGCATTGCCAAATATCCTTCCAATCCTTTCAGAAAGGTCCAGGTTGTATGACAGTACACAGTGCCCAAAGCATATCTGGCTCCTTCAATTCTGTCCATGTTGGTTACTTCAAGGTGGGGAGTATCCCCTTACTGTACCCATTTTTGAGCAGGACTCCTCTAACTAATCTGATTTATTTAATTGCATCAGCTTTGGAAGATGACACCGTCCATGCCCAAGCTGCCAAGGCCCATGCGACACTGCATTTGTGTGAGATTGGGTTGCAGGAGTTAAAATTCAGGAATCGGATGGTGTGAGTTGGTTTCCTGTAAACCGAAGTCTTTAGGTAGCCATCAAACTTACGGTGAACCTTTACATCCAAAAAGGCCAATTTGCTTTCTTTTTCAATTTAAATTGTGAAGTTAATGCTTGGGAATACCGGCCAATGCCCCAGAAGGTGGTCTACCATGTTTATATGCACAATGGTGAAGGTGAACAAATTGGATAGAAAGAACGTCATCCATAACATACTGTGACAGTCGTGGGTCAGAAACTCTGAAACCCATGAGTCTATAAAAAGACCACAGTCGTCATCGCAGCACTCACCTCTGGCCAGACCTTCCTGCTTAGGGTCAGTTACTGTACCTGTGAGAGGAATGAAGCAGATGGGGAATCATACCTACGACCGCATAATGGCTACCAGTTGGCCCAGTAACCAATGCTACGCATCACACTGTTTTATCTAATGGCCATTTGGTTACTTGTGCTAATTATTCTCAAAGTGCTATTTTAACACAAACCCCGAGCAGGATAAGTCAATACATGTATAAAAACTTCCATGCACTTATTACACAAGGAGGAAATTTGGTGACACATGGCGTTGAGAACTTCAAACATGAAATGGTGGAAAATCAGGAAAGGGGGGTGCAACACAAGCAACATGAATAAAATACAAGCACGCATACATTCCCTTCCTTATAACAACAACTTAACGCCTTTATATTAAACTAGATGATCTGTAACCGTTGGGTTCCCTTGTGACAGCGGTTGATAAAAAAATCATTTCAAGAAAAAAAAATATAAAAAAGCTCCAGCGAACGATACCCCGGAGGGTGTTTGCCTTGATCAAATAATCCCCAAGAGTACTTGACTGAATTGGATTGATTTAAAAAAAAAAATTTTCATTGCCTGATTTGAACGAAACTTGATATGCGCGTCAATGTGAAAAAAAAAGAGAAAAGATGTGGAAGAAAATTGTGCGTAATCTTTTAAACACAATATTATTTATTAATTAACACGAAATATTGATCAAAGTGGCGATGTTTTTTTTATGCTAAAAAATATCGTTCTTTGCTATACTAAATGTTTGAGATTTTTAAATAAATCATTTCAAGAAAAAAAGATAGCTCCAGCGAACTATACGCGAGATTGTTTGCATTGATGAAATTCTCCGAAGAGTACTTAATTTTAATAATTTTTTTGTCGCCCGATTTTAACGAAACTTGATACTGCACACCGCAGGTGAATGTTGAGTAAGGTGCCATAAATTTTTGCGCTATCATGTACTGTGTTTGGCTGTATTTCGGACGATAATACATACATACATACATACTACAAGATGAGAGTTTAGGAATATACTAGACGACCCTGAACCCGTTGGTTCCCGTTGTGACAGCAGTTGATGAAAAAAATCATTAAAAAAAAGAAAAATATCCAGCGAATTTAACGCTGAGGTTGTTCGCATTGATAAATACTCCCGAAGAGTACTTGACTGAATCGGGAATTGATTTTTTAATAATTTTGCGTTGCCCGATTTGAACGAAACTTGATACTGCATACCACACGAGAATGGTGAGTAGTTGCCAAAAATTTTTGCGCTATTGTGTACCGTTTTGGCTGTATTTCGCGGAACATACATACATACATATATACAAGATTGGAGTTTTAGTAATATATAGATAGAAGATTGTTCCAGACACCTGAATGAAGAAACGGAAGTGTGGGACGAGGGGTTTAGATATGGGAGTATGAGAGTTGAAGTATGGGGTCTTTATGCACACCCGACGCAACTTTCGCAACCCTGGTTGAGGCTGCAATGGCCCACGACTCAGCGGTTCGGGCTTGCCTCCTGTGCACCTCCACTTAGTCAACTTCCTCTGCTCCAAAAACGCCACAGCCGTATGGGGGTCGCTGGATGATCTCTGGCCGAACATGATGGTCTGCGTGACTTTGGGTATCTCATGCCGATGTGCGAGGGAAAGCTGCGATTCCGTAGCAACTTACCGGCAACCGGGGTTCATAGAAGGTGCTGTCATGTTGAAAAGCAGTGAAAATTCCGAAAAGAAGGAAATGGAAAGAGTCAGTAAAATGGCAAGAAAGAAAGTCGGAAAATGAAGAAGCATTGGAGAAAAGTCAATGTCGGTGTGGAAATGGCGCAGAGAGAAAACGGAGAGCGAAGTGGGCTCAAGCACTGTTTATTTGGATTTCCCATTCACAGCTCTCCTGGTAAGCTCTGTTAATTCGGATTTCACATTTGCAACTCACTTCAGTTTGTTGCATTCCTCCTGTTATTTCTTCCCCCACCCCCCTTCACCCTCGTTCCCTCAGTCTTGTGACTCCCCTTTGGTGTCGGGCTTGTGGTGGCAGACAAACATCCCGTGATAGTTATTGGGGGGGAGGGGTAGGTGGCATGTTGAGGTTGGAGTGTGAGATGAAATGCATTTGGACACAAAAATGGTGCGAGATGTAGAAGGTAAAGAAGATGAGAGATCATAAACACATTCTAACTCATATTTGCAATGCACATATATCTCCACATACACGACATACTTCAC
>CM068952.1:111373904-111386949 GCA_035128595.1 Eptatretus atami | reverse complement strand
TTAATCGATTATTAACCAGATGTGTTTCATGTCGTGTTTACCACAAATGGATTTCATTAATAAACAGAGGGCCTGCTCTGTATTGATAGTGTGTGCTGGTGGAATTCCTGTGTACAATTCTGTGAAGTTAAGGTAAAGAAGTGTTAAGGTATTTCTGTTGAATGTGGGGGGGGGTCTTAGGTCTGTAGTTTGTAGCATTTCTTTGTATGTATGGAGTGTGAAGAGGTTTTCCTGTTGTGGTGTGTGTGTGTTTTTGTGTCCTCCATCTACTCTAAAGGTAAGAAGTGTTAAGGTATTTCTGGTTGGTGTGGAGGGGGGGGGGTCTGTCGTTGAGTTTGTTGATTCTCTGGTATTATGGAGTGTGAGTGTGCTGTTTCTGTGAGTCGAGTGTGGATGTTTTTTCTGTCCTCGCATCTCTCTTTAATTTCTTCTGTCTCTCGTGCTGTTCTTTCTTTCTTTTCTTTGTCTATGGAGGGGTGAATGTGCTAAAATACTTTTTGTAAGGTTCAGCTTGGGGGCTGTGCACTGGATGAGTTTGACAGTAGAGGTAGTCAGCAGGCTGAACCGCAATATCTATCCAGGTCCTCCTGAGACTCCATCTTTGTCTGTTTGTTCTCCTGATACTCCAAGTTCTGTATTTGCTCAGTTTATTTAATTTGGCAATGTTGTTCAACAATGCCGCAAAATGCACAAAAAACCTGCCTCTTGCAATGTGATTGCCTGGTGTTGGCTAATGGTTGGGTGTGGGCTTCGGATCCTGGGTCTATGAGTTCAAAGTCCCACTCAGCTGTTGAATCTAATACCAGGTTGGTTAACGTCGACCTGTTCATTCCTTCTGAGGTCGGCAAAATGAGTGCCAGCTATGCTGGTATAGTCTATGGCGGAGTGGCGACCTGTCCAGAATTGTGCCCAGATAGCCAAACAGAGAACCTGCTTAAGCAGCAACGCGAACACTCTGCAGAACAAAGAGAATGGTTCCAATCTCCTCCTCTCCTCCTATTGCAATGTTAGATAAAACACATCCGAAAGCCAATGAATGGAGGACAGGAAAATAAACTGGAAAGATAGGAAATCAATTATATGATCTATAAATAATGAACAAGCTAAGACTAAAATAAAAAAATTGAGATAACAATAGGACAGTTATCATACAAAGTGTAAAAATAGCACTTAATATTTCAATATGTAGAATTGAACTGAGCAGAAACAGAGGAAGTATAAAAGAGGGATGGAAGATTTGAGGGGAGGCTTTACAGCCACAGGAGAGGAAGTGTTGAGGATGGAATTCAAGCATAGGTGGATGATGATGGTTTTAGTTGCTGCGTAAACGAGCTCGCAGTGAATGCAAGAGAATTGATGGGTAGCGAACACAGCCAATTTCTGGAAGAAGGCAATGTCAGCGATGATGGAACTGTGGGCCGGCATTTGCGCATAGGCCAGACGATGAGGCTTGACGGACCCTTTCCCTTTTTCCGAGGTTACGGGGAACATGAAGCAAACTCACGTCCTCAAAGTCCCAATATAGGCATCAGTGTGGGCAGAAGGCTCCAGTTGAAGCATGTAAATCGATCCGTTATGCGGCAACTCGTTTAATGCAGAGCCACACTCAGCACACCGCATAATAAATGGTCACCAGCTACTTGTTCACATTCTTTAGAACATGTTCCCTCCTCCACATTTCAGAAACACTCTTCACTGTACTAACGTCTGTATTTTTGATAATCGTTAATATTAATTTAGGCAAGAAAATATCCATTATTGATATCTCTCTCCATGGGATGAAATCAGGAAATTACAAGTAAGACGAAAAAATATATCTTTCAAATATCAACCACCTTAAAAGTACAGGGGGAATTTTACTATCTGACAGAACATTTATTAGTGGCTGTAAAAAATCGAATAATATCATAAATACTGCATATAGCACGTGGTTGGAAGCAGCACAGAAGAGAGATTATGTATGAGTGATGTAACAGAGTTACTTAAAATTCCCCAATTCTTACAAATGGGCCCCATTGAAATTGTTTGCATTCACATAATCAGCATATTGTTCATGACTCCATGCAATGTGTCTTGATCAATAAGTGTTGGACAGTTGCAGTATGTTTTGCCTTGAATTATTCGATTAATGCAGGTGAATTTGTTGTCTGTTGGTGCAGTGTTCCATTATTCAAACTTAAGGCTATCACCGTGCACACTGGGAAGAATAAGTATATTGGCTACGCTCTTACTGCTTCCCACCAAAAATATGTCTCCACCCTGTACTTGTGGAGAGAATGTATAAAAGGCCAAAGTGTGTAGCCAATGTAGTTGGTGGCCTTGGAAGTCATACCCAAATACATACAGCTTCCTAAAAAAGAGAACAAAGTCAGCACACACAGCTTACATATATCGATCTAATTATAGCAGTAATACAAGCTCTTTCATAATCTTCCTGACTGACTAAGTGACTGATTCATCACTGACTCACTAACTGATATTTAATGTTCGGGTACCTTCCGGGTAACATGGAAGCTGAAATTTAATGTACCGACGGACATCAAAGCCGATACACAAACCAGAAAGAAACTCACTAGAAAAACGCATTGGAAAGGCTATCTGTAAATGAATAATAAATAAATGAAAAAATCATAAATAAAAAATGAAAAATAAATGCAGTCTTGAGTGACCAAGACAATGGGGATACGCACGGTAATTTTGCATGCCGGTGGACATTGGAGCCAATACACCAGGGAAAAAAATATCACAGAACCACCGAAAGCATCTGTAATGAAAAGTATAATACATGACGCTAAAAAACAACAAATGCAGGTGAGTGACCCGAGACAGACGGGAAGCATAGTTATCCTTAGCAATGTGGGTTTGGGGGTCTAGGGTGCTAAGGGTCGTAAAGGTCTTAAGCGGTCAACAGAGGTTTGCTGTATCTATGTGTTCTTTACATGCAGGGCAAACTGCATCACTTGTATGCACTCCATTAATTCTTTGATGGGCATGTTGAATCTTATATATTATTTCGCGGAGTTTTGGTTTCGTGTCGCGCTATCTTCGACTTTGTTCTGCGCTCGAGTAACGTGCAATATTCGGCTTACATTAATCTCAAAGAACCATATGAGGTGGGGCATGGTAACAAAAACAAAGTATAAATTAAAACTGGTTCTGAAACGTGAAATCGTATTCCACTTACTGGGCTTAAAGTAATTACTACTGATACTTGGCATCAAGTTCCTTTTCTCAAACACACCCACCCAAAAATGTCGCGCAGAGGCGCGGTTATGCTAGTGGTAATTTAAGGAATCACGTCTTCGTGTATGTGTGTGTATGTGTATTATAATGTAATATAGTATATTTCAGTGCGGAATACTCTACAAGAGACCATTGAGTAAGAACATCTCAATACTATGGACATCTTGATCGAGGATCTGGCTGGGGTGAGGTGTCAAATTCCCACATTTCCCTCTTGATACAAGCGGCTAGACGGACAGTCAAGATAAAGTCTGGCTCAGATAAATAGCATCACAGTCTCCAAAGGTGTGAAAAATCACAGGAATTTCAAAATGACGTTGGATCCTAACCGAGGCTTTTCGCGGGCATGCACTGTGTGTGTGTTGTTTCAGTGATCACTTTTGCAGAGCGCTGCCACTTTTAACCCTACCATTGCGAGCACAAAATCTGTCATTTAATCTCTCTTTAACATGATGAAAGAATGGGCAATTTCGAAATGGTTAAGCCTGATAATTGTTGTGTCTTGGATGAAAAATCAGACTCACTGAAAATTATAAATATATTGAAATACAATAAATATCCATGGAATGTGAGGTGTCGTATTCCTAAAATTTCTGTTATACAAGGCGATGCGTTGCAGTCTCTCTCTCTCTCTCTCTCCTCTCTCTCGCTCTCTCTCGTCTCTCCTCCTCTCTCTCTCCCTCTCTCCGTCTCTCTCTCTCCTCTGTCTCTCTCTCTCTTCTCCCCCCCCCTCTTCCCTCCTCGTCTTCTTCCTCTCCTCTCTCTCCCTCTCTCCCCCTCTTCTCCCCTCTCTCTCCCCTCTATCCCCCCCTCTCTCCTCTCTCCACCTCTCTCCCCTCTGTCCCCTCATCTCTCCTCTCTCTCCTCGTCCTCAATCTCTCCTCTCTCTCCTGCTGACTCGCTCTCTCGTGTCTCGTCTCGTCGCTCCCTGTCCTCTCTGTCCGCTCTCTCGTCCTCTCTTCTCCTCTCGTCTCCTCTTTCCTCGTCTCTCCTCTCATCTCCTCTCTCTCCATCTCGATCCCTCTCTCCCCTCTCTCTCCTCATCTCTCCCGCCTCTCCACCTCTCTCCCCCTCTCCTCCCCGCTCTTCTCGCTCTCTCTCACCAGTCTCTCTCTAGTCTCTCTCCCGCCTCTTCTCTCTCTGCCCGCTCCTTCTTCACGCCTCGCCGTCTCTCCTCATCTCCCTCTTCTCGTCGCCTCTCTCCTCTTCTTCTCCTCTCTCTCCATCTCTCCCTCGTCTCTTCCTCTCCTCTCCGTTCTCTCTTTCCCCTCGCTCTCTCTCCTCTCGTCTCCCCTCTCTCCCTCTCCTCTCCTCCTCTCTCCCCTCTCATCCCCTCTCTCTCCCCTCTCTCTCCCTCGTCTCTCCCTCTTCTCTTCTCCTCTCTCTCCCTCTCTCTCCTCTCTCCTCCTCTCCTCTCTCGGCTCTCTCCCTCTCTCCCTCTCTCTCCCGTCTCCCCCTCTTCTCCCTCTCTCCCCATCTCTCTCCCCCTCTCCCCTCTCTCCCCTCTCCCCCTCTCTCACCGCTCTTCTCTCCCTCCCCTTTCTTTTTCTTTGTCTATGGAGGGGTGAATCTTGCAAATACTTTTTGTAAGGTTCACTTGGCTGTGCCTGGATGAGTTTGAAGGTAGAGGAGTAGCAGCTGAAACCCAAATCCTATCCAGGTTCCTCCTGATGACTCCATCTTTGTCTGTTTGTTCTTCCTGATACTCCAGTTCTGTATTTGGTCAGTTATTTAATTTGCAATGTTTGTCACAATGCCAAAATGCACAAAACAACCTGCCTCTTGCATGTGATGCCTGGTGTTGGCTTAATGGTTCGGGTGGTGGGCTTTGGATCCTCGGGTCCTGAGTTCAAATCCACGCAGCTGTTGAATTTAATACCAGGTTGGGTTAACTCGACCTGCATCCTTCCAGAGGTCAGCAAAATGAGTGCCAGCATGCTGGTAAGCTGTGTCGGAGTGGCGACTCATCCAGAATGTGTCCCAAATAGCTAAGGAACTGCTTAAGCGCACCAACACTCTGCACAGAGAATGTTCCAATCTCCTCCCTCCTCCTCTTGCATGTTAGATAAACACACATCCAAGTAAAGCCAATGAATGGGAGGGACAGAGAATATAAAATGGAAAGAGTAGGAAATCATTATGATCTAAAATAATGAACAGCAAGACAAAATTAAAAAATAAGATAACAATAGCAGTTAATACAATGTTAAAAAGACACTAATATTTCAATATGTAAATTGAAACTGAGCAGAACAAGGAATAAAAAGAGGGAGGAAGATTGAGGGGAGCTTTACAGCCACAGGAGAGGAAGTGTTGAGGAGGAATTCAGCATGGGTGGATGATGATGGTTTTAGTTGCTCGTAAACGGAGCTGCAGTGAATGCAGAGAATTATGGGTAGGAACACACAACTTCTGGAAGAAAGGCAATGTCAGCGAGATGGAACTGTGGCAGGCATTCAGCATAGCCAGACGAGATGAGGCTTACGGGACCCTTTCCCCTTTCCCGAGGGCTTACGGGGAACCAATGAAGCAAACTCACGTCTCAAAGTCCCAATATAGCATCAAGTGTGCAGAAGGCTCCAGTTGAAGATGGTAAATCGACCGTTATGCAGCACTGTTTATGCAGAGCCACACTCAGCACACCCATAATAATGTCACCAGCATACTTGTTCACATTTCTTTAGAACATGTTCCCTCCTCCACATTTCAGGAAACACTCTTCAACTGTACTAACTCTGTATTTTTATAATCGTAATAATTAATTTTAGCAGAAATTTCCATTATTGATATCTCTTCTCCATGGGATGAACATCAGGAAATACAAGAAGAGAAAAATATCTTCAAATATCAACCACTAAAAAAGTACAGGGGGGAAATTTATATCTGACACATTTATTAGTGCTGTAAAAAATGAATGAATATCATAAATACTGCATATAGCACGTGGTTGGAAAGCACACAGAACGAGAGATTATGATGAGATGTAACAGAGTTACTTAAAAATTCCATCTGACAAATGGGCCCCATTGAAATTGTTGCATTCACAAATCAGCATATTGTTCATGACTCCATGCAATGTGTCTTGATCAATAGTGTGGACAGTTGCAGTTATGTTTGCCTTGAATTATTCGATACATGCAGGTGAATTCGTGTCTGTTGGTCAGTGTTCCATTATTCAAAACTTTAAGGCATCACCTGCAACACTGGGAAATAATATATTGGCTACGCTCTTACTGCTTCCCACCAAAAATATGTCCCACCCTGTACTTGGAGAGAACATGTAATAAAAGGCCAAAGTGGTACCAATTGTAGTTGGTGCCTTGGAAGTCATACCCAATACATACAGCTTCCCCAAAGTCACACACACAGCTACATATATCTTATCTAATATACAGTATAAAGCTCTTTCTAACTCCTGACTGACTAAGTGACTGATTCACTCACTGACTCACTAACTGATATTAATGTTCGGTACCTTCCGGGTAACATGGAAAGCTGAAATTTAATGTACCGACGGACATCAAAGCCGATACACCAGAAAAGAAACTCACAGAACCATTGGAAAGCATCTGTAAATGAAAATATAAATAAATGAAAAAATAAATAAATAAAAAATGAAAAAATAAATGCAGTTGAGTGACCCAAGACAATGGGGAAGCACGGTAATTTTGCATGCCGGTGGACATTGAAGCCAATACACCAGGAAAAAATATCACAGAACCATCGGAAAGCATCTGTAAATGAAAATATAAATAAATGAAAAAAACAAATGCAGGTGAGTGACCCGAGACAACGGGGAAGCATAGTTATTACTTACAATGTGGGTATTGGGGGTCCTTAGGGTCTAAGGGTCTGAAAGGTCTTAGCGGTCAAAGGTTCTGTATCTATGTGTTCTTTTACATGCAGCAAACTGCATCATTGTATTGCACTCCATTATTCTTTGATGGCATGTTGAATCTTATATATTATTTCCGAGTTTGTGGTTTCGTGTCGCGCTATCTTCGACTTTGTTCTGCGCTCGGTAACGTGATATTCGGCTTACATTATCTCAAAGACCATAGAGGTGCATGGTACAAAAAAAAAGTAATTAAATGGTTCTGAAACAGTGAAATCGTATTCACTTACTGCATTAAAGTAAATTACTACTGATACTTGCATCAGTTCCTTTCTCAAACACACCCACCCAAACATGTCGCGCAGAGCGCGGGTTATGCTAGTGGTAATTTAAGGAACACTCTTTGTGTATGTGTGTGTATGTGTATATATATATATATATAGTATATTTCAGTGCGGAAACTCTACAAGAGACCATTGTAGTAAGAACATCTTCAATACTATGACATCTTGATCGAGGATCTGGCTGGGGTGAGGTGTCAAATTCCCACAATTCCCTCTTGATACAAGCGAGCAGCGACAGTCAAGATAAAGTACTGGCTCAGATGAAATAGCATCAGTCTCAAAGGCTGTGAAAAATACAGGAATTTCAAAATGACGTTTGGATCCTAACGAGGCTTTTCGCGCATGCACTGTGTGTGTGTTTTCAGTGACTCACTTTTGCAAGCGCTGGCACTTTTAACCTACCATTGCGAGCACAAAATCTGTCATTTAAATCGTCTCTTTAACATGATGAAAGAATGGCAATTTCGAAATGGTTAACCATAATTGTTGTGTTCCTGGATGAAAATCAGACTCACGAAAATATATAAATATATTGAAATACAATAAATATCCATGGATGTGAGGTGTCGTGTTCCTAAAATTTCCTGTTAATACAAGCGAGCGTTGCCAGTCTCTCTCTCTCTCTTCTTCTCTATCTCTCTCCTCTCCTCTCTCTCTCTCTTCTCTCTCTCTCCTCTCTCTCTCTCTCTCCTCTCCCCCCCCTCTCTCTCTCTCTCTCCTCTCTCTCCTCTCTCCCCCCTCTCTCCCTCTCTCTCCCCTCTTCCCCCCCTCTCCCCCTCTCTCCCCTCTCTTCCCCTCTGTCCCCTCTCTCTCTCCTCTCTCCTCTCCTCTCTCCTCCTCTCTCTCCTTACTCCTCTCTTCTCTCGTCCTCTCCTCTGTCCTCTCTCTGTCCTCTCTCTGTCTCCTCTCTCCTCCTCTCTCTCTCTCCTCTCTCTCTCCTCTCCTCCTCCCTCCCTCCTCCTCTCTCTCCCCTCTCCCGCTCTCCTCTCTCTCCCTCTCTCCCTCTTCTCCTCCTCTCCTCCCTTCTCTCTCGCCTCTCTCTCACTCTCTCTCTCTCTCCACCCCCCCCTTTCCTCTCTCTCCCCGTCTCTCTCCCCTCTCTCCTCTCTCTCCCTCTCTCTCCTCTCTCTCCTCTCTCTCCGCCCCCTCTCTCTCCCCTCTCTCCCCCTCTCTCCTCTCTCTCCCCTCTCTCCCCTCTCTCTCCTCTCCCCTCTCTCCCCTCTCTCTCCCCTCTCTCCTCCTCTCTCCTCTCCTCTCCTCTCTCTCTCCTCTTCTCTCTCCTCTCTCCTCTCTCTCCCTCTCTCCCCTCTCTCCCCTTCCTCTTCCTCTCTCTCTCCTCTCTCCCCCTCTCTCCCCTCTCTCCCCTCTCTCCCTCTCTCCCTCCTCTCTCCCCTCTCTCTCCCCTCTCTCTCCCCTCTCTCTCCCCTCCCTCTCTCCCCCCCTTCTCCCCTCTCTCTCTCTCTCCACCCTCTCCTCTTCCGTTCCAACTTCTGAAACCTGTGTACATAGATACACAACCAACGACACACGCACACTTTCTCCTTTTAGCAATATACATTGAATATCATTTATGTTGCTGGAAACCGGAACCCAATCAAATAATAGATTTATAACAGCCCTCACAACGCCCCCCCCCCCCACCCAAACATACAATGAATCAGTATCTCATATTAGAAGTTGATTTTAAACTTACCATGTGCAAACCATATATGGTGTCTCCCTGCAACTCTCTTGTTGTGCAGAGGCACACCCCAGTTTTCTCCTCTGAACTTTTCCAAGTATTTTGACTTCTTTTATTAGCTTGTGAGCCATTTTGTGTAACAAACCCTGCCACACATGCACGAGAGCATTTCACATGTCCTAAAAAATTCGATTTCTGGGGGGTTCTGCACATCTGTGCTGAGCATTCTGGAGAGGGTTATGCTATTTCAAAAGTCCTGTGTTATCGTGTGACATAAAAGGAAGAAAAAGAAACTCTTGTAGGGTTCAGTATTGTCAGACACTCCGCCACTGAGGAACCCAAAGGGATCCAGTTATGCTGTGTCCAGTGTTGTGAAGCATATTGTGGAATCCCAAATTTCAAAACTAATGTCATGCTTCTGAACATATGGATGTCAAGTTTTGTATATCCTTGATAGCAGCACTGTGGACATAAACAAATTGGTGTGACCCAATGTCGGTCAGGTCAAACTACATTATAATAATAACGAGCAGAGTACCCACCAGGTGGGTCGAGTTTTTGCATTATTTGATGAAAGAAAAGTCTGTATTTTGCAAAAAGACTGTAGATGTTTCTATGGTGTGCATCTAAAAGGTTCTAGATGGTCTAAACTCTAAAGGGTCTAAAGGTCTAAAGGGTCTAATTTCTAAAGGATGTAAATGTCAATGAGGTTTAAAGGTGTCTAAAAATGACTAAGAGGTCTAAAGGTTGATATGGTCAGGGGCCTAAGCAGTCTAATGGGTTTAAAGATGTCGAACATGTCTAAAGGATCTGATGGGTGAAAGGGGTCAAAAGGGTGTTAAGGGCTCAGGGATCTAAAGGGAGCCAAGAGACTTAATGGGTAAAAAGGTCTGAAGGCTCTGTGGGCTCTAAAGGGTCTACGGGTCTAAAATGGGTATTAAAGGGTATAAAAGGTGGTTGCTGAAGTGTCGAAAGAGTCTTAAAGTTAAAAGGGTCTAAAGAGTCTTTGGGGTCAAAGGGTGCTAAGGGTTTTATGGGGTCTACAGGATGTAAAGGGTATTGGGGGTCTTTGGGGTCTAAGGCTTCTAAAGTGACTAACAGCGTCTTAAAGGTCTAAGGGGTCAACGGTTGTCATGAGGTATATAGGGTCTTAGGGTCTTAGGGTTCTAACAGGGTCGATAGAGTCTTTAGGGGTCTTGAGCGTCTTAGGGTTCTAAAGGGTTGAACGAAATCTAAAGGGTCTCAGGAGTCTTAGGGGTGTTGAGGTGCCTTAGGGGTGAATAGAGTCTCAAAGGGTCTAAAAGGTACTTATGGGCCTAAGGGGTCAATAGGATGTAAATGTCTTATGGCATCTGAAGAGTTTAAAATGTCTAAAGGGTCTTAAAGATCTTCAAAGGTCTCGAGGGTCTCAGCCAGCTAAAATGTCTCAAGCTTTTAAAAGGTACATTCCAATAAGACTTGATTAATAGATATAGTGATGGTGCAAATGACGTTTAAACAGTACGTAATTAAGAGATGTATGGCCACCTGGGTAAGTGGCTGGACATGCACTTGCTCCAAATATATATATATATATATATATGAGGTGTGTTCAAAAAGTATCCAACCTTAATTTTCGTGCGTAACAAATGAAGCTAGGGAGGAGTGGTTTGGTGCACGTATGTAGGCGATCGTAATCCGTATGCGTGAATATTTTCCCGCCTGCAGAAGCTGTCAGTCGCCGACAGACCGCCGATGAGTGAGGAAGTGTAAGTGAGCGCCGTCGGATTTTAGTTTTTGACAAAATGACGGATCACTGTTGGTCTCATCGCCAGTGATCACCGTGTTGAAGAAGTTGGGATCGCTGTTCACAGTCTCCAGCATGTCTGTGCGATCTCCAAACTGAGTGCTCTGCTCGATCGTAAGCAGCTTTGGCACGAACTTCGCTGAGATTCTCCTTAAGCCCAAATCCTCAGTCACTTAGGAATGAACGGATCCAATGCTGACGCCCGCCTCGTCTGCAAGTTCTCTGATCGTGATTCAACGATCCTGCGATGCTTAGGGAGAGTGGATTTGGTGCACGTATGTAGGCGATCTAATCCGTATGCGTGAATATTTTCCCGCCTGCCGAAGCTGCAGTCGCGACAGACTCCGATGAGTGAGGAAGTGTAAGTGAGCGCCGTTAGATTTTCGTTTTTGACAGAAATGACGGAAAACTTGAACAACGCTACGGCATCAATTTTGTTGTAAAGTTGGCGATTCCCAAGTGGAAACGATCCCCAGATTCATCAGGCTTCGGGAACGAAGCAATGGGCCACACAGAAGATAAAAGAGTGGTACAACCGCTTCAAGATGGTCGCACATCATGGAAAGTGAAGCACGTTCTGGTAGGCCTCAACATCCCGAAATGAGATCGTCATTGACCAAGTGAGACCCTGCTGATGCAGGATCGTTGAATCACGATCAGAGACTTGCAGACGAGGCGGGCGTCAGCATTGGATCCGTTCATTCCTAGTGACTGAGGATTTGTGCTTAAGGAGAATCTCAGCGAAGTTCGTGCAAAGCTGCTTACGATCGAGCAGAAGCAACTCAGTTTGGAGATCGCACAGACATGCTGGAGACTGTGAACAGCGATCCCAACTTCTTCAACACGGTGATCTGGCGATGAGACCAAAGTGATCCGTCATTTTGTCAAAAACTAAAATCCGACGGCGTCTCACTTACACTTCCTCACTCATCGGCGGTCTGTCGGCGACTGACAGCTTCTGCAGGCGGGAAAATATTCACGCATACGGTTACGATCGCCTACATACGTGCACCAACCACTCCTCCCTAGCTTCATTTGTTCGCACGAAAATTAAGGTTGGATACTTTTTGAACACACTCATATATATATATATATATATATTTGGAGCAAGTGCATGTCCAGCCATTACCCAGGTGCCATACATCTCTTAATTACGTACTGTTTAACGTATTTGCACCATCACTATATCTATTAATCAAGTCTTATTGGAATGTACTTTTAAAAGCTTGAGACATTTTAGCTGGCTGAGACCTCGAGACCTTTGAAGATCTTTAAGACCTTTAGACATTTTAAACTCTTCAGTGCCATAAGACATTTACATCCTATTGACCCCTTAGGCCCATAAGTACTTTTTAGACCCTTTGAGACTTATTCACCCCTAAGGCACCTCAACACCCCTAAGACTCCTGAGACCCTTTAGATTTCGTTCAACCTTTAGAACCCTAAGACGCTCAAGACCCTAAAGACTCTATCGACCCTGTTAGAACCCTAAGCCCTAAGACCCTATATACCTCATGACAACCGTTGACCCCTTAGACCTTTAAGACGCTGTTAGTCACCTTTAGAAGCTTAGACCCCAAAGACCCCAATACCCTTACATCTGTAGACCCATAAACTTTGCACCCTTTGACCCCAAAGACTCTTTAGACCTTTTAACTTTAAGACTCTTTCGACACTTCAGCAACCACTTTTATACCCTTTAATACCATTTTAGACCGTAGACCCTTTAGAGCCCACAGAGCCTTCAGACCTTTTTACCCATTAAGTCTCTTGGCTCCCTTAGATCCCTGAGCCCTGTAACACCCTTTTGACCCTTTCACCCATCAGATCTTTAGACATGTTCGAATCTTTAAACCCATTAGACTGCTTAGGCCCTGACCATATCAACCTTTAGACTCTTAGTCATTTTTAGACACTTTTAACCTCATTGAATTTACATCCTTTAGAAATTAGACCCTTTAGACCTTTAGACCCTTTAGATTTAGACCATCTAGAACCTTTAGATGCACACCATAGAACATCTACAGTCTTTTGCAAAATACAGACTTTTCTTTCATCAAATAATGCAAAAACTCGACCACTGGTGGGTACTCTGCTCGTTATTATTATAATGTAGTTTGACCTGACGACATTGGGTATCTCTCTTTGGGGTGTGG
>CM068952.1:111355331-111370841 GCA_035128595.1 Eptatretus atami | reverse complement strand
AACACGAGCTGCTGAATCAGTGCAACCACTCTGGCATGAAAGCACCACTATATTTCTTGTTACTCTGCTATTCAGCAAAAGTAATACTTTAGCATTGGAAAGATAATGTATTTATTCACCACACTGGCAAAACTGACATGAATGCTGGTACATGAAATGGATAAAATGTTTGGCATTTTAATCTGAGGATATATGAAGAGCATTCAAAAAGTTATATTAATGAGGGACTCATGATGGACCTAAGACATGCCAACACATTTTTTCTCAATATACAAGTGGGGTATAATTAGTAGGTGTGTGTGTGTAGCTGAGGCTGATGAGGACAACACAACCATATAGGAATTAGCAAATTTAAAAGTGAACAAGGAGGCAGTGGCATGGATGTCTGGAAGTGCAAAGAAAGAATCAAAATGCAAAAAGAAAGAATTGCGATAAGGAAACATATTGTTACTCTTGAACGGTGACTGATGAAGTTATTTACCTCAAACATATTGAGGGGTAACTAACACCAAGACAGCATGTGGCTGAGCAAGATGGCAATGGACCCCACTTCCCACCATGTGATGTATAATGCAATTTTTGACCAGTTTCTACCCATGTACATTCAAAACTACACAACCATCAGTGTCATTTGGGGGGACCAGAGGGGAAGGCGGTGGGAGGTAATCACCTCAATGAGTTGGGGGGGGCTGTGGCTATATAAAGCAGCTCTGCTCAGACACAGTGATGTGAAGTGAAAGGGAGAGGGCACTTCTCTCCCTTTCGAGTGCAGCCTTATGGCTAAGGTTACATCATTGGTTAGGGACATGGCGCTGATGCAGTGTTCCTTTTACCAGTACACTGGTACTCAATTTGCCCACCTTGGAAGTATGACAGGCTGAGTCAATCCCACCTGGTATTAATTCAGCAGCCAACGTGGCTCGAACTCAGGACCCTAGGATCCCAAGTCAGCCACCATAGCAGCTAGGCCAACACCAGGCTTAGAGGGCAGTTAAGCATAGTAGTCCAGGTAATCTAGCCCATTTTTTCACTTGATTGGAACAAATTGCAACAGAATTTTTTTTAGCGCAATGCATTTCTATGAGGTCCCCACAACACCACACTAAAGTCCTAAGAAATCCCTGTTGCGGAAATACGTCTAATTTGCATAAATCTAATATGGCGGCCAATTATCAATATTGTGCCATATCTTTGCTCACAGATGACATATGTATGGATTTCAACTTCTAGAATGGGTATTTGTATATAAGGATGCATTTAGCATACTTTTAAACTTCCCTGGAACAAAATGTCAATATGGCCACCAAATATCAATATCTTGCCAAACTTTGCTCTTAGATGATGTATTTTAGTGATTTAAATTTCTATAATGAGATCATGGATCCAAGGATGCATTGTTAATACTAAAACATTCATCGGATGCATCTAGGACACACACTATATGCAAAGTCTGCATATGTATACCTGCAAATGATGCTTAATCTGCCAGAAAGTCATCCAGATGTCCATCACAATTTGAGAAAGGATACCATGTGGTGAGGCGCAGTGATAGGTACTGGGCAGGACTATCCACGGATCTCACAATTGAGCAAGTGCTGATGAGAAGTATAAAGACACATGGAGCCTGACAGAGGAAAAGGAATGACAGAAACTCAGCGTTTTGTGGGTCCTTTCCATGCCAGCATGTGCAAATATCAACGAGGCCATGCAGAAGCTCAGTGGCATCTCATTTGAAACCAGTGACCAGCACAAAGACCTGTCAAAAGCTAGACAAGCTAGAGATGACACCCTTGATCTTATCAGCTATCTCAGGGAAGAGATCCATTCGCACGGGATCCGTCCCTGTTTAACATTAGATGTATGACAGCCCAGGAAGAGTCAACGTTGAAAGTTCAAGAACAGTTGGAGAAAAGATTCTAGCATCCATGGTTTGGAAATCTGTAGAAGAGTTCACCTTCCGGAAATGTGATCGAGCAGTGACACTTAATTCAAGATCAACTGTCAAGATCAAAGGAGAATCTGTGAAGTAGATCCACAGTATCTTCCAGAGACTGTAACCATTGGGGACACTGTGAAGATCTACAGTCACTCTTCAAATATGAACTGTGTAGTTACCCCCCCCCCCAGCATTGTTTGAATCTTCCTTCCTTCCACTGCAGGCCAATAAGGCTGTCCTTGCCGATGTTCTCTGGAAGACCATGCAAGGAGCAACGAGAACCAATTGAAATGTCCAGTATATTATCGATGGTGGTGCGCTACTTCATCGTCTTCCATGGCCAAGAGGTTCCACAATGAGATGTCAGTCAGCTTTATGTCACATTATGTTACACATAAATATGGGCTGCTACCACTATCTTGATGGATACCAAGACGGTCCAACAACAAAAGATGCCACCCACATGTGAAGGACAGGGGCTTGTTCAGGCATGACAGTAAACTTCACTGGGAATGGTTATACAGTCCAAGAAGAGGAATTCTTGAAAAATGTGACAAACAAACAGCGATTTATTGTTTATCTTAGTGACAAACTAGAGCGGGCTGGTGTAATATAGATCATGCAAAGCATGATGCTGATGTGCTCATTGTCCAAACAGCTGTTGCATCTGCTAGAATCAGCGACACTGTCCTGATAGGGATGACATGGACTTGCTCATCCTCCTACTGCATCATGCTGAACTGGATGCACATGACTTGTTCCTGGCCCTAAACCCAGGCAATCAGCAAAAAAGACCAGGATATGGTGCTAAAGCAGTCTAAGGAATTTCTTGGTCCTGATGTTTGTGGCCAGTGTTATTTATCCATGCAATCCTTGGCTGCGATACAACTTCTCGCCTGTTTGGATTGGGAAAGGGTTTAGCATAAGGAAGATCAAGAGTGTTGCGCTGTTCCGTCAGCAAGCTAAGTGTTCAGCCAAGAAGGACATGTGGCAAAACAGACATTATTGCAGCAGGAGAAAAAGCACTTGTGTCATTATATGGTGGTGCCAAAAACAAGGACTGGACACTTTACGATACAGGCGATTTTGTGAGAAGTTCCAAGAGCACATTTCATGTAGAACCTCAAACTCTACCCCCAACTCAGCAGCTGCAAGTATCACAGCCTCTGTGTATATTATCAGATGTGGAGTGGAAGGAAGAAGCATCAATATGAAGCCGGAAGAGTGGGATGACAACATGGTGGATGGACAATGTTGCCAATACAAACTGACCAGCTTGCACCCCATCAAAACTACGGATGTCATCTGCTGTAAGTGTAAAACAGACTGTAATACAAAGAGGTGCACATGCAGACAGTATAATCTGCATTGCAGTGCTGTTTGTGGAGAATGCCTGGACAAGTGTACCAACTCACAGCTACCAGATTTCACTGATGACATTAATGATGACCTTGATGGGCATCTTCAGTAGGTATTAATATGCCTGCAATGAAACACTAGCCAAAGAATGAGCTGTCATAAATTGATCACAAAATATCATATTTGGTGGCCATATTGGATTTTATAAATTCATCCATCATTTTATTTAAACCGTCCAATCAAAATATTAAACTATCCCAAATTTAGCCTTTGATCCCCTCAAAATATCTAGAATATAAACCGCTCGAACCTGTTGGTCTGAGAGTAAATATATGGCAAAATATTGATATTGGCAGCCATATTGTATTTATGCAAATGAAATGTGTATCAAAAACATCAAGAAAATTGTTAAATACTCTAAATGCATTCTTGTATGCAAAAGATATATACTAGAAGTGAAATGGCTCAAATATATCATCCAAGAGCAAAGATGTGGCAAAATATTGATATTTGGTGGCCATATTGGATTTATGCAAATGAGATTTTGTTCAGGGAAGTTTAAAAGTATGCTAAATGCATCCTTGTGTACAAAATACCATTCTAGAAGTTGAAATCACCCAAATATTCATCTGTGAGCAAAGATGTGGCAAAATATCGATATTTGGTGCCATATTGGATTTATGCAAATGATATTTGTTCCAGGGAAGTTTAAAAGTATGCTGAATGCATCCCTGTGTACAAAATACCCATTCTAGAAGTTGAAATCACCCAAATATTCATCGTGAGCAAAGATATATGCACAATATGATAATTGGCCACCATATTGGATTTATGCAAATTAGACGTATTTCCACAACAGATTTCTTAGGACTTTTAGTGTGGTGTTTGTGGACCTCATAGAAATGCATTGTGCTAAAAAAATTCTGTTGCAATTTGTTCCCGATCAAACCTTATTTTCCTGGACTATAGAGAGACAAAGAAGACAGACATCGAACAGAAGGAGAACAGCACAAGCAGAACAGAAAGCGACACAGAGAATGACACAGAGAGAGACAGAGACAGAGAGAGATTGAGCTGCTGTGGTCACTCACTGCCGTCTCCCGAGTGAGGGACCAAGCTGAGTTTGAGTGTCGGGAGGATTAAGAATGAGCCAGCGCACAGGCGCACATGGGCTCCAGATCAGGTCAGTGCCTGGAACATCCCGCACAAATGAAGGATAGCCCGACCTGCATGACCCCTCCAACTCCACCACTGTTTCTCCCCTGATATCTTAACAGAAAGGAAAGACCATAAAAAACCTCTATCTCATCCATCATGTCTTATTCTTTTGTCTGTGTCCCCGAACGAGGATTCATGCTACAAGGTTATTTTAATGTTTTGGCGTGGAAAGTGTATCTGTCCAGTTAAGTGCTTGTGCTGATCTGGTTTTTCTCTTCTCTCTTCATTCATTGTTTCTTGCTGAGTCCTCATTCTAATATTGATTAAATCTGTTGTTTTTGTAGTTAATTTTCTCTGCATTTTGAGCCGCGGAAATGCCCTCCAGCATAAGCAAATCACCTCATAACATTAGTGCATCATGAAACCGCTGCACGGCCAAATTAATAATTAATCCCAACCACACCATGCAGTCACCAAGTGTATGGAACGCCTCCACTCGGCATCTTGGGAGCTAATCTCCAGCAGTCAAACGTCGCCCTTTTAGGAGTCCCGTGTCACCCTTAAATACAAAACATGCATGCATATATGTGTGTATATATGAGTACATACATACATACATACGCATATTATATTATGACAATATGACATAGGTTTAAGGTGTTTGGGATTATCCATCATGAACATAAAGAAGTGGCAACCAACCCAATAATTGCACTGAGATCTACCTTATTAATTTTGTAACAAAAGCAAGAACCAACCTAGTTTATGCAGGCAATATATCATCCACTACTCAATGGGTCCCCAAATAAGACCTCAAGCACCAACCTGCCTGATTTTATTCTTCTGTAACCATTTCAGGTCACATGCTGATGCAAGATGCAAATTAGGAAATGTTTTTATCGACTTTAAGCTAAGACGCCAACATGGGGCAGCATTTGTAGAATCTATAAAAAAATAATGAAAAGCAAACTGCTTTTGTATGTGTAAAATATAGTTTCCAATGAATGGTTAATTTCAAAAAATATGTGTGTGTGTGTGTGTGAAATTTGGCCTCACAAGAAAGCAAAAGCAAAATTGATCACCAAATAAAGTGGAATGGAAGGATGCTGTCTCGCCTTAACAAGGTGATAAGAAGGAAAGCCAATGGTCGAGTCGAGACTAAATTTAATGACATTTAAGAGGCGAGATAAAATAATTTAAATGGAACTGGGATGGACAAGCTGAAAGGAAAATGGAGAGCCAATGGATGATTACAATTACAAACTGGCATTGAGAAGGATGTGTAAGAAACAGGAAGACCTGGAATACAATGGCCCCATTACCTGGATTCCTGGTTTCCTTCACCCTGCATTGGATTGAAATATAGTAGTCAGTAAAACTGTACATAAGATATACTGTACGCGTGTGTGTGTATATGTGTATGTATATATATATACATATATATATACATATATATATATATATATATATACTATATATTATTGTTACGGCTGTGGAAATTGACAGACACCATAAAGGTCCTAGATCAGTTCGGCCGATAAGTCCGTTTCCAGATAGATTTCCCCACCGTTGTTTAAAGAGAACTATTCATGTTAACCGGGCTGTGATCTTTGAGTTAGCCGTTATTCTTTACTATCGTTATTTTGGACCAACCACGTCCACCACCAACAATCTTTCTCCAACAACCGCTTTACAACAACCACCACCACCACCAACATCGCTCTCAACAACCGCTTCAGACCAACCGCCTTCCACCACCACAACCACACCTGCCTCTCACCAAACCACGCCATCCTCACCACTTCGCAGCAACCGTCAACATCTCCACACCACAAACATCGCCTCACCTTCGTCTCCGAAACGACGCCATCTTTGCGCCAGCCCGGCGAGTCCGCATCGAGCGGCGTCGCTGCAGGCCGACGCGGGACGTTTGCTCGTCGGATCAAGCTTGGTAATCTCGCGCACGTCGCTTTCCGCGCAGAGGTCAGAGGTCAGAGGTCAGAGGCGATCGGATCGAGAGCTTGTGATCTCGCACACGTCGCTTTCCGCGCAAGTCAGAGGTCAGAGGTCAGAGACGATCGATCGAGAGCTTGTGATCTCGCGCACGTCCGCTTTCCGCGCAGAGTCAGAGGTCGAGGATCGGAGGCCAAACCGCGTCTCACCAGCCCTATATAAGGACGAGCAGAGCGCCAAGCTCGCGTTCGAGTTGGGTCGCGTTCGAGTTGGGTCGAGTTCGAGTGGTCGAGTCGAGTTGATCGGTCGGTCTGAGTCAGTCTGGAGAGGTCGGGAGTCGGAGGAAGCCAGAAGCCAAGGAGCTGCGTGAAGTCTGGGCTCGTGTCGGAGTCGGGAGCTTGGAGCTTGCAGTCGGTGGAGAGTCCGGGCGTCGCGAAGGAGACGCGAGCTGGAGGCGCAGCCTTGCCTGCTGTGTCGCGCTTCGTGTGGAGAGAGCCAGAGAGAGCTCGCCAGCCAGCGACAGAGCGGTCCGAGGTGATCGGGCTTCGGCCAGTTCGAGCATCACTGAGGGACGGACGGGTTCTTACAGAGCATCAACTCTAAGGCAAAAGACCCGTTCGTTCCTCTCCCGATTGCCGACTGAGACCGAATCACCCGGCCGCTTGGCAAGGCCCGAGCTCGACCGCGGCTACGCTAGCTGCCGTGGGAAGGAGCATCGTGGGTCGCCCAAGCGTGTCGTGTGGAGAGAGCCGGAGAGAGCTCGCCTGCCACACGGAAGGCCCGAGCTCGACCGCGGCTACGCTAGCTGCTGTGGGGACGGGACGTCGCGGGTCGCCCAAGCCAGACACCACGAGGGTGCAGGTAACCTGCAACGGTCTCGTGGGACTCGTTCAGTCTGCCAAGTCCCACGCCATAAAGACCCAAGAGGTCCAGTCGACCCCATTGCCTTTGAGGGGTCTTTTTCCTGCTTTTCTTTGAATGAATGTTGTGGCGCCGAGTCCGTAAGTAAAACTGTGTAAGTGACTGTACATTATAATTACTTATAGACGGTTGTAGCGCTTTGTCTTGCCCACGTGCCGTGCCGCATTCATTGCTTGTTCTGTATACGTGCATGTTGGTGTTTTTGAATGACTGCATGATTGTTCCTGCATACGTAGAGTAAATAAATGTGCTGTTTAAATGTAAACCTGTTCGTTGCGTCCATGCCCCATTGAAATGCCATCTTGTATTGCGGAATATTAGTTGGCTTTAAATAGCGCGTAGAGTGATCGGGTCCAATGGGACTGCGCGATATTACCCCGCTCGGTTATCCCAAAAGGAAGCGGGCTGTTAAGCGGCTCGTTTCCAAGCGGTCCCGTTGAGGTACAACCTCTCGGTAACCTACCTGCGCGAATAATTAGGTAAATCGAAGATTTGCGATCGGACCCTGTAGCGCGCGGGTAGGGTACGTACAAGGTTGTGGTGGGATTGAAAACCCATCCGTGACTGTTTCTGACGCCATTGCAGAAAGTCACGACTGGATTGTCCGTTCGGTGGGCGAACCGGCTGCTATTGGGGAAACGCGGTCGTTCGCACGCTGACGGCGCGAATACTACAACAATTATATATATATATATATATATATATATATATATATATATATATATATATATATATATATATATATATATATATACGAGAGGTACTCGTCGAAGATGGGAATGTCACTGAAATGAAAGCAGTGTTTTGATGTGGGTTACTCACGGATTCAGTGGAGTCAATTTCGTTATGAGAGGGTCTCTTCAGTCGTCTACTGGAACATTTTTAAAAACAACATTCCTCGTTTTATTGTCTGGGCGATGGACATGCAGCCTGCATTTTGATTCAACTCTTGATGCCGCAACGTAAAACATCCCGTGGGAGAGAAAACAGATGTACGTAGATCTAGTCCGATGATTGAACGACTGTCCTGTGCTTTGTTTATTGTCATGGCAAAGCAAGATGGTATGGGAAATTGTAGTCACCAGAACTGGAACGGCAGGTCACTATCTGATGGTATAAGCGGTATCCTTGGAATTAACGCATGTTTTCCTGCTATCAGTTCACCACAAAAATTATATCAAGTCCCCTTCCAGATAGCAAAGTAAATACTTGCCAATTGTCCGGAGGCTACGATGTGATTTGGCGCCACAAATTGGCAACAAAATTTGGCGTTTCTGTCTTTATATATATATATATATATATATATATATATATTATATAGTATATCAACGGAAAAAAGAAGTTTGGGGGGGGGGAATTAATTTAGGCCCGTTATATATACCAGATATTTTTTATATTGTCCAAAGGCCACGAACCATGCTTCCCCATTGCTTCAGGTCACTCACCTGCATTTTTTTTCATTTATTTATATTCATTTGTTTATATTATCATTTACGGATGCTTTCGGATGATTCTGTAATTTTTTCCCAGTGTAACGGCTTCGATGTCCATCAGAACGTGAAATTTCAGCTTTCAACATCATCTGGAAGGTGCTGAACTTTAATATCATTCAGTCGTTGAGTCAGTGGTTAGAATGATATATATATATATATACATACATATATATATATATATGTTCAACCAAAGAAGAGCACTGACTCAATGACACGACACTGACGTCATGTGCCATGTACGCAAATTATACCAACACATCACCTCCAAACTAGGAGGCATCCATATGCTCCTCAAGACTTTGCAGACTGAGTTTTAAAGCCTATGGTCACAAATAGACGAAAGCAGAGATGTCTTTCTAGATTTCACCCTTGTTGTGGGCTCATCAGGACAACATCCTGCTGATCGTTTATTCGTGACCATATCAGGCTCATTAATAAACTGAATCGAACCTCTAACTTGATGAGGAGTATGTTGTAAATGATCTGGCCTGAAGGCCAACATGCCCCAAAAAACTCTGTGGCCCTGCGTGTTGATAAACAACTACTAACATCATTTAATCTCGCCAACTCCTACAGAGTTATGCGTCTGAACTCCATTTACCTGAGGAGCTAGCCTGGTGTTAGCTTAGCAGTTTGGGTGGTGGCTTGGGATCCTTGGGTACTGAGTTTGAGCCCCGTTTCCCACCGAGTTAACACCAGGGGTTTGACTCAGCCTGTCATCCTTCCGAGATCGGCAAAATGAGCACCATTATACTGGTAATTGAGACACTGCATC
Organism: Eptatretus atami; assembly: GCA_035128595.1. NCBI lineage: Eukaryota > Metazoa > Chordata > Myxini > Myxiniformes > Myxinidae > Eptatretus > Eptatretus atami. The sequence continues at coordinate 111,361,246 of CM068952.1, read as the reverse complement.
AGCGGCATAGCCACGCCCCTAACCAATGATGCAACCAGCAGCCAAAAGGGCAGCACACGATGGGAACCTGAGGAGCTCACTAAATTAACTGAGTTTCGTGCCCTCAGTATACATTCAGATTACTGCCGAGCGATACAGTGAGTGTACACCGGCTAACGAGAGCAAATCACGTGGGGTAGAACTTCCCAGCGAACAATACATGTGGACTATACTGGATAAATTGAGGAACGGATGCTACGAGCTGGTTGAATTGCAACAACAGATAATTTATTCATTAAGAAAGTACAAGGAAAGGTATGTGCCCCAGTGAAGAAAAGGGATTTATTTTACAAGGAAAGTTTGTACAGCAGGGACATGCAAGACTTGCGTGGTGCGGCAAAAGACATACACTGATACAGTAAAGCAAAAGAGACATGGCAGAACTAACCTGGTACTACCGACTTAGATACTCACTCTTACTTATAACAAAACAAGCACCATCAGGATCATTCCGCAGAAGGGTAGATCAGGGAGAAAGATAAGAGAAGTATGAGGTGGTTGTGACCTCTTTGGCTCAACAAGCAGGTTTGATGAACCCACACAGCCCAATTACTGCTGAGGGAGAGGTGAAAGAGGAGGAATACTGGTTGGTATTAAGGAGGTGTGAGTGAAGTTTGGGTGAGGTGCAGGTGAGGTACAGGTAAGGAAATGGAAACTGGTGCATGTCAGTGAGGTCACTCTGAAACTTGTCCTTGCCAAGCTCCTTTTTGCATCCAAAGCAGACGATTGGAAGAGAGACAACATGTGAGAAGACAGCTTTACTTAGGTGTGAGGTGAGAGATTATCTGTACATGTACATGCTTCTTGGCTTGGCCTTAATGAATGCCCCCGGTATGGTACCTGGACTGTTTGCCAACCAAGCCAAAGAAAAGAACTACCCGCATCTGGAAAGCATGGCATAAATAGTTACTGAACAGGGGCAGAGCTTTGGAGTGGATCAAAATGGTCGCTAACTGTGGTGACCAGTATTTACGACATGCCCATTGGTGCACACTCAATTCCCCCAGAGCCGGCACCACCCACACGAGGTCACAATCGCAACATGATGGCACAACCTCATGGGCAACTCACTGCAGAGCTCTTCACTTAACACGGAGCTGGCATATCTGTCTAAAATGGGGGAAGAATAGGGAAAAATCTACCTAATCCCACACAAAGCATCGTGACTCATACAATCCATTCGACAAAAGGGAAGGATTCTGAAACAAGTAAAAATGAACTAACTATCACGTTAACCATGATAGATTATGTGCCATTGCCTTGATGTCTTGGTTCTCGGAACCATCACAGTGTGTGCGTGCGTGCGTGCGTGCGCGCTAATCCTCCTTGTGTGGTAAAGCAGTACAGCACAGTTCACATTCTATATCAGCCAGAGCTGCACCATCTGTGAGCATTAATGTACATCTGCCACACGAGAACATTACCTCTGCTTTACTGCCGCACCAACCAGGAGGTGGGTTTGTGGTCGGGCATAACAATAAACCAAAACAAGGCCCTTCTGGCCTGATAAATGCATGATTGCAGTAAACGCCATGAGCGCATGCATACCGCTTTGCTTCTTTCCGGGATGGCTTCAGCAGCACACACTCGAGTCTTTTTTAAAGACCGAGGATTGAAGGTCACAAGTAAAGGATCGTGGAGCCGCCGAAGATGGTTTCGCCCTTGTTGGACCTCATCAGGATGATGCACCACATAATCGTTTATGCGTGATGGTGTAACCGAGTCGGCTTAATACTGTGTTGGAAGGGCCATATTTGGTTTATTGTGACGAGGCAGTACCACCTGGTTGGTGAGGCAGTAAAGCAGAGGTAATGTTTTTGTATGGCAGATGCACATTGCTGCTTACAGATCCCACAGCTTCGGCTGATATGGGACAAAAACTGTGCTTTACTGCTTTACCAAGCCATGAGGATAAATGTAGTATGAAGCTAATGACGTTGCACGGTCACAGGTAAACAATTATGTAGAGCGTCTTCCTGATTAGATCTAACAAGGGTGAAACCATGGTCAGAGACTCCACAATCCTTTGCTTGTGACCTTAAATCCTCAGTTTTTAAAATAGATTTGAATGTGCACTGCTGAAGCTTAACGGCCATCCAAATCTGGTGCCCAAATGTGTCTGCGGATGTCCTCCTGCAGTTGGGTGAACTTTTTATAGGTGGTTGGTGGCAGGATTTGCACTCCGGCCACCGTAAAACACTTCATTCTGCAAATCACACAAAAAAACAAAAATAAAACTGAAAACACACTCTGTGGGAGTACCTTCTGTGCAGCTGCCGTTTTCAGGGCAGCTTTGTGGATGATGGGAATGGGGCAAAGCCTTCGGGACCCCCTTTCTTTGATGGGAGGAAAAGCACAGGGTAACTAACCTTCCTGGGTCGGATTGCAGTGGTATGTCATGGTGGTGCTAGGGTGTTGTCCACCAGAAGCGGTCTTCTCGAGTTAACCTGAGGTGGTCCCTTCGGGTGGGTACCTGGAATGTCCTCAATCTAAGAAAGGATGATCACCTATCTGATAATATCTGAGCTCTAGTGTTTGAACATCAGTAGTGCAGCACTCTCTCACATTCAGAGACTGGATGGTGGTGAGATCATGTCAGGTTGCACACCTACTAGTAGTCTGGTCTCTCTGATTGTTACCATTCCCAAGGAGTTGCTGGAGCTATGTCCTTCAACCTGACTTCCATGATTATTGAGGTAACATCAGTCAATGAGCATATTATGAGAGTGAGGATTCGTCACTCCTTGGGTGTCTTTTCCCTGGTCTCTCGATATGCTCCGACTGAGGCGAGTGAGCAAACTGTGAAGTAGGCATTCTATGCCATGCTCGAGTCTGTGGTTGATCAGTGCCCCAGGAGAGATACTCTTTTAGTCTTGGGGGATTTCAATGCATCGACTGGCACTGGTAGGGATGGTTATGAGACATGTGTTTCTCTCCATGGGTCTGGAACTATGAACCAAAATAGCACTAAGTTCCTTGACTTTGCAAGAGATTGTGGACTTAGGGTGGTTGGTTCATGGTTTCATTGCCCATCGGCTCATCTCTGAACTTGGTGTTCCAATTCTGGTGGTGTGGCAAAGGAGATTGAACATGTGCTCCTTGATTGGCGCTGGAGGATGATTCAGAACTGCAGGGTCGACCGGCATGCTCATTTCCTCAATACCAGCCACAGGCTTGGTATGGCAATTCTGAAGTTACAGCTCAAATCCAGGAGAATGGTACCATCTCAGCCTCGGGTAGATGTTGGCAAGCTCTGGGATGAGAGGGTAGCTGAGGAGTTTGCGAACAGGCTGGGTGGGGAATTGGGGGGGATCTTGGTGTTTTGGTGAATCCTGAAGGGATGTGGAGAGCATTCAAGACCCCTGTCCTTGATGTTTCCAGTAGATGTCTTGAAATTCATCATCAGGCGAAGAAGAACGTTATCTCCCAAGGGACACTGGATACCTTTGACTAGTCACATGGCCAGGCTTAATGGCTGACCTTAACTGTTCAGGGAGCTGCGGTGTAAAACTATACGTTCGCTGATGGTGGACAATGAGACCTATGTGTGAGGACTCTGTGAAGGGGTAGAGCATCACCTAGAGCATTTTTGGTCCTCCAGATCTGCTTACAGAGGAATTCATGCATTGCTTTAATCCAAGCCTGTCCTTCTTTGAACTGCAGTTAGAGCGGAGGGTGGTGACCTCTTGACAGAAGTGTTTGAAGTGAATGCCCGCTGGGCCAGTTACTTTGAGCGGCTGTGCCAGGCTGACCCACCAGCTGTTGAGTTGGATGTCAGAGGTTTACTATCCCCATTGCTGACCCTCCAATCAACTGTGAACCACCTTTGTTTGTGGAAACACAGACTGCAGTGAACCGATTGAAATGAGGTAAAGCTCCTGGGATCTGTGGCATCCATGCTGAACTTCTCAAAGGCTGGTTAAAATGCTGTACTTGTGTCAGTGTATGCAGTTCTGTGCTCTGTCTGGAACACAGGCATCATCCCAACTGACTGGAAGAGGGGACTTATTGTCCCACTCTGGAAAGGGAATGGTGATTGCCAGGAATGCAACAACTACCAAGGGGTGACGTTTCTCTAAGTGCTGGACAAGGTCTTTGCTTGGATAATTATTGCTAGGGTTCACCACCATCTTCTTCAGTACCAGCGCCCAAAGCAGTCAGGCTTTACACCAAAGAGGTCAATCCCTGCTTGTTCGTCATGTCCTCACTGAACTCAGGTGAGAGTTTCAATCGGGGCTGCCAGGTGCCTATGTTGATCTCCACAAAACATTCAATTCAGTGAATCGGGACGCCCTCCGGATAAATTTTGATCTTTGTGGGGTGCTAACAAAACTGATCAATCTGATTTCTGAACTATACTCTGGTACTGAGAGTGCTTTGAGGAGTCGTGGTTCCATTGCTGACTTATTTCCATTTGTTGCTGGAGTTTATCAGAGGTGTGTTCTGGCCCCAAACCTTTTACGTACTTGTATGGACTGGAATTTAGGGAGGATGTTGGAGCAATCAAGCTGTGGTGCATTGTTTGGGAATGTTAGGATCTCTGACCGTGATTTTGTAGATTATGCAGTTATCTTTGCGGAGATTCTGGATATTCCTATGGGGGCCATCTCGGCGCTGAATGAGTTAGAGCCACTGGGATTACAGGTTTTCTGCGTCAAAACGAAGATTCAGGCTTTCACTGACATATTGGATGCTGCTGTCTTGTTTGTACCTGTTTGTGGTGAGGATGTTGAGGTTACGGAAAGAATTCCTTACCTTGGCAGTGATATTCATGGCTCCGCATGTTGTGAGCCAGAGGTCAATAGTCATCTTGGTCGGACCTGGGGAGTCATAGATTCACTGGATCATGGGGTGTGTCACTGTTGGTACCGATGCTGGAGGATGAAAGTCTGAGTGTTTAAGTTCTTGGTGCTTCCAGTCTTGCTCTACGGATGTGAGACTTGGACTCTGACCAAGGAACTGAGATGGTGGCTTACCTCCTTCCATACCACATGTCTACAGAGAATCCTTGGCTCTCACTGGTCAGACTTTGTGTCCAATGAGCATTTGCTGAGTGAGTCTCAGATGAGATTTGTTACCTATATAGTCTGTGAGCATCAGCTGCAGCTCTATGGACGTGTATCTCATTTTCTTGATGCTGATCCTGCTCACCAGATTCTCTCAACGAGGGAGCTTCATGTGTGGAGGAGGCTAATGGGCTGACTATGTTGTCTAGTGGTTGCAGGAGTTGATCGGCATCTCAAGGAAAGAGGGCGGGCCAGGCATCTGCCTCGGGGATGGCCAGACGGAGGCCCCTGGAGTACCGTCAGAAAGTGGTTGCAGCGACGCGCTGCTCTGGCGCATGCTTCCATACTGACCTGACCTGATATATATATATATATATATATATATATATATATATATATATATATATGTATATACATACATATATATTCTATATTTGGCTTGGGCAATTCGATTCTCAGGTGTTATCGTGATTCCGTCATCAATTCCGGTCCTGTGCCTATTATGTTTCATATTGTGTGTTTGTGTAACGTGTGTTCTGTGTATTGTATTAAAGTTTGTGGTGATTTGTTTTTTTCTTCTTTTTTTTCTATACATAGTCGAGGCTCGTGGAAGAGCTTGTACATTGAATGCATGAGAAACAGCAGAGAGGAAAAGTGGAGACGTATGCAAAGAGAACAGTCGAGAGAGGGGGGAAACACAAACAGCAGAGTTGAAGGCCAAGATAGAGGGAGACTTGCACAAATATTGGTTGTGGAAGGAATGGGGGGTATGAGAGGATTCATGGGTGTGGACAAGATGATGCATGGGGTGTACAAGATGGATACAGAAGAAAACTCTAAGGAGGGAAAACTGGAAATTTTGAAGTAGAA
>CM068952.1:111323407-111343802 GCA_035128595.1 Eptatretus atami | reverse complement strand
AGTGAACCAAGGGTGGGAGGAAGGGTAGGACAACAGAAGACGAGAGGGAATAAAGTTGTGCATGAGAGAGAGCAAGTTTCTTTTAAAGAATTCCCAGGACCAGGTGATGCTGGAGAAAGTAGCGATGGAGACCAGTCGAGAAGTTTGATGGCTGCTCGGAGACCCTGCCAGTCAGCCTGAGTGAAATGCCAGACTCAATGGCACTGAGGTGGTTCTATAATAACAGCCAGAGATATTTACTTTGACAAGCACGTGGTGAAAAGAACCGATTGGAGCGTAGGAAGAACAGCAGATATTTTCAGGGAAATTTGTAAATTCTAGGGATAATAAGGGGTACTTACTGTGAGTTTGCCCTTTGACATTTTGACACAATTATTCATTTGTCTTCTTCATATTCTCATAATAAAGGATTGTTGAAAATTTCTTGACAGAATATATATATATATATATATATATATTATTATTTTTATATTTTAATACACATACATACACACACACACACACGTGGAGTATGCTTACAAGTTGTAAGCAGTAATGAACTGTGGTTCTCCATTGCCTCGGGTCGCTCACCTGCACTTGGTTTTTCCATTTATTTTTTTTCTTTTAAGGACGCTTTCCGACAGTTCTGTGATTTTTCCTGGTATCAGCTTTGATGTCTGTCAGCTCACAAAATGACGGTGCTTCAACATTGTCTCAGGTCGCTCAAGTGCATTTTTTTGTCGTAACTTTTTTCATCAATTTTATTTTAATTTATTTATATTTTCATTTGTGGATACTTTCTGATGATTCTGTGGTTTTTCCTGGTGTATCCGCCTCAATGTCCATTGGCACGCAAAATTTTAGCTTTCTACGTCACCTGGAAGGTGCCAAACTTTAATATCAGTCAGTCAGTGAGTCATTGGTTTGAATGAGTTTTATATACTACTCATATAAAAGCCTTTCAAAAATGATGGGTTGGAATTATTTTATTCAAAATATTCAGAGACTGGAAGATATAATGTTTTGTAGCAAGAAAAAAAAGTGTTATTTTAAAACACTACATGTACAAATGTTACCCTGTTTTCTTTATCTTCTGGGACCATTCATTTTGAGGGTACAGCCTCATGAGCGTGCCAAAACTTAAAGCCTCAGCCTAGCATCAGGTGTGCTTATATCTTTTTTATTTATTAGACATTGCACGTATTTAAATGAACACTCGTTTTACTCTGCGAGCGTTACTCATCACGTGCAGTGAATTTCACCTCCCTACGCCTTGTACTGTATTTTTTGTTATTTGTTTAAACGCTTCTGTACACCGCCATTGAGGCCCGGTTGCAAGTCATTGTCAACATTTCTAAAAGAGAAGTATGTAATTACTCTTTAATGGAAAATGTTTTTTTCAGTTTTTTTTACCCTGAAAAAATAGACTGTAGTGAATCCACCATCGTGTTCAAAGATTGGCCTTTAAAATCCTTCTTAAGTTATCCTTTTGCTGGGAGACAGACATCGCACAATCAAATATACAAACACACCTTGTGTTTTATATCGTAGATGTATGTATATATATATATATATATAAGTTTTCATAGCACAATGTCGACTACAAGTTGTCTTTACATACAATTTCATCTGAAGTGATTTACTTTTACTTACATGGAGCAACACTTAAGGTCAGTCAAAGTCTATTTGCATTTATATGATATTGCGAGCTATTATCCACTTAAAATTCTTGAAGAAATCTGCTGAATTAAACCTGCTTCGTACTGAAATTAGGCTCATGAAATTAACCATATATGTACCTCTGCAAACAATCCAATTTTAAAAAGTATAAAAAAAAATAATTATGGTTCCTGTTATAAATCCCTTTTTAGATGCTTTGTCATAAATGTACATGCGTGCAAGAAATTAATCAGTCTTTATGAAAGCAAATTTAGCAAATGGAACAAAATGTATGAAATGCAATTATATATTATGATCAATTCGTGAAATTTTATCCTTAAAGACTTCCCAGTGGATGCAAGCAATGTTTGAAATGTCAAGTTTGTTTGAAATGTTGTTCCGTCATTTCTTACAAACTCGCCTGGATTAATACTTAAAAGCAAAATTCATTCAGTTAATGGGTATAATAGAGAAGCTTTAAATTGCCTGTCATTTTAGAAATATTCAAAACCTGTGTTAATCACAAAATGCCAGATTGCAGCTGCATGATAATTCAAATCAAAATTCCAAGGGGAATTAAGATTCTTGTTTTCATTGTTGTGCTTCATTTCACTGCCAAATACGTTTTTCAATTGCTGTTCTTACTTTCTCACCATCTGTTGCAAAAACATTTCCTTATTATCCCCAAAATGTTTTGTGTGTTGCATAAATATTATCATTATCAAGAGCTGGAAATGATACCATTCATATGCATGAGTATTGTATGAATGTAAAGTTTGTGCGAGTGATGTATTATCATGTCTAATAGTCGTGTGTGTCCTTGTGCAGTCGAAAAGCCTCCACGCATCACAGAACAGTCTCCCAGGAACATCATCATTGACCCTCGAGAGAATATCATCATAAAGTGTGAAGGAGATGGGAACCCAATACCAGTGTATGTAACCTACTGTTCAGGCAGAATCTTGTTTTTTTTTCTTCCTTGCTGAATAACTTAAATTAATTGAAGAATCCTAATTTCCTGCCCACATTTCATTTATCATTCAACCATTTATCAATATTATAATACTAATAATAATAATAATAATAGTTTTATTATTATTGTTGCTACTTATATTCTGTTGGTGGCATTTCAGGGGTCAACACGATCTTTTCATCACTTGCATTTCAGTCTCATTACAAGACCAGATAGGACAGGCAAGTTATTCCCTCTCAAAAGGTCATGAATGAGCCGGTTCGGTTTGTAATGCTAATCCGATGGTGATATTGTAGTTATTCTGATACTTCCTCAGTTTCCAGAAGTTGTGAATACAATTCCTTCTGACTGTTGTCTTCAACTTATTTTGGATCCACAACCTTGGATGCCAGTTCAGTATCTACACCACCAGGTGACCATCGACTTGTAAATTCGCTTTTAAAGGCACACCTCGATTACTTACAGTGTTAAGGCCTTAGAATACATATCCAGCACAAATTTCAAATCACATATCATTTTGATTTTGCTTATACTCCTGTCACAGAAAGTGATATGCTTGGCAATGTGTTGAGTGCTTTTAAAAGCGGCAAACCTGTATGGAGGAAATGTAACTCTAACCACAGTGCAACTTCATCTTTCAGTGGATCAAGCTTCTTTACCTTGCATACCTGTTAACTTCCATAATCTTGGCTATTCTGAGCACCTTTTAATAGTCATTCCACCTACACTATTGGAATACAATGTACATGTTGCTGCATTTGAGCCTGGGGAGTAACTGTTGAAATCTATCTGTCCGGGTTCTTCCCGACATCTTTGTTCTTTGTTCCTTTCACATTTCTTTCTATTTTTTTTTCTTCATAATTCTCTTTATTCATTCTAATTCTTGCTTTTTCTTCTCTTTCATCTCTTTTGCTCTCTATTCCTCTCTTTCATTATCTATCTCTCTAAGGAGAAGTTAATTATTGCAGAAATTTTTTCTGTAAGGCTCACTTGCCTGCGCCTGGATGGGTTTGAGGGTCGTGGAGTCGTGGCTGAAACCCGATTCCTATCCAGGTTCCTGCTGATGACTCCATCCTTGCTCTTTACTTGTTCGGGTTCCTTCTTGGTCTTCCGTTTCATCATGTGATGTGTTAGGAATGAAACCTTTGAAGCAGTCTGCCTCAGCTAGAAAGTCGGAAAATGGATTAATGTATAATTAATAGATGAAATGTCCGGAAAAAAAAATGGAAACTAGTCGCGATGATCGCTTGTGTGTTAGAAGATGCAAATCTTAGAAGATGCAAAGATGCAAAGATGTTAGAAGATGTTAGAAGATGCAAAGATGTTAGACTTAAATTCTATGGTGAGGCAGTTGCTCTGAGGCAACTTACTTTCTCTTCCTGGAAAGCAAATCCAACCAAAGGAAAGATGTTACAAATCTTAGAAGATGTTAGAAGATGCAAAGAAGACTAGCCCTGCAAGTCCTATGCCCCTTCACTGTGTGGTCTAGTAACACTTCCTGTAAGGGTGATTTGCATACGATTTATAATGAATAGTGCTGTGGAAATAATTGTTCATTATTAACACAATATAAACGAAAAAGCAAGTATGAACAAAATTGTCTTCATTAATATAATTTTTTGAGCACCTTTTTGAGCAAACTTTTTTGAAATGATTCTTCACCATTGAGAGATCGGGCTAAAAACTATATGTATCACTATCTCTCAAAAGGTTATGGATGGATTTGGACGAAGCTTTGTGGACTAATTGTGAAAAGGACTAATTCATTCAATTTTGGTGAAGATCCGAATGCGTATCCGGAATTGTGGATCGAAACAATCCACAAAATATTTTAAATTAGTGGAAAGGTGGGAAGATAATGGGAGGAAATGGGGGAGGTGGGGGGTTGGAAAATATATCATTCCATTGTGTACTATGTATGTATGTATATAGTCACACCAGAATCAAAAGATGACAACAGATAATAGTATGACAGGTTATCATTCAATTCATCTCAGAAGTTTAATCAGAAGAAACAAATTCCTGGAGACAAGTCTGACAGACGATTGAAGAATGCAAAATCACTCCTCACCTCCACTCATTAGTTTCTCTTTTTCACACCTGTTGGACCAACTTCCTCAGTCTCTTCAATTTCGTTCCTCCCTCCAGGGTTTCAAGACAGCTGTTAACCCGCTTGGACATTCAATTAATACCAGGTGGGGTTGACTCAGCCTGTCATCCTTCCGAGGTCGGCTAAATGAGTACCAGCTTGCTGGGATGACTGAGCCATTTTGAGTATCCTGCGTCAGAGTGGCGACCCGTCCAGGAATGTGCCCTATATCCCCAGGAGACTGTTTTGGCAGCACCGATGCTCTGCACAGAGTATCGTCCCAATGGATGGATGGATGCTCTGTACAGAGTATGGTCCTGATGGATGGATGGATGTTAACCACCATCACAGCTCATCCCCCATCCACAACCATGCACTATTCTCACCACGTTATCCCTCCCAAAACCCACCTCTTTCCAAATTTACAGTTTTTTCTTGCACTGAAGAGAAATAAATAGCATCTCGCGTTTGTTTCTCTCATCAATTTGTGCAAGTCTTGTGATGTCTGAGAGTGAAAGTTTGTTAGCGTTGGGTTTACAGCTGGAGTTGGTGCTAGGGTTAGGCTTACAGTCACTCAAACCGCTTCACTAGCCCTTACTCAGACCTTGCCATGATGTCACTTTGGAGTCGCATATGAACTATTGAGAGAATGCAAGTTTAGTGTTTGGACTCATTGAAAACGGACCCCACCAGGACTCAGATTTAATGGCACAACAAGCCACATGAAAGACACACAATCTGTATTGAAGCAATGTAACATCACATAGGTGGGCAAAATTTGAATTGACAAATATATACTTGTAAAAAAAAAAAGAAAGAAAGAAATGAATCTTAAATTTACAGCACTCCAGAGAAAGTGCAAATACAACTTGTAGATCAAGTGTAACATACATTTTGGCAACACTTAACAGGAATACAAATGAGTACCAGCGTTAAAATGGACAAAGTGCCAACAAGGATGAATTCAAAATTATTTAAATCATAATTAAAAGCTTGTGTGATCAAACTGTTTGCAAATGTATATTTTACCCTTAAGGTTGTACACGGTCTGCCTTAATTACTTCTAGAATTCTCATTTTAAACTTTTATCTCAGTTGGGCCTCATTCATGGTAAATTTTCATATATAGTCCAAATATGTTGAACCTTTCTTTTGCCTTCAGCCCCTTGTCTTCACACCATATGCTTGGCACTCACTTCAATTAGTTCTGGCTCATGAGTCTAATGTTAACCTCTGAACCTTAAACTCTTGTATTCAACTCTTGCTGTTTCCCTTACCATCCCCCATCCCCAACTGCCCCATTCTTTTTTTGTTTTTTTTGCCCAATGACATCTTCAATACATTTCATAGCACACATTGAATTTGAGCTCACAAGCGACAATGATGAAGTACCTTCTCTCTTTTACTTTGACCACTTTTACGATGTTATTGAGATGTAATGTCCTAAAATTGAGAGTCAAGATTTTCCTTTATAAATATTTCCTTCTCTCAACCCATATGCTTTTAACCCCCAATGCCTCCCACCACATTCAGAAACCACTTTACTTTTAATACAGAGTCAAGGCTCACGGAAGAGGTAGAACACTGAATGGATCAGACACAAGAGAACAATAGGAACAGTAGAGAGAGAGAGATTGGGGAGGGGGGGGGGAATCCAACAGCAAGATTGAAGGACAAAATAGAGGGAGAATTGGACAAATAATGGGTGTGGGAAGGAATGAGGGTAGGGGGACACAAGGGGTGGACAGGAAGGAAAGTTTGGAAAGAGGTGTGGTGTGTGTGTGCTGTGTGTCGTGTTGTGTGTGTGTGTGTGTGTGTGTGTGTGTTTGTGTGACAGGGGTAGAAAAAGATGGTTTTGGATAGGAGATGATCTGAGGTGGTGGTGAACAGTTGTCTTGAAGACCTGCAGGGAAGAATGAGATTTAAGAGAATGTGGAAGTCAGTTCCACAGGTGGTGAAAAAAGGGGAACGAATGAGTGGAGATGAGCAGTGATTCTGGATTTTGGGAGTTTTACAGGGAGGTTGATGATGGAGCGCATGTACCTTGCAGTTACCTGGAGGGAGGGGAAGGGGGAGTTTGGAGTTGAACTTTGAAATGTGGTTTTCCCAAGAAAGATCATGGCTGATAGTGAGACCCAGGAGTTTGAGTAACTGAACTTCCTCATGAGGATTGTTAAGAAAGTTGATAGGAGGGTTTACCAAACGGTCCTTTCGGAGAGATATTGTGAGAGTGTGAGATTTGTCAGGATTGAAAGACATGTTCCAAGTGTTGGACCATCTTGTGATTCTTTTCAAGGTCTGAAGAGAGGGAAGAGGCTGCAGCCTGCCTATCTGAAGGATGAGGGATGTCACGGCAAAGGGTGGAGTCAACAGCGAATCGATAAAGACGATTTTCCATAGATTCAGAGAGATCATTTATGAAGATTAGGAATAGGATCTTGGCCCAAAAACACTGCCATGGGGAACTCCAAGCTCGACAGGGAGAGGAGATGAAAGGATACTGCTCAGAGCCACATTTTGGCTCCGAGCGTTGAGGAAGTCAGGAAACCAAGTGTGGAGTTGACCTTGGATGCCATAGGCAGAGAGTTTGGAGAGTAAGGCAGGATGCCAGACTGTATCAAAAGCATGAGATATGAGATATTTTCACAGCGACGGATGTGTCTAGAGAGACAGCCCTGATCTCATATCTGACATTGACAGCCTCCAACTGTTGTTGGGAGTTGGAGCAGCATGCCTTAGATAGAGTAACTTCATCTGAATCCTAATTGGTGATCTGAGATATGGCAGTTGGAGTAAAGGAAGGATTTAATATTAATTTTGATGATGGATTCTATAACCTAGCTGATTGGAAGTAAGTGAATACTTCTGTAGTTAAGGGGATATGTTCTTGCAACTTTTTGTGCAATGCAGTGATGTTGGCTGATTTTCAAGCAGAGGGAAGAAGACCTAGGACAAATGATATGGTGAGAAGAGCAGAAAGATGATGTGTAAGAGCATCAGAGTAGGTTTTTAGTACATGCGTGTTGATGCCTTCTAGTCCAGTTGCAGAATGAGAGTTGAGGGTTGCCAGAAACCTCTCCTCCAATGCAAAACAAAACAAAACAGAGTTCAGGAGCAGTTGGGTGCAACTGCTTTGTGTGGGTACAGAGAGCAAGGGATTGGGGACACAAGATTTTGAATCCTTTCTATTGCCCCTGATATTAACTCAGCCTGGAATTCATCCACAGAAACAAACTCCATCATGCACAGATCCATTACAATCTCATCTCTCGTTATCCTACTTCTCCCTGACTCATGGTACACTTAATATATGGTGAGGCAGTTGCTCTGAAGCAACTTACTTTCTCTTCCTGGAGAGCCAATCCAACAAAGGAAATCTCAACTCATTCCACAAAGCCCCAACAAGTGTGTGTCCACTTTCAGAAGAGCCAGACAACAACATCTGTCCAACTCAAATTTGAACTTTCAAACTTGGCTTCCTCCTCTAAAACTTGTGATGCTTTTAAGTCTGTCTCCGGAGTATGTCACCCCCCCCCCCCCCCCCACCAATCCTTCCTCCCTCGCGTCAAATGGCACCAAGCTGACTTCGCTCATGAGAAGGCTGAATGAATCAATTCTGTGTTTGATTCAAAATCTTGTGTCCCCAATCCCTTGCTCTCTGTACCCACACAAAGCAGTTGCACCCAACTGCTCCTGAACTCTGTGTTTTGTTTTGCATTGGAGGAGAGGTTTCTGGCAACCTCAACTCTCATTTGCAACTGGACTAGAAGGCATCAACACGCATGTACTAAAAACCTACTCTGATGCTCTTACACATCATCTTTCTGCTCTTCTCACCATATCATTTGTCCTAGGTCTTCTTCCCTCTGCTTGAAAATCAGCCAACATCACTGCATTGCACAAAAAGTTGCAAGAACATATCCCCTTAACTACAGAAATATTCACTTACTTCCAATCAGCTCGGTTATAGAATCCATCATCAAAATTAATATTAAATCCTTCCTTTACTCCAACTGCCATATCTCAGATCACCAATTAGGATCAGATGAAGTTACTCTATCTAAGGCAGCTGCTCCAACTCCCAACAACAGTTGAGGCTTCAATGTCAGATATGAGATCAGGCTGTCTCTCTAGACACATCCATCGCTGTGGAAAATCTCATATCTCATGCTGTTTGATACAGTCTGGCATCCTGCCTTACTCTCCAAACTCTCTGCCTATGGCATCCAAGTCAACTCCACACTTGGTTCCTGACTTCCTCAACGCTCGGAGCCAAAAATGTGGCTCTGAGCAGTATCCTTTCATCTCCTCTCCCTGTCGAGCTTGGAGTTCCCATGGCAGTGTTTTGGGCCAAGATCCTATTCCTAATCTCATAAATGATCTCTCTGAATCTATGGAAAATCGTCTTTATCGTTCGCTGTTGACTCACCCTTTGCCGTGACATCCCTCATCCTTCAGATAGGCAGGCTGCAGCCTCTTCCTCTCTTCAGACCTTGAAAAGAAACAAGATGGTCCAACACTGGAACATGTCTTTCAATCTGACAAACTCACACTCTCACCATATCTCTCCGAAAGGACCGTTTGGCAAACCCTCCTATCAACTTTCTAACAATCCTCATGAGGAATTCAGTTACTCAAACTCCTGGGTCTCATTATCAGCCATGATCTTTCTTGGGAAAACCACATTTCAAAGTTCAACTCCAAACTCCCCCTTCCCCTCCCTCCAGGTAACTGCAAGGTACATGCGCTCCATCATCAACCTCCCTGTAAAACTCCCAAAATCCAGAATCACTGCTCATCTCCACTCATTCGTTCCCCTTTTTTCACCACCTGTGGAACTGACTTCCACATTCTCTTAAATCTCATTCTTCCCTGCAGGTCTTCAAAGACAAACTGTTCACCACCACCTCAGATCATCTCCTATCCAAAACCATCTTTTTCTACCCCTGTCACACACAAACACACACACACACACCACACACACCTCTTTCCAAACTTTCCTTCCTGTCCACCCCTTGTGTCCCCCTACCCTCATTCCTTCCCACACCCATTATTTGTCCAATTCTCCCTCTATTTTGTCCTTCAATCTTGCGTGGATTCCCCCCCCCCCCCAATCTCTCTCTTCTACTGTTCCTATTTGTTCTCTTGTGTTCTGATCCATTCAGTGTTCTACCTCTTCCGTGAGCCTTGACTCTGTATAAAAAGTAAAGTGGTTTCTGAATGTGGTGGGAGGCATTGGGTTAAAAAGCATATGGGTTGAGAGAAGGAATATTTATAAAAGGAAAATCTTGACTCTCAATTTTAGGACATTATACATCTCAATAACATCGATTAAAGATGGTCAAAGTAAAAGAGAGAAGGTACTTCATCATTGTCGCTTGTGAGCTCAAATTTCAATGTGTGCTATGAAAATGTATTGAAGATGTCATTGGGCAAAAAAAACAAAAAGAATGGGCAGTTGGGGATGGGATGGTAAGGAAACAGCAAGAGTTGAATACAAGAGTTTAAGTTCAGAGTTAACATTAGACTCATGAGCCAGAACTAATTGAAGTGAGTGCCAAGCATATTGTGTGAAGACAAGGGGCTGAAGGCAAAAGAAAGGTTCAACATATGTGACTATATATAAAATTACCATGAATGAGCCCAACTGAGATAAAAGTTTAAAATGAGAATTCTAGAAGTAATTAAGGCAGACCGTGTACAACCTTAAGGGTAAAATATACATTTGCACAACAGTTTGATCACACAAGCTTTTAATTATGATTTAAATAATTTTGAATTCATCCTTGTTGGCACTTTGTCCATTTTAACGCTGGTACTCATTTGTATTCCTGTTAAGTGTTGCCAAAATGTATGTTACACTTTGATCTACAAGTTGTATTGCACTTTCTCGGAGTGCTGTAAATTTAGATTCATTCTTTCTTTCTTTTTTTTTACAAGTATATATTTGTCATCAAATTTGCCCACCTATGTGATGTTACATTGCTTCAATACAGATTGTGTGTCTTCATGTGGCTGTTGTGCCATTAAATCTGAGTCCTGGTGGGTCCGTTTTCAATGAGTCCGAACACTAAACTTGCATTCTCTCAATAGTTCATATGCGACTCCAAAGTGACATCATGGCAAGTCTGAGTAAGGGTAGTGAAGCGGTTTGAGTGACTGTAAGCCTAACCCTAGCACCAACTCCAGCTCTAAACCAACGCTAACAAACTTTCACTCTCAGACATCACATGACTTGCACAAGTTGATGAGAGAAACAAACGCGAGATGCTATTTATTTCTCTCAGTGCAAGAAAAAAAACTGTAAACTTGGAAAGAGGTGGGTTTCGAGGGATAATGTGTGAGAATAGCGCATGTTTTGGATGGGGATGAGCTGTGATGGTGGTTAACATCCATCCATCCATCAGGACCATACTCTGTACAGAGCATCCATCCATCCATTGGACCATACTCTGTGCAGAGCATCGGTGCTGCCAAAACAGTCTCCTGGGGATATAGGGCACATTCCTGGACGGGTCGCCACTCTGACGCAGGATACTCAAAATGGATCAGTCATCCCACAGCTGGTACTCATTTAGCCGACCTCGGAAGGATGACAGCTGAGTCAACCCCACCTGGTATTAATTGAATGTCCAAGCGGGTTACAGCTGTCTGAAACCCTGGAGGGAGGAACGAAATGAAGAGACTGAGGAAGTTGGTCCAACAGGTGTGAAAAAGAGAAACTAATGAGTGGAGGTGAGGAGTGATTTTGCATTCTTCAATCGTCTGTCAGATTGTCTCCAGGAATTTGTTTCTTCTGATTAAACTTCTGAGATGAATTGAATGATAACCTGTCATACTATTATCTGTTGTCATCTTTTGATTCTGTGTGACTATATAATACATACATAGTACACCATGGAATGATATATTTTCCAACCCCCCACTCCCCCATTTCCTCCCAATATTCTTCCCACCTTTCCACTAATTTAAAATATTTTGTGGATTGTTTCGATCCACAATTCCGGATACGCATTCGGATCTTCACCAAAATTGAATGAATTAGTCCTTTTCACAATTAGTCCACAAAGCTTCGTCCAAATCCATCCATAACCTTTTGAGAGAAAGTGATACATATAGTTTTTAGCCCGATCTCTCAATGGTGAAGAATCATTTCAAAAAAGTTTGTTCAAAAAGGTGCTCAAAAATTATATTAATGAAGACAATTTTGTTCATACTTGCTTTTTCGTTATATTGTGTTAATAATGAACAATTATTTCCACAGCACTATTCATATAAATCGTATGCAAATCACCCTTACAGGAAGTGTTACTAGACCACACAGTGAAGGGCATAGGACTTGCAGGGCTAGTCTTCTTTGCATCTTCTAACATCTTCTAAGTTTGTAACATCTTTCCTTTGGTTGGATTTGCTCTCCAGGAAGAGAAAGTAAGTTGCTTCAGAGCAACTGCCTCACCATAGAATTTAAGTCTAAACATCTTTGCATCTTCTAACATCTTCTAACATCTTCTAAGCATCTTCACATCTTTGCATCTTTCATTTCTAAGATTTGCATCTTCTAACACACAAGCGATCATCGCTACTAGTTCCTTTTTTTTTTCGGACATTTCATCTATTAATTATACATTAATCCATTTTCCGACTTTCTAGCTGAGGCAGACTGCTTCAAAGGTTTCATTCCTACACATCACATGATGAAACGGAAGACCAAGAAGGAACCCGAACAAGTAAAGAGCAAGGATGGAGTCATCAGCAGGAACCTGGATAGGAATCGGTTTCAGCCACGACTCCACGACCCTCAAACCCATCCAGGCGCAGGCAAGTGAGCCTTACGAAAAAATTCTGCAATAATAACTTCTCCTTAGAGAGATAGATAATGAAAGAGAGGAATAGAGGGCAAAAGAGATGAAGAGAAGAAAAAGCAAGAATTAGAATGAATAAAGAGAATTATGAAGAAAAAAAATAGAAAGAAATGTGAAAGGAACAAAGAACAAAGATGTCGGGAAGAACCCGGACAGATAGATTTCAACAGTTACTCCCCAGGCTCAAATGCAGCAACAAGTACATTGTATTCCAATGGTGTAGGTGGAATGACTATTAAAAGGTGCTCAGAATAGCCAAGATTATGGAAGTAACAGGATGCAAGGTAAAGAAGCTTGATCCACTGAAAGATGAAGTTGCACTGTGGTTAGAGTTACATTTCCTCCATACAGGTTTGCCGCTTTTAAAAGCACTCAACACATTGCCAAGCATATCACTTTCTGTGACAGGAGTATAAGCAAAGTCAAAATGATATGTGATTTGAAATTTTGGCTGGATATGTATTCTAGGCCTTAACACTGTAAGTAATCGAGGTGTGCCTTTTAAAAGCGAATTTACAAGTCGATGGTCACCTGGTGGTGTAGATACTAACTGGCATCCAAGGTTGTGGATCCAAAATAAGTTGAAGACAACAGTCAGAAGGAATTGTATTCACAACTTCTGGGAACTGAGAAGTATCAGAATAACTACAATATCACCATCGGATTAGCATTACAAACCGAACCGGCTCATCCATGACCTTTTGAGAGAATAACCTGCCTGTCCTATCTGGTCTTGTAATGAGACTGAAATGCAAGTGATGAAAAGATCTGTTGACCCCGAAATGCCACCAACAGAATATAAGTAGCAACAATAATAATAAAACTATTATATTATATTAGTATTATAATATTGATAAATGGTTGAATGATAAATGAAATGTGGGCAGGAAATTAGGATTCTTCAATTAATTTAAGTTATTCAGCAAGGAAGAAAAAAAAACAAGATTCTGCTGAACAGTAGGTTACATACACTGGTATTGGGTTCCCATCTCCTTCACACTTTATGATGATATTCTCTCGAGGGTCAATGATGATGTTCCTGGGAGACTGTTCTGTATGCGTGGAGGCTTTTCGACTGCACAAGGACACACACGACTATTAGACATGATAAACATCACTCGCACAAACTTTACATTCATACAATACTCATGCATATGAATGGTATCATTCCAGCTCTTGAATGATAATATTTATGCAACACACAAACATTTGGGGATAATAAGGAAATGTTTTTGCAACAGATGGTGAGAAAGTAAGAACAGCAATTGAAAAACGTATTTGGCAGTGAAATGAAGCACAACAATGAAAACAAGAATCTTAATTCCCTTGGAATTTTGATTTGAATTATCATGCAGCTGCCAATCTGGCATTTTGTGATTACACAGTGTTGAATATTCTCTAAATGACAGGCAATTTAAAGCTTCTCTATTATACCCATTAACTGAATGAATTTTGCTTTTAAGTATTAATCCAGGCGAGTTTGTAAGAAATGACGGAACAACATTTCAAACAAACTTGACATTTCAAACATTGCTTGCATCCACTGGAAGTCTTTAAGGATAAAATTTCACGAATTGATCATAATATATAATTGCATTTCATACATTTTGTTCCATTTGCTAAATTTGCTTTCATAAAGACTGATAATTTCTTGCACGCATGTACATTTATGACAAAGCATCTAAAAAGGGATTTATAACAGGAACCATAATTATTTTTTTTATACTTTTTAAAATTGGATTGTTTGCAGAGGTACATATATGGTTAATTTCATGAGCCTAATTCAGTACGAAGCAGGTTTAATTCAGCAGATTTCTTCAAGAATTTTAAGTGGATAATATCTCGCAATATCATATAAATGCAAATAGACTTTGACTGACCTTAAGTGTTGCTCCATGTAAGTAAAAGTAAATCACTTCAGATGAAATTGTATGTAAAGACAACTTGTAGTCGACATTGTGCTATGAAAACTTATATATATATATATATATACATACATCTACGATATAAAACACAGAAGTGTTTGTATATTTGATTGTGCGATGTCTGTCTCCCAGCAAAAGGATAACTTAGAAGGATTTAAAGCCAATCTTTGAAACACGATGGTGGATTCACTACAGTCTATTTTTTCAGGGTAAAAAAACTGAAAAAAACATTTTCCATTAAAGAGTTACATACTCTCTTTTAGAAATGTTGACAATGACTTGCAACCGGGCCTCAATGGCGGTTGTACAGAAGCGTTTAAACAAATAACAAAAAATACAGTACAAGGCGTAGGGAGGTGAAATTCACTGCACGTGATGAGTAACGCTCGCAGAGTAAAACGAGTGTTCATTTAAATACGTGCAATGTCTAATAAATAAAAAAGATATAAGCACACCTGAGCTAGGCTGAGGCTTTAAGTTTTGGCACGCTCATGAGGCTGTACCCTCAAATGAATGGTCCCAGAAGATAAAGAAAACAGGGTAACATTTGTACATGTAGTGTTTTAAAATAACACTTTTTTTTCTTGCTACAAACATTATATCTTCCAGTCTCTGAATATTTTGAATAAAAAATTCCAACCCATCATTTTTGAAAGGCTTTTATATGAGTAGTATATAAAACTCATTCAAACCAATGACTCACTGACTGACTGATATTAAAGTTTGGCACCTTCCAGGTGACGTAGAAAAGCTAAAATTTTGCGTGCCAATGGACATTGAGGCGGATACACCAGAAAAACCACAAATCATCAAAAGTATCCACAAATGAAAATATAAATAAATAAAATAAAATTGATGAAAAAAGTTACGACAAAAAAATGCACTTGAGCGACCTGAGACAATGTTGAAGCACCGTCATTTTGTGAGCTGACAGACATCAAAGCTGATACCAGGAAAATCACAGAACTGTCGGAAAGCGTCCTTAAAAGAAAAAAAAATAAATGGAAAAACCAAGTGCAGGTGAGCGACCCGAGGCAATGGAGAACCACAGTTCATTACTGCTAAACTTGTAAGCATACTCCACGTGTGTGTGTGTGTGTATGTTGTGTATATATATATATATATATATATATATATATTATTATATATATTCTGTCAAGAAATTTTCAACAATCCTTTATTATGAGATATGAAGAAGACAAATGAATAATTGTGTCAAAATGTCAAAGGCAAACTCACAGTAAGTACCCCTTATTATCCCTAGATTTACAAATTTCCCTGAAAATATCTGCTGTTCTTCCTACGCTCCAATCGGTTCTTTTCACCACGTGCTTGTCAAGTAAATATCTCTGGCTGTTATTATAGAACCACCTCAGTGCCATTGAGTCTGGCATTTCACTCAGGCTGACTGGCAGGGTCTCCGAGCAGCCATCAAACTTCTCGACTGGTCTCCATCGCTACTTTCTCCAGCATCACCTGGTCCTGGGAATTCTTTAAAAAAACTTGCTCTCTCTCATGCACAACTTTATTCCCTCTCGTCTTCTGTTGTCCTACCCTTCCTCCCACCTTGGTTCACTGAAGCTTGTTGCGAGGCAGTTCCTAAACAAATTGCCTTTGCCTCATGGAAAGAAAACCCAACTGAGGGTAAAGCTCAGAACAAGTGTGTCTATCCTCAGAGAGCCAGAAAACAATCTTTCTAATCTAAAGTCTGAACCTCAAACCTCTCTCCCTCCTCCAAATCCTGGTGACATCTAATCAAATCTGTTTCTGGTGTATGTTCCCCTCCATCCCTCCCTTACCTCAAATGGCCGCACTGCTGACACCGCACATGAAAGGTTGAATGCCTAAACTCGGTGTTTGCGTCTAAATCTTGTGACTAAACCCATCACTTTCTGTACCCATCTACCCAGTCACACCCAACTGTCCTGGACTCTGTGTCCTTTCTTCTGACAAAGTGGAGGTTTGCCTGTCAAACCACAACTCAGATTCTGCAGCCGGACCAGCCGGCATCAGCCCACATGTCCACTCCATCTGCTTGGAAATCAGCAACATTACCACCTGCATGAAAAGGTGCAAAAACAGATCCCTGCAACTACAGACCAATCAGCCTTCTCCCAATCATCAGCAAGGTTATGGAATCCATCATTGCCACCGAGACATCTAACACTCACTCCCCCTAGCATTCTCAAGAAATCCGACTGCATTTCCTGTACTAGAGTCTTCACAATTATTGCTATTCACCGACCAGTTCAACATCTACCCGTTCATGAGCCCAAAGATGCTGCCCGTAATGCTGCTAAAACAATGGATGAGATAACTCGATTGCCAGAGCAGTGAACCTCAGTCGACGACATATATGCCAGACATATTTCAGTGCGCTATTTGTGTATGCGAATACGGTCTGGCACCCTCCTCTGCTTCCCAGGCACAAACTCTTCTTCCCT
This sequence comes from Eptatretus atami, assembly GCA_035128595.1. NCBI lineage: Eukaryota > Metazoa > Chordata > Myxini > Myxiniformes > Myxinidae > Eptatretus > Eptatretus atami. The sequence goes on along the minus strand of CM068952.1, from coordinate 111,326,872 downwards.
GCAGATATTCCTAAGGCACCATCCACTAAATGGCAGCTTGGGAAAGATGCGTCCATACTTGCCTGTCGCATCACCAATGGTGTGCCCTTAATGGTTAGTTTGTCTCATCGATCCCACAGTCTTCCTGTCTCAGACATGGGAGAGTTCCTCAATATAGCACGCGTCTCTTCTCAGAGAACATAGTGAGATGTGTGGGATTTGTCAGGACTGAGAAGACGTTCCACGTTGGACCATGTTTGTGTTTTACCACAGATCTGCAGAGAGCGAAGAAGCTGCTGCTGCCGGTGTGAGGGGTTGACAGTATGTATGGGCAGAGGTGGAGTCAAACAAACAAAAAATAAAGACTATTTTCCAAAGTCGGAGAGATCATTGTGAAATCCAACGAAAAGAACATGGCCCAGAACGCTGCGCTGAGGAATGTCCCAGCCTGGGACAGGCACCACATGAGGCCCGGGATGAGAAACTCCATTAAGGCCACACAGCTGCAAAGAATCCCGACCATGATAAATGCCTTATAAACAGAAGTAGGCGTGGGCCAGCTCAGAATGTGCCACACTCTGGGGCGATTCTTGCCGAGGAGCCTGGGAGGGAAGTCAAGGCACTACGCGGAGGGGCCTGTAGGGAGCGGGGGCGGGCGGATGGCGGGTAACGAAGTTTCAGCTCCAGAGACCTTCCCCGGGCGGGCGGAGGGCCATTATAGGGGAAGGGGCAGTGTGGCGGGTGATGCGGGGGGCCTTTCTTTTCGTTGGTTTTCACCAATTGATCTCTCCGACTCTCTGGAAAATCGTCTTTATCTCTTGTTTGTGGACCCCACCCTCTGCCATACCACTGTCACCCTCACACCGCAAGCAGCAGCTTCTTCGCTCTCTGCAATCTGCGGTAAAATCAAATGTCCCAACACGGGAACACTCTTTCATCCTGACAAATCCCACACTCTCACTAGTCTCTCTGAAAGGACCTTTAGAAAAACCCCTCAATCTACTTTCTCAAACAATCCTTTGGAAGTAGCCTTTCATTCAAAGCTTTTGGGTTCACTATCTCCCATATCTTTCCTGGAAAGCACGGTTCCAACCTCAGCCTCCAAAGCCAGTTGCCGACTAGGGATCCTCCATCATGGCAAGTCCTCCTTGCCCACCTGAGCTCATGACACCACAAAGCTTTTTCTGCAGCCTGATGAGCACTGCTCTCCCCCTGGGCTGGTGATCCTGCCTCTCACCTCCTCTGCCTTCACGCTGTTGAAACCAAGGCATTTTGATCATGGATCCCTGATATCCTGAGTCTTTGGTCATCTCACTCTCTCACCAGAGGCAGTCGCTGGTCTTTCTATCATCTACTGTCTCCTCTCCAGCCTCGACACCCTGCTTTGCTGCGATATGTCCCCAACCATATTTCTGCAGCACTCAAGGTCCGCCAAACAACACCCTTCTGTAATACCAAATTATGAATCACTGTCACTTGACTCTTTCATTTCTCTTTTTTTCACCTTTGGATAAAACTCCCACACTCTCTTCAATCCATTCTTCCCACCAGGCCTTCAAACAGCAGTTCACACACCTCTATCTCCCCCCATCAAAAGCTCGATCTTTTCTACCCCCATTAATCCACCCCAAACCCATCTCCTTCAAATTCCCTTCTTTCCTTTCTGAAATCCCTTAATGTCCATCTTGTATTCCCCATGTTCCCCACCCCATCCCTCTCCCTTCCACAGATCTTCTAATGCGCTATTCCCCACTGTTTAACCTTCCCTTTACCACCCCTCTTGTCTCATGCCCCCCCCTGCGTGCGTTGTGTTGTTAGCTCTCATATGAGCCTCGTCATCTATTACAAAAAATTATATAATATATTCTCATTTGTATGTTGCATACAACTCGTATGATTTAATTTGGGGCAATGAGAGTTTCACACATCATCATTCTGTCACTGAATGAATATTTGCCAGTTGGCTGTCCATCTCGGTACATATGAATCCTTATAAATTAGCCCATCACAATTTCCATCACTACTGTTCTTAGCAAAAGTCATTAATCTTGTCATGACTGTAATGCAGGGGTTTTCACAGGTTGTTGTTGCTGTTGTTTGTTGTTGTTGGCTTTTGCACAACATTGTGGACTGCCAAGTTATTCAAGAAATCCACATAATTTGGCATCGTTTTGAACAGCTTGTGAGTTACAATTTAGTTGTTGATTACTTTCAGCTTTTTACACTTTTGTTTACACCACTTTGTAAACACCACTTTGCTACCTGGCAGTGCAAGTCCCTGACATGCTCAGATTGTTCATGCAATATTGGTCTTGAGCCAATTTAGCTTGTCCCGCATCATCACATCATTTCTGGGGCTCGACATACCCACTGTTGCCATTCCCCGATAGTTAGCGACACCATTTATTTTGCTAGGTGCTGTTTAACTTGAACTCGCTTTATCAAAAAACACCATGGATTTTTTAACATCTACCAACAATGCTGCAGAAGATCACCAGCTAACTTCCATCCCATGGATAGAATGCTTAATCATGCAGCCAGCATGCCTTGAAACACAATCTAACAGTTGGTATATTCGAGCCAAGAAACAAAGCAGACTCGACAGCCAAGTTAAGACGTACCTTTGCACTCCTGTCAGTACACTACATATGCAATTGTGCACATACTCTTCAGCAACTGCTTCTAATTCTCATAATTAGAGTTTATGCATATTTTCAAGTGCAGTATTTAACTTCATACCAAGATATTTTTGTAATATCCAATTTTTTTAAATCAAAATTGTCACTTTTATCGAAATTCCCATTAAGTTAAAATATTCATTTCAAACAAGCCAGGGCAACAAAATATTCATAGAATAATGTATTTTTGTATATTTAATAAATCACACACAAAAATTATATTATATATATATATTTAAAAAAAAATATATATTATATGTACCATGATGGGCTCCGATAGTTCATCGCCTGTGGTGAAGTCATCAGATGACAGCACAGACGGGAATGTATGACCAATGAGGCTCCCACATACCCACGTTAAACAGCAAAAGCAGTCAATATATTAATGAAAAAAAACGAAGACCCACCCACATCTCTCACTTGAACGTAGGAATAACTAATTAGCTCTCAACTGAATCAATGACCTGGTTAGCAGCTGAGGGTGGTGTAGCATTGGATTTTCATAGTCGGTTGTACTAGTGAACGTCTTTACAGCTGGGAGGAACTCTGAAGGTTTTAAACAGCAAAAGCTTACCTTTGTAGCCTTTCATGGTTACTTATGCAGCTTCTCTTCAGCTGAAGAGCAAGGGAGGAGTCCATATGTTATATGATATCCTAGCCACCTGGTTTTTATATTGATTAGTGAACTAATTAAGAAGTAAAATGACAGTAGACCATTTAGTCCTAGACAGCCTGAAATGATTAACAAGCATATTGCAAGTCTCTTTCATGACTATTTCACTTTGCATGGAGATCTCTCTCTTTCTCC
>CM068952.1:111307660-111323382 GCA_035128595.1 Eptatretus atami | reverse complement strand
ATAGGAAACCAGTCCTTAAGTGAGATGATTTCTTGCAGTCCCTGCCAATCTGCCTGAGTGAACTCCCAGACTCACCAGCATTGAGACGCCTCCCGAGGCACCTACCGCACGGCACTGTGGGACCCAACAAAGGCAGAAACGCACATCCAATCGGTGTTGAATTGAAAGCTCAGGTACTTTTACCGAAATGAACAACCAAGCAGCTTAGAGAGTGCTCGCCAAGATCTGATTCAGATCTGACCTTTCAGTGGGATACAAAATTTAAACTGTTCAACCTGGCAGAGGTATGTTCTCTACGGGGTGCCGTTCCGTTTCACCAAGTGTCGCTCCATGAGTGATTTTTTTATTATTCTGTCTGTCTGTTTGTATGTAAATCACCTACACAGGTCACAATTTTTAACCAAATCTTCACAAACTTACGCATAGCGAGAGTTTGTCATCCACAAGAAAGCCTATTGTTTTTAAGTCAACAACATTGTCAAGATTTTATAAAATCTCAATTTTCATCCAATGACTGAAATTGAAGCAGGATTTATTCATACTAAATCAACCATAATTATTTTTGAGGTACATGGACCAGTCAAACATACTCACAATCACAACTAAGTGGTAAATTCTAAAAGTCCTCAATGTTCATCTAGTTGAAAATTAGAGCAGGATTGCCCATATCAGTATTAATCAACTACCACTTATTTTGAGGTTCACCGTAGTCCAAAATCAACATGGCTGAATTTCTAAAATTGTCAATTTTCATCTGATTGACTTGAAATTTGAAGAGGAGTTGCATATTTGTCCATTTAGTTCAACCACCAATTATTTTTGAGTTCAACATTGGCCAAAAGGTTTACATAGGCCAAAGGTCAACGACCTCGGTGGGATTTCTAAAATCCTCAATTTTTATCCGATTAACTTTAAATTTGAAAAGTTTTTATATTTCAGGCAAATTAATTCAGCAACCCATTATTTTTAGGTCAACAAAGGCCAAAAGGTCAACATAGGCCAAAAGTCAACAACTTAGGTGAGCTTTATAAAATCCTCAATTTTCATCCGACTGACTTAAAATTTGAAAAGGATTTATATTTCGGTTCAACCACCAATTATTTTTGAGGTCAACATAGACCAAAAGGTCGATATCAGCCAAAGGTCAACAACTTAGGTAAAATTTCTAAAATCCGCAATTTATATCCCATTGACTTCAAATTTGAAGAGGATATGCGTGTCAGGTCACTGAGTTCAATGAACAAGTATTTTTGAGGTCAACATAAGCTAAAAGTCAACAGAGGCCAAATTTCTAAAATTGTCAATTTTCATGTGATCGACTTAAAATTTGAAGAGGATTTGCATATTTGGTCACTGACTTCAACCACCAATTATTTTTAAGGTCAAATTTGTTTTATGAATTTTGCAAGTATTGTGCTACATTTGTGTGTTTGGTTGTTTGTCTATGAGCACAATATCTCAAAAAGTTATAGATGTATTCAAACAAAACATGGTGGACAGGCTGGGTGTGTGACGAGGACTAACTGATTCGATTTTGGTGAAGATCCGAAACTGGATCCGGATTTGAGAATTTTTGACGTGATTATTCAAAACAAAAAGAGGGCCATAAACGATATCTCGCGTGATATCTCAGAAAGTTGTGGACAGATTATGACAAAACTTGGTGGTGAGTGGGTAGCTGACAAGAACAAGCCGATTCGATTTTCGTTCAGGTCCGGATCCAGATCTGGTCTATCAGTGTGATGGAAAACGTAAACTGTTCAGTCTGGCTTCGGTATGCGCTCTGCCAAGTGGCGTTCGAGTTGGAAAATGGTTTGATCTCTTTGTTTGTTTTTTTTCCTACATTGCAAAAGTTGGTTTATCAATATTGGCTAAACTGAGAGAAAATTGTAGTATCACAGTTGTGCATCATCATATCAATTTGCATTTCTTCATTGCAATGTACAGGTCTGATGGTTTTTCTCAAAAACGAAATGAGCTTCAAATGAAGCGTAAATTATATATTCCCTCTGGCATGCTGTCTGTCTATAGCTGCTATAATTAAAATTATAGAGATTGTAAAATGAAGTACTTCCATTTAAAATAAATAATGGCACGGTCTTGCAACGATCAAGAAAACATATGGCTGTTGATGTCTTGATGGTTATTGATTGTAGCTGGAGCATTCATTTTGAAAAGTACCTTGGTTTTTGTTGTTATGTCACCTAGCCTGACCTTTTCTTGAAAATTCTCCAAAATTATTCTGGTAACTCAGGTTTGACATTGTATGAAAAAGACAAATTGTTGGGCCATTTGGCTCTGAAAGGTTCTGCAGATTAATTGATCTTGTGTTTTTTTTCCTCATCAATTCTTTTTGATTTATTTATTCTCTTTGGTTTTTGTTTTTGATGTTATTTCTTTTCTGTTTTTTTTATCTTTGGTTTTGTTTTTGCTGTGATTGAATCCCTTTCGTTAAATGAGATAAATTGGCAGGTGTTTTGAGATATTGCTGTCGTTTTTTTATTCTGATCTCTCTCTGATACTTTGCTTGTGTAGCCCCCACCTGGAGTGGCCTTTGATCTTGTGAAATGTGAGCTTGTGAGCTCCAAAAACAACAAAATCCAGCTACTTGGAACATGACGTTCAGTGTCAGCAACAAGTCGCATGCTCCCACATTCTCTCTACAAAGATCAGCAATCAAATGTAGCAGTCCACTTATCTGGAATCGGTACAGTCTTTGGAACTCATTGGCCTCACAATCTGCCGCAACATTTTGTGGGAGTATCTTCACACCAAACAAGCATCAAAGGCAAATCATATTCCCAATCTTCACCAACAATCTCTCTGACAAATCCTCTTTATCTCTGCCAATGACACCACCTTCAGCTATAACATCCGTCAACCGTCAAGTAGGTGCAACCTCTTCCCTCTCTGCAGAGCACGATATAATCATGAGCTGGTCAAACACTTCGAATATGTCTTTAAATCCTGACAAAGCTCATACTCTCACTCTTATCTGTCTCTCTGAAAGGACTGTCTGGCAAACTCTCCCATCTACTTTCTTAAAAATCCTCTTGAAGAAGTTCAGTCACTCAAACTTTTGGGTTTCACTATCATCCTCAAAAGCCAGTCACTGACTTGGCATCCTCTGTCATGCAAGTTCTTTCCTTGGCTCATCTGAACTCTTCTCCACCTCTTGGGCCTTCATCTGTAACTTTTTGGAATACTGCTCTCCCGTCTTGGCTGGCGCTTCTGCCTCACACCTTCATGAAAAAATGATGCAATGAAAACTTGATGTTTTTGATGCAATGATGCAATGAAAACCCAGGCCTTCATGATTATTGCAATCTTCCATGATGAAACTGACTTTATGGGCCTATCACTTTCACATCGCAGATACGTCGGTGGTCTTTCTGCCTTCTACCACCTCCATTCTGGTCTTGCTCTTTTTGCTATTTCCATGCTCAGTCCTCCCAGGTTTCTGCAGCAACCCCTTCCTGGTGAAACTCCTAAAATCCAGAATCACTGCTCACCTCCAATCATTCCTTCCTCGTTTTCCCACACCTGTGGAACCAACCTCCACATTCTCTTCCTTCTCATTCTTCCCTCCACTAAGGAGGGAAAAACTGGAAATTGTGGAAGAGGAAGATAAAAAACAGCATATGGTAAAAGAGGAACTAAAATCTCATACATGGTGAGGGAGTTTGGCCTCCGGTTCTGTGTTTGGAAGCATTGGCAAGTTTCTTGGGGGCTCCGCGCTGAACGATCTCAAAGTTAAGGTTTCCGGTCGTTATTTGTCCCGTTTTAAACTGTTTTATTTTTCTCACTACATGTTACTGTGTAATTCCTAGTTCGGTTTTGTTTCAACAAAATCGTGCTATTTTGTGAGATTTCGTCGAACTTGTCTTACTGGGTGGCTTGAGGCCTATCCTTGAGGCTTGAGGCCTACCTTTGTTCCCTCCAGGTGTACGATCGTGTTTTTATTTTTTGTTTTTTCTCCCCATTATCTTCAATTTCCTATCTTTCCTACTTTCTTAACGTCCCCCATCCCAAATAATCATTCTATTCTTATCTTAAATCAAAAAAAAAAGAAAAAAAAGAAAAGCTAACCTTTATTCTATTCTTCTTCTTCTTCTTCTTCTTCTTCATCTCTTCTTCTTCTTCCTCTCCTCTTCTTCTTCCCTCGATTTTTTTCTACAACACTTCCATGACCCTAATCTGTTGAAAACTCTCTCAAAACATTAATAATAATAACAAAACAACATCTCTTATAATGCTTCATCTTCCTCTTTCACACGTGTGGTACACTCTTTACTGTATCAGAATGCACTACTTCTTCTGCTATTTAAACAGACTGCTCTCAATTCGACGCCTCTCCTTCATACCTTGCCTAAAAATCCAACTGTTACAGCGCGTTTCTTCTCTCGTCCATTCTCTGCATTCGCCTTTATTGCACTCCTCAAGAAATGTGTTTAATCGGCATAAACTCGACTCAACAACTATTCTAAAAAACACCGCCAGTTTGCTATGACATGTTCGCTTTCCATCAACAATTTCTTTTTTCCAACTTACAGTGCAACAATCACTCCTCTCACACCCTCACCCTCAAGCAACTATCCCCACTCTTCTTCCCCACCCCAAGCCTCTTTCTCACCTCTCTCAAAAATCTCCCCCCTTACCTTCTCACCACCCATTTCATCCCCGTCATCATCCTTCCCAAGTTGCCCCCACCCTCCCATCACAAGCTGCCTCCTTCCACTCGCCCTCGTCACTCCATCTATTCACCCACCTCCTCAAATTCCTCAACGCCCTTCTTCCCCCTATCTATGTCCCCCCTCTCACCAGCACCACAGAGCCATTTCTTCTCCTCATTTCCGGCACCTCCCCTAGCTATTCCTGCAATCCCTACACCTCGTTTCAACAACACTCGCTTACTCCCCCCTCGTCCTTGTCCTACCCCCCTCCCCCTCGTGGAAGACCCTTCTAGAAAGAACAACCCCCTGCACCCAAAGCCAATTCCTCCACCCTACCCTATCTTCATTAAAGTATGGATCTCAAAAATATCCGGGGCCTTCGCTCAAAACCTTTTCAGATATCTTTCCAATCAGGTTTGCCAACTGCAAACAGACAATATCTGCCTAACAAGACTTTCCTCCCCAAGAATGTCCTGACTCCCAAGAATCTCTGCGGTTACATCCCTCCTCCGGTTTGACAGACCTGAGCCTCGCCCTGGTGGAGGAGTTGGCTCTCTTCATCAAAGACTCTAATTCCTCACTCTCATGCACTTCTCCCATCACTCCCCCACACCCCAGGAATAACCTCTGGCTACGGCGCTTCTCCCCTCAAATCTCCACCTCATGTTTTAATATATGTGTAAGTGTACCATCCACCTAACAGTGGATGACTCGCATCCTATTAACCTCACTATCATGGAAACATGCGACCAACTTCTATCTCTTTCTCATCCAAAACCTCCTCTTCCCTCATTATGTGGCGACTTCAATAGAAATTCAATCTTATTAATATAATGAGGTGGTAGGTGTCTTGGGTTGCAGGTACATTCTACGGGGGTCTGGATCAGCAAAATTTGCGTGGCAATATTGCCTGTCTTCCAATCGCGGGTGCCCCTTCCCCGCGTGTCTCAACCCATCATCTTCCATCTTTGCGGTTGTTAGTTGACAGTAGATTGTCCCCGCACAAGTCTGAGTGGTCTGTCCTCGCTCAGGTCTGGAAGCCGAGAGTTTTTAGGGTGTCAAGAGTGGATGTCCCCCCTCCTGCCCCGTCAATTATCCCGAACCCTCCGTACCAGACATCCATTCTCACTAAGCCCAGTTGGCAGGGTGTCCACATGCTCTCAACTCAGAGGCCTCTCAATGCGCTACTTCTCGCAAGCACATTGCAACTCACCTGGGATTCTTGACTCAAACGGTCAAACTTCTCCCTCATGCACACGGATTTCCAACTCGCCATTGGTAACCTCCTCCTTCGTTCACTGGGATGTGACGTTTTGAACAACTTGATTTCCCTGAACAAATCTGATGCTCTTCCTTCTGCTCCAATCTGGTTCTTCTGACCACGTTCTTGTCAAAGTGGACATCTCTCTGGCTTTATTCATCAGAAAAAGCACCTCACTGCACGGTCGAGTCTGGCATTTCACTTCAAAAGCTGACTGCGGTCTCCAAGCAGCCTCAAACTTAATAACTGTCTCCATCGCTACTTTCTCCAACAATCAACTGCTCCTGGGAATTCTTTCAAAGAAACTTGCTTCCCTCATGCACAGATTTATCACCTCTCGTCCTCAGTTGTCCTACCCTTTCCTCCCACCCTTGGTTCACTGAACGCTTGTGGAGGCAGTTGCCTTAAACAAACTTGCCTTGCCTCATGGAAAGGCAAACCCAACTGAGGCATCTAGCCCTCATAAAGCTCGGAAACAAGTGTGTCTAACCCAGAGAGCCAGAAATCAACTCTTTCTCACATCCTCAAGTCTGAACTCTCAAACCTCTCTCCCTCCCCAATCCCTGTGCATCTAATCAAATCTTTTCTCTGGTGTATGTTCCCCCATCTCTCACCCTCCCTTACCCATCAAATGGCCGCACTGCTGATACCGCACAGTGAAAGCTGAATGCCTAAACTCGGTGTTTGCAGCTAAATCTTTTGTAAACCCATCACTTTCTCTACCCATCTTACCCATCCAACCCACTGTCCCGGTGGACTCTGTTGTCCTTTAGTTTCTATCTTCTCAGAAGTGAGAGATACGCTTCATGTACAACCTTTCTTACTCAACCCCGCTCAATCATGCATACCAGTGTTTATTCACAACCGGTCACCATCATAGTCCTACTACAACGTTGTCCCTACAATACACGACCGAATTGACCTTCGCTCGTTCCTACAGCTCCCACTCTCTATCTTGTTCTCCTCTACCCTTCTTTGCCATAGCCCCACTCAGACCATCCTTGGATATCGCAACCATCATCAAGTCAGCCTTCTCTGCGAACATTAGAAGTGCACAACAACTATCACATTCGCAACTCTCAGACCATCAGCTCATCTTCCCCACTCATCACGCAAGTTATGGATACCATCATCCGCCTTCTCTCAATCCTCCTCTGTCTACACCAATCTTCAGATTCTGATCCACAATTTGCTTTCAGCACACAGTACACTCATACCGCTGATATGCTCGCTTACTCCCGCCTCCTACGTTACCATATCTTCAGATGGTATAGACATGCCCCTCAGATCGCAGGAAGGATAAGTCTACACGAGACACTCGTTCCTTGAGTTACACCTGATACACCTCCTTATTACGTGAACTAGCAAGTACGGCAACACTTTGTAGTCAATGCCCTAACTCACAACTCTCTTCCTAATGGTATCCAAGGCCATCTTCCACTCATGGCTCGCAAGACTTTCCTCTCCTGTCGCAGGCAACGTGTGGCCCTAAATGGAGTTCTTTCATCCCCCCTTCTGTCCAGGCTGGAGTTCCTCAAGGTAGATTCTGGGGCCGCTGTCCTTTTTCTGGTTTTCATCAATGATCTCTCCGACTCTCTGGAAAATCCTCTATATCGCTTTGCTGATGACTCCACCCTCTGCCGTACCATCGTCCATCATCCTCAGACCGGCAAGCCAGCAGCTCTTCCGCTCAACTGCTGATCTGGATAAAATCACAAACTGGTCCAACACGTGGAACATGTCTTTCAATCCGTGACAAATGTCAAACTCTCACTATGTCCTCTTTGAAGGACCATTTAGAAACCCCCCATCGCACTTTCTCAAAAATCTTTTGGAAGAAGTCCTTTCTTTCAAGCTTCTGGTCTCACTAGTCTGGCCATGGCCTTTCCTGGGAAAGCCACATTTCAAACTCGCCTCCAAAGCAGTCGCCGACTGGGGAATCCTCCGTCGGTGCCAAAGTCCTTCCTCGGCCCACCTGGCTGCCTGACCACTTTACAAAGCTTTATCCGCAGCCTGATGGAGTACTGCTCTCCCCTCTGGGCTGGTTCTCGCTGCCTGCCCACCTTTCTCGGGCTTCACGCTGTAAGAAACGCAAGGCATTCGGATCATGGCATCTCCCGCAATGGAAGGCTGAAGGTCTTTGGCCTCTCACCAATCACCGCAGGTTTGGTCCGTGGGTCTTTCTGTTCTTCTACCGTCTCCTCAGCCAGCTCGCCGCCCCCCCGGCTCTCCTCTGCGAATTGTCCCCACCACATTTCGCAGGTGGCGCTCAAGGTCGCAACAACCCACCTTCTGGTTAAACCTACCAAAATCACGATAGGAGGAGCACAAAATTGGTCCTTCAGTATTAATATATAGATAGAACATGGAGAAACAACTTTAGGTTGTTAATAATAGTGCTGGCTTTGATGGGGCTATTGGCCACCTTTTGTGTTGAAGTTCTTTTGAAGGGTACTCTTATTATTGGTCCCTTACCGGTTTCACCGGAGGGGATGAGAGGTTTGCTCTCCCTCTGTCTATCTGTCTGTTTGTGCCTGTCCGCCCCACCTCTGGGTTTTCAAACTTTTTTTCCCCCATACCCTTTAAAATATTCAACTGAAACTTGGTGCATAGCTTAATCATGATATGTTATAGAACAAGTTCGAATTTCAGGGCATTTTGCCAATTTTTCAGAGTTATGCATTTTTTAGACTTAAAAAAATCACATATTTTACATGGGTCAGTGTTCAGCTGCCCTGACTCCACCCTCCCCGAAGGCCTTGGATTTCATTGCATCAAGCTTTACACCCATTGGCTGGACAGCTGGCCTGACTCCACTCCACCACTGCATGAAGCAGTACAAACCAGCAGGCCTCGGGCCTTAGGCCTGGGTGTTAGTCCATGGCCCAGTGCAATTGGAATGATCCCAGGCACATATATCACCACAATGGATTATATATGCACATAAGCCCATGTGCATGTTTTTTGATTCATGTATGTACATCAGGTCATTTTTAATATGAAATAGGCAAAACCTAGAAATGAACGATACACAGTGGGTCGACAGTTTCTTTATCTTCTTCATTTTCGTTCCGGTATCAGGTCGAGTGTTCATAAAAGCAAACTAATTTTTATCTCCGGTTTGTTATCCCAGTTGTCTTTATTGTTTTTTAGTCGACAAAAGATATCGGTCAATGAAAATTGCTTTTCCTTTTATTTTGCCAAATAGACCCAAACACGGTGTGTTAGAAGGTTTTTTTTCTCCTTCATTTTGGTTCCAGTATCAGTTTGAGCGTGCATTAAACACAAACAAAACAAACAAATCCATATTACTTCTCAGGAAATGGTCAAAACAAGTCCTTCCACACCAATGAAATCTCTGGACAAGAGGTGGATTCCCAAGGACTGTCATTTTCCCACCAGTGGCAAGTTGTTAGGCTCTCTATTTTCTGCAATATTACATCTGGTCATGATCCTCCTGCCTTTTACTGCAACTTCTTTCCACAAGCCACCCTTGATCACATGTGTCCCTCAAAAACTTATCACCTGCTCATCCTCCCAAAGTCCATGACGTTTGCCCCTTTTGCATTCTCTGACTTACTCTTCCAATTGTGTAATTGTTTTCTGTGTCCACTCGTCTTGTTGTCCTCACCTAAGTCTTCCAAATGTGCTGCCCATCACTAACTCGATGTGTTCGTTCTTGCACAACCATGATCTTACTCCTGTTGCTCTGGAAGGATCAGCAAAATAACCTATCAATCTATTTCCATTGTCAGCAACTGGAAAAAGTTCAGTTCCTTGAAATTGTAGGCATCACCACGACCTTTCCTGGGCCAACCACGGAGCAAAGCTGGCCTCCCAAGTCAACAGTAAACTGGGCATCCTCCATCAATCCAAGTCTTCTCCTTGGAAAATCAGAACTGCCCACAGTCTACTAGGTCTATGTCGACAGCTCAATGGAGTATTGCTTTCGCCTATTGGACTGATGCCACAGCATCACTTCTGTCTCTTCTGGATTCTGTGGAATCTAAAGCTCTCAACAATATCGGAATTTCCCGTGATGAGACCAAAGTACAACGTTTGTTGCTTTCATATCGCAGACTGGTCAGTAGTCTCTCTCTCTTTTCTACCTCCTCTTCTCCAGTATTACTCCCTCTGGTCTTTCAGTCCTTCGACCCTCCAGAGCAACTCCTGAATGCACATGTTCTTCCAGTAACCCCTTTATGATAAAATTCCAAAATCCAGGTTGACCGCACACCTCTACTCCTATGTTCTTCGCTTCACACATTATGGAACCTCCTTTCAAAGGCCATTCTTTTTTTTATTCCTCCATCCAAGGCTTCTATCCAAAAGTGCAATTCCACCTCATGTCATCCACCATCCTGGCCCATTGTCTTTATTGCCTCCATTAACCATTTTTTGGATACATAGTCGAAGCTCATGGAAGAGTTAGTACACTGAATGGATCAAGACATAAGATGCACAAGGAACAGTATATGTGCATGCAAAAAGAACAGTGGAGAGGGGAGGGGGGATAACAACAGCAGAGTAGAAGCCAATAGATGGAGACTTGGACAAACAAAGGGTGTGGGGTGGAATGGGAAGCAGGAAAGGATGCATGGGGTGGACAAGATGGATACAGAAGGAAACTCTTTAAGGAGGGAAACTGGAAATTGGAAGAGGGAAGATAAAAAAAGCATATGGTAAAAGAGGATACAAAAATCTCTACATGGTGAGGGAGTTGGCCTCCCGTTCTGTGTTTGGAGCATTGGCAAGTTTCCTTGGGGGCTCCCTGCTGACGATCTCAAAGTTAAGTTTCCGGTCGTTATTTGTCCCGTTTTAACTGTTTATTTCTCACCTACATGTTACTGTGTATTCCTAGTTCGGTTTTGTTTCAAAATCGTGCTATTTTGTGAGATTTCGTCGAACTTGTCTTACTGGGTGCTTGAGCCTATCCTTGAGGCTTGAGGCCTACCCTTTGTCCCCTCGGTGTACGATCGTGTTTATTTGTTTTTTCTCCCCATTATCTTCAATTTCTATCTTTCCTACTTTCTTAACGTCCCCCATCCCAAATAATCACTCTATTTCTTATCTTAAATCAAAAAAAAAAGAAAAAAGAAAAAAGCTACCTTTATCCTATTCTTCTTTCTTCTTCTTCTCTTCTTCATCTCTTCTTCTTCTTCCTCCTCTTCTTCTTCTCGATTTTTTTCTACAACACTTCCATGACCTAATCTGTTGAAAACTCTCTCAAACATTATAATAATAATAACAAAACGATCTCTTATAATGCTTCATCTTCCTCTTTCACACGTGTGGTACTCTTTACTGTATCAGAATACTACTCTTCTGCTATTTAAACAGACTGCTCTCAATTCGACCTCTCCTTCATACCTTGCCTAAAAAATCCAACTGTTACAGCGTTTCTTCTCTCCATTCTCTGCATTCGCCTTTATTGCATCCCTCAAGAAATGTGTTTAATCGCATAACTGACCTAAAACTTTTAAAAAACCCAGTTTGCTATGAATTTCGCTTTCCATCAACAATTCTTTTTTTCCAACTTCAGTGCCAACTCACTCCTCTCACCCCTCACTCTCAAAGCAACTATCCCACTCTTCTCCCACAACCTCTTCTCACCTCTCTCAAAAACTCCCCCCTTACCTTTCTCCCACCATTCATCCCCCTCAATCATCCTTCCCAAAGTTGCCCCCCCCTCCCATCCACAAGCTGCCTCCTTCCACTGCCCTCTCACCTCCATCTATTCACTCCACCTCCTCAAATCCTCAACTGCCTTCTTCCCCTCTCTGTTCCCCCTCTCACCCAGCACCACAGAGCCATTTCTTTCTCCTCATTCGGCCCCCTCCCCTAGCTATTCTGCAATCCCCCACACTCTTCACAAACACTCCTTACCTCCCCCTCGTCCCTTGTCCTACCCCCCTCCCCTCTGGAAGAACCTCTAGAAGACCCCTGCACCCAAAGCCTCCTCCCCTACCTCTTCATTAAAAGTATGGATCTCAAATATCCGGCCTTCGCTCAAACCTTTCAGATCTTTCCATACAGGTTGCCACTGACAAACCAGACATAATCTGCCTAACAGAGACTTTCCTCCCCAAGATGTGTCTGACTCCCAAGTATCTCTGCCTGGTTACTCCCTCCTCCGGTTTGACAGACCTGAGCCTCGCCCTGGTGGAGGAGTTGCTCTCTTCATCAAAGACTCTATTCCTCACTCTCCATGCACTGCCCTCACTCCCCCACACCCCCAGGAATACCTCTGGCTTCGGCTTCCCCTCAACTCCCACCTCATGTTTATATGTGTAGTGTACCATCCACCTAACAGTGATGACTCCATCTATACCTCACTATCTGAAAACATGGACCAACTTCTATCTTCTCATCCAAACTCCCTCTTCCTCATATGTGGCGACTTCAATTGTCATCATGCCAGTTGGCTAGGTGTGGGTACCTCTCTCACCGGTCATGCACCTCAGCAAAAGCTTTCTGCAACTCATTGGGACTGACTCAATCGGTCAACTTCCCCAGCCGGATCTCAACCAATGGTATCCATCTCTTCTGGATCTGATTTTGACAAATTTCCCTGACAATATCTGATGCTCTTCCTCTGCTCCAATTGGTTCTTCTGACCACGTTCTTGTCAAAGTGGACATCTCTCTGGCTATTATCAGAGAAACACCTCACTGCCGTCGAGTCTGGCATTTCATTCAAGCCGACTGGCAGGGTCTCCAAGCAGCCCTCAAACTTATAGACTGGTCTCCTATCGCACTTTCTCCAACATCAACTCATCTGGGAATTCTTTCAAGAAACTTGCTCTCCCTCATGCACAGATTTATCCCCTCTCGTCCTCAGTTGTCCTACCCTTCCTCCCGCCCTTGGTCACTGAAGCTTGTGGTGAGGCAGTTGTCCTGAAACAACTTGCCTTTGCCTCATGGAAAGCAAACCAACTGAGGGCAATCTCAGTTCCTTCCATAAAGCTCGGAACAAGTGTGTATCTACCCTCAGGAGAGCCAGAAAACAACATCTTTCTCATCTCAAGTCTGAACTCTCAAACCTCTCTCCCTCCTCAAAATCCTGGTGGCATCTAATCAAATCTTTTTCTGGTGTATGTTCCCCCTCCACCCCTCCCTTACCTCAAATGGCAGCACTGCTGATACCGCACGTGAAAAAGCTGAATGCCTAAACTCGGTGTTTGCAGCTAAATCTTTTGTCCAAACCCATCACTTTCTCTACCCATCTTACCAGTCGCACCCAACTGTCCGTGGACTCTGTGTCCTTTTCTCCTGACAAGGTGGAGAGCTTGCTGTCAAACCTCGACTCAGATTCTGCAACCGGTCCAGATGGCATCAGCCCACGTGTCCTCCAAGCCTGCTCTTCTGCTCTTGCTCACCCTCTCTCTGTTCTATTCACCCTCTCATTTGCTCAAGGCCATCTGCCATCTGCTTGGAAATCGCAAACATCACTGCCCTGCACAAAAAAGGTGCAAAAACAGATCCCTGCAACTCCAGACCAATCAGCCTTCTCCCAATCTCAGCAAGGTTATGGAATCCATCATCGCTTCAGACATCAAATCCTTCCTCTTCTCCAATGGCTTGATTTCTGATCATCAATTTGGTTTCAGACCAGGTCACTCTACCCTGGATATGCTGCTTCTGCTCTCCCAACAATGGATGGAAGCCCTCAATGCCAGACAGGAAATCAGAGCCGTATCCCTGGACATATCACGTGCTTTGACACAGTCTGGCACCCTGCCCTACTCACCAAACTCTCTTCCTATGGTATCCAAGGCCATCTCCACTCATGGCTCGCAGACTTCCTCTCCTGTCGCAGTCAACGTGTGGCCCTAAATGGAGTTCTTTCATCCCCCCTTCCTGTCCAGGCTGGAGTTCCTCAAGGTAGCATTCTGGCCCTGTTCTTTTTTCTGGTTTCATCAATGATCTCTCCGACTCTCTGGAAAATCCTCTATATCGCTTTGCTGATGACTCCACCCTCTGCCGTACCATCGTCATCCCTCAGACCGGCAAGCAGCAGCTTCTTCGCTCACTGCTGATCTGGATAAAATCACAAACTGGTCCAACACGTGGAACATGTCTTTCAATCCGGACAAATGTCAAACTCTCACTATGTCTCTTTGAAAGGACCATTTAGAAACCCCCCATCCACTTTCTCAACAATCTTTTGGAAGAAGTCCTTTCTTTCAAGCTTCTGGGTCTCACTATCTGCCATGGCCTTTCCTGGGAAAGCCACATTTCAAACCTCGCCTCAAAGCCAGTCGCCGACTGGGAATCCTCCGTCGTGCAAAGTCCTTCCTCGGCCCACCTGAGCTCCTGACCACTTACAAAGCTTTTATCGCCAGCCTGATGAGTACTGCTCTCCCCTCTGGGCTGGTTCTCCTGCCTCCCACCTTTCTCGCTTCACGCTGTAGAAACCAAGGCATTCGATCATTGGCATCTCCCGCAATGAGGCTGAGTCTTTGGGCCTCTCACTCAATCACCGCAGGTTGGTCGTGGTCTTCTGTCTTCTACCGTTCCTCGCCAGCCTCGCCCCCCCCGCTCTCTCTGCGATTTGTCCCCACCACATTTCCGCAGGGCGCTCAAGGTCCGCCAACAACCCCCTTCTGGTTAAACTACCAAAATCACGAATCACTGCTCACCTTCACTCTTTCATTCCTCTTTTTCCCCACCTTTGGAATAAACCTCCCTCACTCTATCATTCCCATTCTTCCCTCCGCCTTCAAACAAAGCTGTTCACCACCACCTCTTATCATTCCCCATCCAAATCCTCGATCTTTTCTACCCCGATAATCCACCCAAGCCCACCTCCTTCAAATTCCCTGCTTTCCTTCCTGAAAGTCCCTGTAATGTCCTCTTCTCTTCCCCATGTTCCCCGTCCCATCCCTCTCCCTTCCACAGATCTCCTAATGTCTCTGTTCCCCACTGTTTTGTCCTTCCCACTCCCTCCCTTCCTGTCTCATCCCCCCCCTTGATGTGCGTTTGTTGTTAGCTCTCACACGAGCCTCGACAAGGTATACAAAAAAAAAAAATTGCAGTGGAAAAAATAAGGATTGTGTGCAGATCTTTTTGTGCAACATGAAATGTGAGCATAGTGTTATTAGTGCAAGCATTACCCGGGGGGGGGGGGGAGAGTCATGTCAAGATAAGGCATGGCCTGCAAGAAAATTCCTGGATATCAAAAACATGCTCGATACCTTGTCCAGATCAAAATGTCTTGAAATAAATACATTTTTTGGGGTTCATTATAAGTTATAGGTCTACTTGAGGAAGAGATGGAATGGATCATTAAGACCAGGAGCGAGAAAGATATACCAAATGGATGGCCATGAGATTAAAGTAATGCTTATGTTATACGCTACATCCTTTTTGAAACTACATTACAGCACCACTAAATGTTACAGCACCACAAAATGTAATTTTCTCCAAATAATTCAAATGTATGTTTTGCAAGAGGCATTAATAATGTTAAGCTGCATTGATTTGAGTTGAGATTTTAATGAGTCAGTGGTAAATTTTATCAAACAAGGTAAACATTTATATTCAATCTGCATACATTTCCGACATTAAAGTGACGCTATCTATACAATAAAACAGGAGTGTCTGTCTGTCTGTCCCTGAACTACTCCCTCTTTTTTAGGGCTAGCCCCGCCAAACTTTCTGTGGAATATTTTGGGGTCCCAGGGGGTATCCTATGGTGGGTGGGAGGTTTCATAAATTTCTCAATACAATTATGATTTTGAGTTTCCACCCATACAAAGCTTTTCTCTTTCTCTTTCTCTTTCTCTT
>CM068952.1:111286438-111301404 GCA_035128595.1 Eptatretus atami | reverse complement strand
ATGAAGTATATTGGTGGGACTATATATATATATATATATATAATGCCATATTATGTGCTTTTATCAGAGGGCTAGTGTTTATATTATTGAGGATTTTAATTGCTGATGACCTTCAATATAACGTCAATGTTCCTTAGCTTCTGCAGATAATTTGAGTCAGTAAATATTATATTTATGTGATGAGAATGATTTTGTATTTTTTTTTTATGTATTCAAATGAATAAGGTCTGTAAAGCTACTAACATCTCTTGGCATATTTGTGCTCGACTTTTATACCCTGTGAAACCTAAGATGCACCTCTGTGGCCTAAAGAATCCCTGAAACCAATAACTGTCAAACTGGGAGAGCCACTCATCCTTCCTTGCAATCCACCTTCTGGCCTGCCTCTTCCAGACATCTTCTGGATGGACCGTTGTGAGTTCCTCATGAATATGTTATTTTGTGGAAAACTCTACAAGGGTAGTTCAAGGTTGTCATTGACTTTTAATTTGAGAAAATTAAAAGAACAGGGAATGGTTGATGAAACTTCAACAAATTCTCAAGGACCCCTACAAAACCTACATATTTGTCCCATCAGTACAGTAGCACCATGATACCATCCATGTAGAGATATTTGGGACCGGTATGCAACCATTTCAGGATAATCTTCGATGTCTTTATCGTTTGTAAATTTCATGCCACTTTGATGTTATTTGATTGGTCCAAAAATGAAGATCACAAGATGACAATTCTGTGTTTATGAGGGTAAATATCTAACTTTCCAACCCATTTCTGCAAGAGTAAAAATGGTCGCATTTGCCATTTGAAATTAGTATTGTTGCACACTGAATCAATCCCGAGAGACAGGCATTGTCTGCTTTACTTACTTTGTCTCAGATTGTTCCACAAGATCGTTTTCAAAACATCATCTCCATCTCAAGAATAGCATTACCTCTGTTGTAACAGCCACATGATTTGCCTTTTTATGGAATGTGAGATTTGTTTTTGGTACACACCTTGCCCTCACCTTGTTCAATTTCAAGTGAAATGGAATTATAGTTTCTACACATCCAACAATGACATTCAATTCTCTGTAATTTTACATATCCTTCATTCTCAAGCTTCAACTCAATTCTTCACAGTAGCTGGTCACATGTGGGCATGCTCAAGATCTCTTACCAATCCACAACCATTACTGAACTCACTTACATTGAAGCTGTCACTTCGCTGACAGCAGTTGAACAACTTAACTTATACATGTTACAGCACAGTAATACAGTTTATTGACAGTCAATATTTGTAATTGTTTTCATTCGAGAAGCATTTTGACATGCACATCCATCGAGGCCTAGCCAACCACCAGACATAACGCTGTAATAATGTCCCAGAGGCAATGCCGTAATTCCATCCCAGCAGAAAGTGTGTGACAGGATAGACTGACGGATAAATTCAGCTGCGTTTATATTAGGGTGCATCAAACGCCCCCTTTTTTGCCGAAAGTTTGAAAAACATAACGGTGATAGGACAGATGTGTTCGAATACATGAAAAAACATTTCTCATTTTTTTTCCAGAATTTTCGGTCATCATCTTGGGGTCCACAGCGGGGTAAAAGGTCAGGCACGCAGCTCCTGCGCATTTTTCATAATAAGTGTTATTTTTCACTGTATAGTGATCAAAACTTGTATCCGGTGGTGAAATAATTCTGACATATCAATGTACTGCTCCTTTGGTGATTTTCCAGTGATATAGAGCCAATCAAATTTTCCGGGAAACTGTGCCAACAAATTACAAGTAACCATGTTACAAACATCACCAAAGGAGCAGTACATTGATATGTCAAAATTATTTCACCACCAGATACAAATTTTGATCACTATACAGTGAAAAATAACACTTATTCTGAAAAATGCGCAGGAGCTGCGTGCCTGAACTTTGACCCCGATGTGGACTCCCAAGATGATGACGGAAAATTCTGAAAAAAAAGAGAAATGTTTTTTCATGTATTCGAACACATCTGTCCTATCGCCGTTATGTTTTTCAAACTTTCGCAAAAAAATGGGCGTTTGATGCACCCTATTTTATATTTAGATTTACACCATTTTTACACAGAATTACATCTTGTATCTATCGTTTATTGGACATTGTCTTGGTTTTAACAAAAATGCTTTGACAAACATTGATGTCAATTCCTCTGGAACTTGTTTGGAGTAGTCTGTATCATTGCACAAACTTTCAGCATGAAATCTGGTGTGGTGTCGTATGGCAGCTTAGCTGCCGAGGTAGCTATCATTTCTTGAAGCACGACTGTGTCGCTGATGCAGTGCCCTCTACCAGTACACACACTGGAACTGGTACTCATTTTGCGACCTCGGAAGGATGACAGGCTGAGTCAACCCCCTGGTGTATTAATTCAGCGGCCGCGGGGTTTGAACTCAGGACCCTAGGATCCCAAGCCACCACCCTAACCACTGAGCCAACACCAGGCTAGCATGAAATCTGTTCGACTACAAGTCCCTGCCAACCATAAAACCCCTTTCAATTTTGTATTCCAGGTTGCTATTACCACTTGGCTTCCTTTTAACTAACTGAATCCTTGTTTATTGTCTTAATGAGAGTTAATAACTTTGAAAAGAAAAGAAAAAAATATATATATTTGTCTTTACCCATTGAGTCTGCCTTTTGCAGAACTGTGACATTGTGCTTGTCAGTTGGCTTTGATTAAATGCCAATATACCACTTTATTGGTAATAGTCATCTCACATGTGTTTAATAAATTTCTGAGAAACATGTTGCCCATTGATGTTGACATGCCTCCTGGGTTGTAAATAGATTAACGACACAATGAAAACTTTTTTTTTATTCAATAAGCCTTCAACCTACCCTTCACGGACCTTATTAACCCCCAACCGCTCCTCAACTTCACTCAATTCCATTCTCTTTTGCCATCCACCACAGTCATGCAGCGCCTGCCACAAAACGAGCGTGTTTCCCAAGGACTCGATAGTAACCTGTACTTTTCTAACATTCTGGAGAAAGATGCTCGGGATGACTACACGTGCTATGCCCACTTTCCCCACACAAGCACCATACAAGAGAAGCAGCCGATGACCATTGTGGTGAAATCTTCAAACGGTGTGTGAGCAACACAACTTGATTCATGCATGCTCTGATGATTTCTTGTTGCTGTTACCTGGTAGAAAGTGAATGATCTAGTGTATCAAACTTCACAAGATTTACTTGCTCTTTGTAATATGTCGATGTTGATGCTCTTTTGTATCGTTTGTGTCTTTTGTACATGAGGTCATGGCTTGTGAAAGAGACGTACACAATATATACGGTTACCATAGTGACAGGGGGAAGGTAGGGAGCAGGATGATTCATAACAAACATTTATATGAATGAATAGGAAATCAGGAAGGCAATTACATATGCATCAGGAAAGAAAAAAAAAGGAGTGGTTGTGAGCAATATGCATGGGGTTTAAAAGGTGAACCAGATGGGGGTTACGAGAAGAAGATGTGTGTCATGGAGGGGATGGGAAGAACATGATGGCTGAATGAGTTGGAGGAGCAAGAGGAAAAGTGAGAAAGTTGAATACTGTAATGATGCCAACAACCTATTTTTCAATGAAAAAGTAGCAGGTCTTGTGTCTAAGCCACTCAGTGAGAAGAACTGAAAGGATAACTTTGAGAGCTACACACAGTTTACGTAAAAGGAGGAAGTCTGCAAGTGATGAATGAAGGTCGTCTTGGATGCCACAGACAAAAAAATTTGGGACAAGGTGCCAGATGACATTGTCAAAGACTTCATCTATGCCTATGCATAGACACAGCCTTGAGTTATTGCTTGAAGGCTACACCTATTGTAAATATAAATACAACAGCAGAATACAGAATTGACTGACCTGGACATAATCTGACAATGATCAGAGATCAAGCCATTTGAAAAATATAACGTCATTCTCTGCATTGATGATAGCTTCCATGCCATTGCTAACAACTGGAAATTAGCTCACTGATGCATAGTTGAGTGTACATTTATATATATATATATATATATATATTTATTTGCAACATTCTTACGAATGGAGTGATGTTAGTTTGTCTTCCAAGCACATATAAGGTGACCGAAGATAAATGACAAGCAGAAGAGAACCGAAAGATGAGAAGCAAGAATGTCAGAGCTGGATTTGGAAACATAGGCACAAGTGCCATTTGAGGCTGTCTTCGAGAAATTGCTGAGAGTGGAGAGATATTTATCAGCCTTCTCAAGTTAGGTTAGGTTAGGATATGTCTGGGAGCATGCGCTGGAGCAGTGCGATGCTGCATCAACTTTCCGTCAGTACTCTAGCGGCCTCTGTATGGCCATCCCCCAGGCAGATGTGTGGCTGATCTCCATCTCCTTGAGATGCCAATCAACCTGCTGCAACCACGACGCACATTGTTATCCCATTGGCCTTCTACACTCACGAGACTTCCTTGCTGAGAGAATCTTGTGAACAGGATCAGCATCAGTAAAACGAGCCACGTGTCAATACAGCCGCAGCTGATGCTTATGGATTATACAGGTAACAAACCTCATCCAAGACTCTCTCAGCAACCACTTATTGGACACAAAGTCTGACCAGTGATAGCCAAGGATTCTCCAAAGAGACCTGGTTCCGAAGGAGTTAAGTCTTCATTTCAGATCCTTTGTCAGAGTCCAACTCTTACATCTGTAGGGCAAGACTAAAAGCCCCAAGGACCTGGGGACTCAGACTTTCATCATCCTGCATAGGTACCGACAACGCCACACCCCATGATCCAGTGAATCCATGACTCCCCAGGCCCGACCCAGACATCTATTCACCTCCAGCTCACAACCTGCAGATGCATGAATATCACTGCCAGGGTAAGTGAATCTCTCTCTCACATAAACATCCTCACCACATACAGGTACAGACATGATGGCAGCATTAATGATGTCATCGAAAGCCTGGATCTTTACTTTGACTGAGGAAACCCATAGTCTCAGCGGCTCCAATTCCTCATTAAGTGCCTTGAGGGCCCCTACAAGGACATCCAGTGTTTTCGCAAGGATGACTGCATCATCTGCGACATCAAAGTCAAAGATCTTGATATTCCCAAGCGATACACAGCAGCTTGATCTCTCTGACATCTTCCCTGGAATCCAGTCCATGCAAGCGTTGAAAAGTGTGGGGGCCATTTATTCTCACTTCTCAAGTGAGAAGCTGATAATATGTAGGAGGCAATGGAAATGTGCATTGGGGGTTAGAAGGGTAAGGTGAGGGGGTTGGGGGGTAAAGTGTGGATGAGAATTTATGGGTTTGGTTCAGTTCCTTTGGAGGCAAATGCATATCGCTCAAACATTATGTTTTATCACACCCAGGGGTGGAGAGGGGATGGGTGCAGGTGCACACTGCACACTAGAGATGCATTTACAAAGATATAATCAAGTTTTTAGGTTCGAATAATACATAATCAAAGGTATAATCAAAAACAAAGGTATAATTTTTAGGTATAATCAAAACAGACAGGTTTGAATAACCTTTCTTTGTTTTTGAGTTTGCCTGAGCATAGACATATGACACTTATTTCAGGCCTTGCAGAGTGAATTAAGGTTGCGCTTGGTTTGATTTGCCTTCCACGTTGATGAAGCAAGTAGTTTCTGAGCAAGATGGAATCAATGAGATGGGATAGATATGTGCACGAGAAAAAAGGAGCAAGCATTTGTGAGAGTGCTCAAGAAGTCGACATTGTAAACCACTCCTCGCAGATGTCTTCATAGCAATGCCTTTGCTGGCTGCTGGAAAGATACATTTCAACCAATTGGAATGGTGCCAGTTGAAACCATCACAGATGAAGAATAGAAAGTTAGTAGAGTTGGTTATGGATTGGTCCACATTAGCAAAAAAAATAAAGGTGTGAGTGGGGTCATCATCACAAAGTAGATGATACACCATGCAGTTGGTTCAAGAGAGGAATGTGAAAATAAGGGTATTCTAGGGGATAAGGATAAGGAGAGGTGACATTGGAGCATTGTTTATGGGAGTTCAAACTTCTAACATGAGTAGCAACAACCATCAACCTGCTAAGAGAGAGAGAGAGAGAGAGAGAGAGAGACAGACAGACAGACAGAACAGACAGACAGAAACAGACAGACAGACAGACACGACAGACAGACAGACAGACAGAACAGACAGACAGACAAACGGATTGAGAACGACAAGATTGAGAGACAGTGGAGTTTGAAACGTCCTGTGAATGGAACATTTCTGTTAAACTTGGAATATCTTGAGTAGTTCATAGGGAGAGACCAGTGATTATAGAATGGATCCCCTCATGTAAGAAGAGCATCGTGTTAAGGAAGAGGGAGTTTTATATTATTTTTGTTGGATTTCATTTATTCTAGTATTATTTTCTTGGGACACAGTATTTCTCGGAAAGGAAAGAATTTTTGTGGTTCTGCGTGCGTGTTTATTTTCAGCCAAGTTGGGTAATGAATCGGAACAAGTCACAAATGCAGGTGACGGTGAGTCATCTGTCATGGTAGTTTGCCTGCAAAGTCTTGGTCTTGGAATAATGTACATGGATACTCCATTCGCATGGTGATGTGATATCCCATGTCCAATCATCATTTTGTTACCATTTCCTCTCCACGTGTCACAGCTGCATGGTACATATCCATATCAAGTATCCACAACATTTGTACCACGAGCAGTGGTTGCATATGGGAGGTCTGTGTCTCACTGACACAGACATCCCATCTGCAACCAAAATGAAATAGATTACATCGATCAAAGTGTTGATAATTATATGTGCATGTTGAGCAAAATTAGCACATTATGATAAATGTGACCGATCACCTCCACCATGTATGAAATGCCATCTATTGCTACCATCTGAGATGTTTTTTTTTTCATAGCAAACCTTCTAGTTTTCTTCTCACTTGTCACGCAAGTAGCAAACCACTCAAAATGAATGATGTACCTGCAACGAGCAAGCTATGAGATGTATTTTCCCAATGTTTCCACTGCATGATCGAACATCGACTTCTCGTCCAATGGTATTTTGAATTTTGTATTGGAGAAAATGTGAGCATGTAATTGGATGCAGGTTAAAACTAGAACTCATTCCTCCACCAGGTTGAACAATTTATGTTTCGTATTCCACCGATAGGCCGGATCTGGATCCGGACCTGAACTAAAATCGAATTTGGCGTGTTCTTGTCACGTAAACCAACTCATCCACCGAGTTTTGTTACAACTCGGCCACAACTTTTTGAAATATCGTGCTATAAATACTTTTGGACCAATCTCTCAATGGTGAAGAATCATTAAAAATAAAAAAAAATAAAATTCTCGTATCTCGATTCAGATCGTCACCAAAATCAAATTGATTCAACCTCATCACACACACACACCCAACCCATTCCCCGAGTATTATCCAAATCAGTCCATAAATTTATGAGATAATCGTGTTGTATGTCGTTTTCAGCCCGATCTCTCGATGGTGAAGAATCAGTTTAAAAAATTATCATATCCAGATAAGGATCCGGATCTTCCACCAAAATGGAATCAATTCTTCCTTGTAACACACCAAACCTCTCCACCAAGTTTCGTCAGAATCCGTCCACAACTTTTCGAGATATCTTGTTCACAGGCAGACAGATCGGGGTGAAAACATAAGGTGGTGGAGGAAATAATGCAGATTTTTTCGTCTTTGCAGTATTTTGAAGTTACCTTTATGTTGTTGTTTTTCTTCACCAATAGGCATTCCAATCTGGCATTTTTAGTCTTTGTATCCCGGTATATAGTAAAAAGTGATTCGGTAACAATTAAGCATGACACAGGGTGATAGTTTATACCTGCTGTATTCGGATATGCATGGAATAAATGAAACCCTAAAATATACAAAAATACTATTCAGCAGAGATACACCACAGGTAGCAATTGAAATACCTTAAACAACTGATGGATGGTGCTTCAACAACGATTCCAGCAATTTTCAGCGAAATTGTGGCGATTACCTCGAACGGAACAATGTTGTTTCAATGTTTACAATAAATATATCGAGTTTGTAACTACAAATATATTTAAATACAAGCTTTACAGGCTTGTCCCATGTAACACTTCACAAGGTGTGCATTATGGCACATTTGGACAACCATATCTTCCTCCACAAACATTAACCAATACATTTGGCAACCGAACATGAGGATTGTTTGATTAATTAATTGTATCAAACCAACACTGATGGCTAGATCACACAATCAAATCTAATAACTTTTACTCACATACATCACATAAATCATGGAAGTTTAAGGTCTGTTTACAATTTAATAAAACTGCATAATCGTTAAGACGCAACCAGATGAGTTGAGGAGCACCAACGATGATCATAATCATAAAGCATCACAGCTTCTCCAAAGGAACTTACAGATGTCATGTATGGAGGAAAGCTCACGGATTACTGAACCTTCAAAGTTTCTGCCTCTGTCGCTATGGTTTCTCAGGGTACTCCAAATCTCACAAACCAGTCTCTCACAAGCACTCTTGCATCTGTAGTAGCTTTTTGGTCTGGAGTTGTCACTGCTTGAGTATACTTTTTCAACACTTCAGCCATCACAAGGACATTTTCTAGACCACAACACTTTTCAAGAACAGCACAGTCTAACGTCAGACATTTTGATGTTTTTTTTTTTTTGCAATGAGCGACCCATTAGTCAGTTAACCTGGAACTTGGAAAGGGTACACCTGAAACATATATTGCAGTGGTTCCTTACATCTGCCTCCATTTATACTTGGTAACATCTCATCTGTTTGGTGCAGTTTGGTGCAGCAGCTCATTGGTGCAGTCTGCTCCTTGGTGTCCTGACTTATCATGGACTTCAGTTAAGACCTGCTTCCTGAGAGATGAGGTCCAGAGATATTTGGTTTCCAGGGGTCTAATCGTGACCCCAACTTCCGGGCACTTGCCAACTGCTTTCTGTGGCATCGAGCCTTGATCCCTCTGTTTACCTGCCATGCTGCCCACAATGACAGGCTGCTCTCATTGAAAGTATCTACCTGTGAAATTCCATCTTGATGACCAGATTCTCCCTGACATGGACAATCCCTGCATAGATGGACAGTTGACCCACAATCCCAATGGTGTCCGTGACCATTATTCTGTTGGAATTGCCTATATTGCCAGCCAGCTCCACCTGATCTCTGTGAGTTCTGTAGTAGCTTCTCAATTTGCTGCTTTTGGGCTGAAAGCTGTTCACCTTGTCTCTTAATTTCTTTCGGCAGTTCACTTTCAGAACTGGCTGTTTCTTGAAACATGACTTCTTTCACTGTGTTCGTCTTGTCATGTGGTTTCTGACTGACACCTAATCACTGTCGGGATCGATCTTGAGTGTCAAAGTAGCTCAATTCAGAGGATTCCATGTTAAGATGGCAAATTTCTCTTTGCAACAGGTTTTCATCTCTTACAGCACCAGCTAATCATCCCTTTAGTGTGCTTTCTCTGATACTTTTAAGGAGGCATCCATCTTGGCAATTCTATCAGAGATGTTGACCAGCTTCAGCGAATACGTCAGAAGGTCTTTGTTATCTCCTTGGCGGTATGCGAAAAACTGTTGTTGGAGCTGTGACAGGGTGTCACCAACGCCAAAAACATTCAAAAGAACTTGCAATATTTTCTCAGGATCTTTGACTAAATCCTCTCCCCTCCAAATCATTTCCTGTTGAGCTTTTCCTGATAAGTGGTCCAGAATAAAGCGACTTGCTGTTTGTTGTTTAACTTCTGAGTAGCCAGCTGACAGCGAACATTGACCACCCATTCCTGTATTGTAAGGTCACTTGACTTTGCATGTTTGTCGCGGGAAACACTCCAATTTGTGTGGATACGACACAAATGCTAAGCGTTCTTCATTTGAAGTTGAATCTCTGCTTGAGGCTGGAATTTGTGGTCTTTGCTTGTTTTTGTCCCCAAGCTCTCAAACGAGGTTGCAATTCACTGCTTTTGCCACCGACGCATCTTTTTCTGCTAATGCTGACTTCTGTTTTTCTTTAATTAACTCTTCTTTTAACGAAGCAATAGCAGCTTCCAATTATTCTGAAGTAGCTATAATGTTACAACAATCGCAAGCATTGAAATGTACAGTGGTGAAAATAAAAAAGTCAAATCACGAGTATCACAGAATAGTTCCAATACTTAATAGGGTCAAATAACGCCACCAACAGCAAACAACAGGTCCAGAATCTCGAAATTATCAACAGGAACCAGTACACACATTATTCCAATCTGATCGAAGCACCACAATGATGTCTAGTCATCAGTCTTCTCAGAGGACGTGGCTCGTACTAGTGCCACAGACAGGGGTTACTGTTGCACATCCCACTTCTGACGCCATGATGTGACGTGCGAAGAATGAAGCAAGACACAGGATGATAGTTGATACTTGCTGTGTTCGGATAAGCAGGGAATGGAAGAGCCCGAAAAGATACAACAATACTATTCAGCAGAGATACACCGCAGGTCGCAATTTAAATACCTCAAAGCAATTGAATGAATGATGCTCTAATGATTCCAGCAATTTCCAGCTTTTTTATGGTGATTTTCTCAAATGAAACAATGTTGCTTCAATGTTTACAATAAATATATTGAGTATGCAACGACAAATATATTTAAACACAGCTTTGCAGGCTTGACCCATGTAACACATGAGATACACCAAGAGCAGACAATGTTTACATACTTCACAAGATATGCATTATGGCACATTTGGACAACCACACTTTTCTCCACAAACATACCCAATAAATTTGGCAAACGAACATGAGGATTGTTTGATTAATTAAATGTATCGAACCAACATGGGTGACGAGATCACAAAATCAAATCTAATAACTTTTTTCTCACAATGATCACATAAATCATGTAAGTTAAATTCTGTTTACAATTTAACAAAAACTGCATCGTCATTAAGACAACCAGATAAGTTGAGGAGCACCAACGGCGATAATAATCATAAAGCATCACAGCATTTCTAAAGGAACTTACCCCTGTCTGACTGGGGAACAGAGCAAAATGAGAATGCTGATCAATCCGTGGGAATCTCACGTCAGCCAACTACGATTAAATCTCTCGTTTTTCTGACGAAGTCCACGTCCTCGCGTTTGAGAAAGATAAAATGGTGACAGCACTCCAAACATGCTGGATGCGAAATGTTGGAGGTAACTCCGTCAGTCTTAAACCGGATGTGACATATCGAAGGTAACTTCACGAGACATACTGTATATGCTAGCCAATTAATCACTTACACCAACATTCTCACAAAAATATATCTGAGCCTTTTTCCCAAAACAGAACACTAGCAAATACAACCAGTCGCTTTGCTGACGGGGATATTATGGAGAGGGAGAGAGAGAAGAGAGAGGCAGGGAGGGGAAGAGAGGAGGCAGGGAGAGGAAGAGAGGAGGCAGGAAGGAGAGAGAGGGGAGGAAGCGAGAGAAGAGAGAGGGGCAGGGAGGAGAGAGAGGAGAGAGAGGGACGGGAGAGGTAGGAGACAGGGAGGGGAGAGAAAGGAGGGAGGGCAGAGAGAGAGAGATAGGAGGCAGGGAGGGGTGAGAGAGATGAAGCAGGGAGGAGATAGAGAGGATGCAGGGAAGGGAGAGAGAGAGAGGAGGCAGGAGGGGAGAGAGAGGAGGCAGGAGGGGAGAGATGGGGAGAGATAGCGAGAGAGAGAGAGAGAGAGAGAGAGAGAGAGAGGAGCAGGGAGGAGAGAGAGAAAGGAAGCAGGGAGTGGTGAGAGATAGCAGGCTGGGGAGGGAAAGAGGATGGAGGGAGGAGGAAGGGGAAGCTAGGAAGGGGAAGAGTGAGGAAGGGGGAGGGGAGGTGGGGAGAGCGATTCCTCACCAAACATTCTCGCAATGCACTGCGAGAGGGAGGGGTGTGAAGAGGTGTTGAGAGTGTGAGAGAGAGACAGAGAGAGAGAGAGAAGAGAGGTGCGAGAGAGAGAATGAGTGAGGGGGGGGGGGGGGAGGAGGAAAAATAAGAGAAAGGTGTGGGGTGAGTGGCGTAAGTAAAGGGATTGTTGTGTTATGCTAAAAGACCGAACACACCCAAAAAACAACCTCATGTCAGAACAGCTGTACACATGACGACGCAACAGAGTTTGTTAAGTAATCCGCTGGCACATCTGCAAAAACTTTGATATCCCAGTTCCAGAAAATTTGTGGGAACAGGAACCAAAAACAAACACTGAAAACATGGAAGTGCTGCTCAAGTACGACCTCATAACCCCATCAAGCGTGAACATCAAAAACAAAGCAGTCAGATATCATACTTCGTTTCAAAAAAGAGAAGAAGGAATTGCAATTGCAGTGTTAATATCAGTGATTTTGGACTAAACGATGCAGAAATGAAGAAAATGACCAAATACCAAGACCTGCAGAATGAAATTAAAAGATCCTGGAAGCTGAAGAATGCCAAAGTTGTACCAGTGATAGTTGGAGCTACGGGAACAACAGCAACTTACACACACACACACACACACACACACACACACACACACACACACACACACACACACACACACACTGAGACCTGTGGCGGGAGCATTTAAAATCCACACAGACTACCTGGCAAAGGCCTGCCTGTATGCATGCACATATGCATGCTCATACCTGCAGCAACCATTGCACCCCAATGGTCAGCTGACTCCATATCTGATTCGTATATATGCTAGTCCCCTTAACAGAGAGGGAGAGGTGGGGGACCAGGGGAGGGTTGTAAGAGAAAGATAGAGAAGAGGAAATGGGGAGGGGAGGGGAGGGGTCAGAGAGAGAGAGAGAGAGAGAGAGAGAGAGAGACAGAGAGAGAGACAGAGAGAGACAGAGAGAGAGAGAGACAGAGAGAGAGAGAGAGGTGTGGGAGAGAGGGGGTAGGGAGTGGGGTGAGGGATTCCAGCAGATGTGACACCCAGTTTATTGTCTATTCTTGAGACAGCACACATATTGATGATTCACCCTGCCTGTGAAACACCGGGGTGACAGTTTATAGCTGGGTCAGAATTTTAATCCAGGCTACACAGAGTGAGCATGCATACCTCTCGGCTTTCCCGCCGTGGTATGTCATTTCATTATTTCATAACTGAAAATATTTTTTCTCATTGTATCATAAATCATCATCTACAGTATATATTAATACTGAAGGTCCAATTTTGTGCTCCTCCTAGTGGTCGCGTCACGTTTTTCTCGGTACTGTGACCTGGACTGAAAGAAACTTCGTACCTGTAAGAGTGCATCGCACATAGTGGCAATAGTCAACCTTCAACTCTGAAGCATCTATATATTAATACTGAAGGACCAATTTTGTGCTCCTCCTAGCGGTGACGTCACGTTTTTCTCGGTACTGTGACCTGAGAAGTTTTGACACGGTGTTTGTACGTCAAAGTAGACACGTGCACAAATCAGGGGAATTCTTCACAAGGAGTAGTGTACACCAAAAATGTCGTGTACAAGGACGTTTTGTACTTGTAGGCCTCATTAGGTAAGGCCATGGAGTACATCGACTGGGATCCGGCTCTTACAAGACCCGCCACTGGTTGTCATATTGGGCTCATGGAACGGAATCCATCTGTGACGGTGTTTCGGCTAGTATCATTTATTTTGCCATCCTACCACTGGGACAGAACCATGGTATCGGCACTGAAACTTGAAGAACACGCACCAAGTGGCTTCACAAAGCAGTCCACAAAATGGTTGAAGAAACTTTCAAAAGCAAAACATATAATTTGTATTTGTTCAAAAATATAACTTGATTGTAGCTTCGATGCCGAAGTGACAGGTCATATAATGAAAGATCGTACAAAAAGGGGAATAGTCATTTAAATTAAAATTTCACATTTTCAGAAAGCCAGCCATCACCTGTTGCACCGCAGAACATGTGGCCAACACATGCGAGTGATCGATCCGTGAACTTTGTTCAAGTCGATCGATATGCAGTATTCATTGACATTGCGAATATTGTAGAGCGCTCACCAAGTGGCTGAAGCACTCCAACGAAATGGTTGAAAAGAAACGGCTCACTTAGCATGCGATTATTTATCAATCACCGAAACCATCATATGAAACATACACCTCCCAGAGATGCCAGAAATGTCAAATATGACTGAATTGGACAAATGAACACTTTTCTCGGAGTCAAAACTGCTTGTAAGTTCGATTCTGGAGCTTAAATTTTGTAATTCTGCTTAGTTTAAGAGATGCTCACGGTGTCTGCATGTGTGGAAATGAAATAAACGAAACGGTTGCTGATGTCTCCGGGCATTTATAAGCATTGCAATGTACTCAGTGATTCACAGCTATGATGAACAGGCATTCGATAATATTAGTGATGAAAGTAAGCCTGGTGTTGGCTTAGTGGTTAGGGTGGCGGCTTGGGATCCGAGGGTCCTGAGTTCAAGCCCCCGTTGGCCGCTGAATTAATACACCAGGAGGTTGACTCAGCCTGTCATCCTTCCGAGGTCGGCAAAATGAGCACCAGTGTACTGGTAAGGGGGACACTGCATCAGCGGCATAGCCACGTCCCTACCAATGATGCAACCAGCAGCCACAGGCTGCACTCGATAGTGAGACAGTGATAAAAGTGAAAATAAAACTTTATCATTAAGAAATCATTGCGGTCTGTTCTAACTCAAGGCAAGGTTGAGCAGGCCCAAAAACATGGCGGCTTCAGACCCCAGCAAGGTTACCTAGGATACGCCTTAAGACCCCAAAGAGCGATGACCGAGGATGCGCCTGGTAAAGGATATAATTAAATAAGGCCCTTAATTATGTTCAAAAGGATTGTTTTAATTAACCCAAACACCCAATTTTCAGTCATGCATTTCCTTGGGTTTTTTTTAATATGCATGCAAAGTTTCAGGCTGCTAGGTTTTATGGTTTTAGAGTTATGGAGGAGACACTGACACACACACACACACACACACACACAAA
>CM068952.1:111239582-111257681 GCA_035128595.1 Eptatretus atami | reverse complement strand
GCTGGGTCGATGAAAAGTATCAGGAAGAGGGAAGAAAGAGACATGTGGCTTCAGGAAGTGTATCGTAAGGAAGGATACAAGGGGAATTTTTTTTGTGATGTATTTTTGAAGAATCGGTTAGATTCGGGAATGGAAGGTTGGAGGAAGAAATCGTGAAGGAAATTGCGAGAGTGGGTCATCTCAAGTAGAATAAAGATGGTGTGCCGGCAGAAGGAGGAGAAGAAGAAGAAGAAGAAGAAGAAGAAGAATTCTGAAGAAGAAGAAGAAGAAGAAGAAGAAGTTTCGGGACTCGTGGGGGGAGGAGGTGCCAAGGAGAATCCGCCCGGGGGACGAAAAGGTTTCTCTTTGGGGGTGGGGGGGGGGAATTCCTAACGACGAGAAACCAAGAAGTGTCCTTTCGTTGAGGAAGGAATAGAGGGGGGGCATTGGAAAGTGGGGAAAATAGGAATTGAAGGTAATAGGGA
Source organism: Eptatretus atami (assembly GCA_035128595.1). Lineage (NCBI taxonomy): Eukaryota > Metazoa > Chordata > Myxini > Myxiniformes > Myxinidae > Eptatretus > Eptatretus atami. The sequence continues at coordinate 111,257,217 of CM068952.1, read as the reverse complement.
GAGAATAAAATAAAAACGATGTACACCAAGAGGGGAAGGATGGGTAGGCCTCAAGGTGAAAAATGGACATTTTTCGTGCGATGGACATTGAAAAGCCGTTACAGGCTACCAGGGAAAAAAAAAATCACGCAATCGTCCGATCACACATCATACATGAAAATCATAAATAAATGAAAAAAGAATGAAAGATAAATAAAGGGAAAACAAATGCAGGTAATCGACCTATGGCTAAGACAATGGGAAAACACAGTTTTGGAATGTCTTACACAATGTTAGCACATTTCGCCTGTCTAGTATCGTATAGTTATCATAGTAGTTTTTTGTTGTTCTTAGCCTTTGTTACGGGATTTGGTACAGAAACCACAGCACACACACACGAACACACACAACAGCACACACACGCAACACACATCACTCACAGACGGAAGGCAGCAGGCGAGGGGGGTAATTTTTTGTTACTATTTGGATGAGATGTGGTTTTGTTTGGTTCACATTTTCTCCAATATTTTTTATCACCATTCACTATTCCATCACATTTCTATCACAACAATATAAGACTACACATATCACAAGTGCATCTACAAACACACATTATGAACTGTTACACTTATAAACAATGCACCACAACTGCTATCTTGACATCATGGAATTAAATACCACCGCTGATATTGGAGTAAGCGACGTAACTTACCCTGACCCTCTGGGTACCGGTGACACCCTCATTGTGACATTTTTCTTCTTTGCACAGTCAGTGTGGCAGTTAATCAGAACCACCTGCTGCCCACCAAAATTGATGCCAACCCACAAAGTTTGGCCTTGCTTTATCCTCTAAATGCGGAGCGTCAACAGGCGAAGCAGCAAATACAATTCTTATATTGTTTGATGTGACTGTACCAGGGTCAGAATCTAACTGCTGACCCCCAATGTCAGAGCAGATGCTCTAAGCATTATGCCACCAAGTTTGATTTTACTTGCACTATTGGTCGAGGATGTCTTTTCCTTGGCATTTTACATTTTGAGATCAACTGTTGTTCTAAGTGATCCTGATTTTTATTGTTGTAGTTAGCTAAGGAAATATATTTTCCCTAACAGCTATTTTCTAAATGGATTTTTTAAAATCTATTTAGTAGTGTGTTATTTTCCTTTGATGCTTGTATTGCAAAGCAACAATAGCTGGGTAGCAAACTCGCTTTTGAGCTCTTTTGACTGGGTTTGATTCTCATCCCATCTTTAACTTCTGGATTGGTGCTTACCAGGCAAGGCATTGTATGAATGAGGATTTGAATATTACATTTTTGGTTGTCCTCAGGAGAACACGTAAAGCCAGTTTTCCAAACTCTGAGCATTTCCTTGTGGATGTTAAACATCCCATGCTGCCCTTCAAAATGTGTAGGCCATTGTGTGCCACCACATTGGCCAAATTCAAAATTCCTACCATCATCTTTCCATGAACATCAGGCTTGACTTCCAGTTTGTGAAAAGTTGTACAAATCAGACATAACTGTATTAGTCCAAACGCTGACTGATGGGACATGTTGTAAAGTGATGATATGAATGATTTTGGACCCATATTAACAAAACTATAATGGTTCATGCTGCAATAATTGCGTCCAACAGCATAAGATCAGCTATTTATGTACATAAATTGATGTTTGATAAATGTTAAGGTGAAGTTGAAGGAGTGGTGAAAAGTGAGTTATCTCTTAAAGTCAAGAGTTTGAATCGGTCCTCGAACAGTTCCCACCATTAACTGCAATATCATCAAAAGACTTGTGAGCTGTTGTGTGTTAGTACATTTGCAAAATGGTAGAATATCTGACTCTCCCACATTTTCTTTCAACCTCCTGTTTAAGTCTCATATATTCCTTTCTCTCTCTTCCCAACCTTCTTCCCCCTTCTATCTTTCCACTGTTGTCATACTTTTCCACCTTGCTTTATTCTCTTTATTTCATTTTCTCAACTTAATGTTTCTTAGTTTAGCTCGGCTCACCCCTCACTCGTGCATAATTCATAGCTGGATGCCAATGCAAACGATCTACTACATCTAATGATTTACCACTCTTAAATCAAAAAAACCAAGTTTTTCTTTGGGCAATTATTGGTATGCAAATCAATACAGGCTTCATTTCCCCTTGTGTGCAGATGCTCCACCAGAACCTGGACGCCAGATACATGGTGACACGATCATTCTGCGTAACCTGAAGTTTGGCAGCAGTGCTGTGTACCAGTGTGAAGCAACCAACAAACATGGCACTATTCTGGAGAATGCCTATGTGAAGGCCCTGTGTAAGAACCACAAGATCTCCCATGCTCTGAAGCACAACTTATTTATGTTTGTTTGTTTGCATGTTTATTTATTAATATCCACAAAAAGTTATATGTGGGAATTATCATCAATGAATGCTTAATTGACTGGGATTTAATTACTAATTCTGGCCACTGTTTGCACCATTACTGAGGCATGGCTCGCACTAATGCAATGTTTTTTTTAAAAAAAATCGTATACAAACAAAATCGAGGCTCATGGATGAGGTAGAAAACAGAAAAGAGCAGCACGTAACAAAAATAAAAGAACAGTAGAAAGTGGAGGGGAGGTAGTACAGCAGAGTAGAGGTGACAAAATTGAGGAAGAATTTGAGGAATACTTTACATGGGAATGAATGGGAACAATTGGACGCGGGGATGAACAAGCCACAAACTCAATCACAGGGTTGAAGTAAAAACTTCGGAGTAAGCAGAAATTGAACAAAACACAAATGTAGGGGATGGTAAGGGGGGGGGGAAGACCTGGTAACCTGGAAACATGGAAAGAGATGGGCTTGCAGAGGGTTAATGGAGACAGAAAAGATCATAGTTGTGGATGGGGGATAACATGATAAGGCGGTCAACAGCCAACTTGAAGCCGTGGAATGAAGAATGAGATTGAAAAGACTGAGAAAGTTGGTTCCACAGGTGGGATAAAATAAGAATGAATGAGTGAAGGTGAGCAGTGACTGGATTTGGGGAGTTTCACTAGAATGGGGTTATTTGCAGACTGAGCACACCCTGCAAAAACCTGGGTGGGAGGTACAGAGCAGGGAAAGGGCAGAGGGTATAAGACCAAAATGGAGGTGGTAGAAGACAGAGAGACCATTGACCTGTCTGTGATGTGACCGTGGTCGGCCCAGAGACTCAGCTTAATCGTGGGAGAGTCCAATGATTTTGAAGGCCTTACTTCCCATGGCATGAAGCTGAGTAAGGTGTGAGACAGGGGTGCCGGCCGAGATGGGAGTGCACTACTCAATGAAGCTGTGGATGAAAGCCTTGTTGGTGAATAAAAAGTTCAGGTCTGCCAATGAAGGACTTTGCACGACAGGGGCTGCCCAGTGGTGAGTGGCTTTGGAAGCCAACTTAGAAGTGTGATTGCCCTGACAGATCATATCTGATAACGAGGCCCAAAACTTTGTGCGACTGAAATTCTTCAAGGGGATTGTTACGAAAATAGATGAGATGGTGCTGCTGCACATAAGGGCAAAAATTTGTAGTCTGTTCATGGTGTCATAGATAAGTCACCTGTTTTTCATCAATTTTTTTTCCATCAAGCACACTTATTGATGAAACAACTTTCCTGTGAGACACAAATCTGACAGTTTATATTTTGGGCTGGAATCAAATTCAAACCTTACTTCTCAGAAAATGTACCACCCTTCTGATGCTCAGCATGACAGTGCAGAAGAGTATCCAAAACCCCAAAGCAGCACCCAAAGCAAATCCCAAAAACCAAAGCAGCTCAAGAAAAAAAACATGCAAGGTGGAAATGATCGTAAAAATATTCCATGAGTCAGGAAAGATGAGCCAAAAAGAAGTGGAACACCCAATAATATGGGATGACAGGCGTTACTTTGGGGGAGAGGGGGAATAAGAGTGGCTGTCTTAAACTATTTCTGCAGGACATCCTCTCAGAAATAATTGCCACTCAACAGCAAGATACCCAAGCATGGGAAGTTGATGCTGGCTGTGCCGCAGGTCACCTGAGGTAGGTGGAAAATTGCCAGTGTCCAACGCAACAGGGAAAGTCATTTAATGAAACTACCCACAGATATGTGAATTGACGTTATTTTATTCAACACATAATTTTCTCCGTCTTGTTCCCTCAGGCCAAATCACGTACAGATTTTAAAACAGTGAGTCAGTGGCAATTGTTTTTATCCGTAAAGTAGGCCATAGAAGCGATTAAGAGGTTTGCAGACAAATTGGATTAATTGGCATGGTGGAAGGGAGTCACAATGCTTCCAAGCTAAATGTCCTTATTACCCTTTCCAGAGGAGAAGGTATTGCATTTGGGTCCGTTTGTCTGTCTGTCTGTTTGTCTGTCTCTGTTTGTTTTGTTTGTTTGTTTATCTGCACCAACAAAGGTGGACAGAGGTTATGTTTCCACCCTGTCGTCTGCAAGCAGGATGTCCAAATGTTGCTGACGGATTCAGACAAAACTTGGTGGACAGGTTGGGTGTGTGACAAGGAATAATTGATCGTTTTGGTGAAGATCCGAATCAGGATGCGAGATTTTTTAATTTCTGAAGTAATTCTTCACTATTGAGAGATAGGGCCAAAAACGATATATATATATATATATATATAGTATATATATTATATATATATATATATATATATATATATTCGTGCAAAAGTTACTGTGCACCATACAAATTACCAAAATGAAACTGACATGTACCCTAACATATATATCACTCAGCCAACAACATATGCCTTATGCTTGGTGTTGGCTTAATGGTTAGGGTGGTGGGCTTGGGATCCTATGATCCTGAGTTCAAACCCCACTCGGATGTTGAATTAATACCAGGTGGGATTAACTCTGCCTGTCATCATCTGAGGTCGGCAAAATGAGTGCCAGCTTGATGGTGTCAGAGTGGATTTTGTCCGTCCAGGATTGCGTCCAATAGCCAAGGAGACTACTTAGACCAGCACCAACACTCTGTCAAGAGTATGGTCCCAATGGATGGAACATATTCAGTCCTTGAGCCAGACCAAAAGTAATGCTCCGGCGGGGGGAGTAATTCTCATTAGAAATTTCCATTAGAAAATGTCTCAAGTGTCAGAAAGGTGTGATGGACATCTGAGAACGGTAGCTTAGTGCCGGGATGGCGCCATTTTGAAACCACCCAGCGCGAAAATGCCATTTGGTGGGGTACATTGTTGCACGTGTATCTGGGAGTTTCTATACTAGCTATCGACGTGCGGTTGACGACTAAATATACGTCCGATCTGTACCGTCTAAATAAAAAATAATATGAAGTTTTTTGTTATAGATATTTAATAAAAATCATTATGGACAAAAAATCATATATTTTTTAATATTTTTCATTAAACTTGTACTGTTTTAAGTGAAACATCATGGTATGATTTCCCAAATTAATGCATTTCTGCTACACCGTTCATCTGCTGTAAAAATAAATCAAAAATACAACATATAATTTCTTACGAGTGTACAAATAATATATATAAGAAGCCGAAAATTACTTAGGCCGCGCCGCTGGCATATCCTATTCTGACATAACTCAAGTTAGAAAGTCGTACGGAGACTATTTTGACACCATCCATGATTTCTAATAAGCAGGCGGAAACTGTTACATAGGAAACTGCACTTTTGCGGCCATCTTTGGATTTCAAAATGGCCGCCATTTATATTAATTTTTTTTTCGCGCTGGGTGGTTTCAAAGATGGCTCATACGGGCACTAAGCTACCGTTCTCAGATGTCCATCATGCATTTCTGAAACCTGAGATATTGCCCCACCAACATGTTCTCTGACTTTGATGAGTATTTCTATGTAATCTGCGAGCTTTTCGGCTATTAATTCATGTCTACATTGGGAAAATGTTTGGAGATGCAGCCTTCGGCCGATGTAGCTGTTGAGTCAGGCAGTCATCGCTGAAGGTCCCCCATCAACAGGGTTCTGAAGGCAAGCAATACAACCGTGCTGTGCGACTCCACAAGTTGCATGTACGAGGCACTAATGGCCCTCATTGGAGGCTTCCAGGTGTGGATAGAAAGCAATCATCCTGACAAGGAACCCCAGATTCGAAGCATTGACCTCAAAATTCGCAGCATCAAGGATGATGTTGCCACCGCAGACTCTCGCTGCTTCGCTCTTCGATGATGATTCATGTGTACAGATCTTGACATGTTCGCGAAATACCTACATTTTCTGCGAACCAACATGGAGACACTGGCTCGCTTCTGGATGATGTATATTGATATGATAGAGACCTGCTGGGGTTGATTCGTGTCGGATAGAGAGGCACTGGATGCTTCACTTGGCTTGTGTCAAAGAGTGATCCTTGGTGCTTCGCAATGAACAAGGTGAACTATGCTAGATATCTACCAGTGTACTATGCACAGATGACGCAACTCCACGAAACATGCCCCGAGTTGTACAGGCATTTCATGCAAGGCTACTTCTCCGTACAGCTTACACCAGGGAATCCATTTGCCAAGAATCGCTGTTGACCAGACAACAGAAGAAACAGTCAACAAAGATACAAAACAGCTGGAGAAACACGAGGTTTTAGTCTTCGACAAGGGGCTGTGTCACGATCTATCTAACTGCAGAACATCGGGCTGCTGCACTGAGGCAACTGCGAGAAGATATCCTTGTGAATGGCAGCGACACATCTTACGCCAAGCACCCTGACTTGTTAGTTCTCGCAACAACACGTGATGAGTCTTGCGTCACAGCTATCTGTGATTTACCTGGAAAATGACTGGTCCAATCCATTCGCCGATGATCCGTCATGTCTTCTCAGTATATCTACGGAGTGGCTGCGAGGGAGGACGTTCTAATGATCTACTCAACGCCATGCAAAAGGGGAAGAGGCGTACCAAAGCTTCCAGAAACAATGTCTTGAAGAGGGAACTGGCTTCTATGACACAGTGAAGAAGCTAAACTTGAAGACTTTTTGTAAGATCAAGCAGAAAGTTGTGAAGGGCACAACAAGGAGATCGTCCCTGAGAGCTGACAGACAACTGTTTGCCACCATGATACTCATCGCCAAGACAAGGAACCTCGACATGCAACTTGTCCTTTGTCACCCATTAGGGCGTACCATGGTCTTTGGCAAACGTTGATGGGTCAATGAAGAAAACAACAAAGCTGCACTTGCGAAACACATGGAAGGTCTTGTGAACCAGCCGAGAATATTGACAAGTCAATGCAACAATAATCGATGCGATGGCTCTCATACAAAAGATGAATGGAGAACGACACGTTCGAAGAACTATCTGACCGCATCCTTGCTGCAGCGCTCACCGCTGGTCAAGGCAGTCAGCGCATCGATGTTGTCTTGACACATACACAGAAGGATCCATCAAATCAGCGAACGTGTGAACCGCGGTTCAAATGAAGGCATCAGTTTCAGCGTGATCAAGACCCGCACACAAAATCAAGAACTGGAGGCGTCTCCTTGCTTGCAGCGAGACAAAGAGAATGATTGTGTTTCTGGGCGGAGTCGTGGAACATGAAAGATATCGCGAAAGCTAGGCAACAGAACACTGTATGTCACTGTGGTGATAATGTCTGGTACTGACCCGCGACAGTGGAAGTTGGTGCAAGCACTCGAATGTAGCCACGAGGAAGCAGACACGCGTATGTTTCTCCACGCAAAGCACGCGCTACCCACTACAAGATGATCATCTAGTGGCAGATGACACCAGCGTTCTGATGATCAGTCTTCATCTGAGCAGAACCATCGAAGTCAGCTCTTCATCAGACGGGAACAAAGGTTCGAGTCAGAATGATCACGTTGAAATTGGCTGCGTATTGGGTGTTGGAGTTTGCTCTGCATTGCCAGGCTTCATGCATGAGCGGGTGTGACACTGTGAGTGCTCTGGCTAGCCAAGGAAAGATAAAGGCTTTGAAGCTTGTGCAAGCGAATGATCTGTATCTCAAGCATTCACAGATCTGGGATCTTCGTGGAATGTACCAACAGAAGTTTTCACGCATTCAGGCCTTCACGTGTCAGCTGTACGCCAAGAAAACCAGATCGTCGGTGTTAATTCGCTCCGTTATCACATGTTTCTGTGCAAAGAAGGGCCAGACGAATCTGGACAATGCCGCCTTGTGAAGACTCCTTGATGCAGCATACGCTTAGGGCCAACTATCGGGCGGCTATCTGGCGACGCAGCCTTGAAAACCTGCCAGCCGTCCCAGCACCATCAGCAGACATGGCTGGGAACTCGATGATGCGGTTCGCTCACAATCCGATGGATGTCGGTCTACCAGCTCCAGATGTCGTCTTGAATCTCATCTCATGCACATGCAGAAGGATGTGTCGACCGTCAGATTGCTCCTGCATACTGAATGGGTTGAAGTGCACTGTTGTGTGTAAGCTGCAGGGATGCTCCAACATGGTGCAGGAAGATGCTATCGTGACTAGGATGCCAATGACTCTGATGCACAACTCTGATGATTAACTTTGTGTGCACTGTATATTGTATAACATATGTTGTTGTCTATTATAATGGAGGCTTAATTACCTTAAAATCTTTAGAAAGAGATAAACGGTTTAGCAAAATGCATAATCGGAAGATCATACCGTGATATGTGACTAAAACATGACATGTTAAATGATAAAAATGTCTACTATAAGATATGTTGTCAAAAATTGATGTTTATATATTATCTATAACAAAATGGTCCAAGATGGCCGCCAAAGCGCAGATTCCCTATGTAACAATTTCCGACTGCTTATTAGAATCGTATGGTGTCAAAATCATCTCCGTACGACTTTCTAACTTGAGTTTATCGTCAGAATAGATAATGCCACGGCGGCCTAATACAAGTAATTTTGGTCTCTTTACATAGATTTTTTGTACACTCGTAGTGAATTATATGTTGTATTTTTTTGTTATTTTTGCAGACAGATGAACGGGTTAGCAGAATGCATAATTTTGAAAATCATACCAGTGTTGTTTCACTAAAAAAGTACAAGTTTAATGCAAAAATAGTAATAAATATAGATTTTTTGTCGATAATTGTTTTTATTATACATAATCTATAACAAATCTTCATATTATTTTTTATTTAGACGGTACAGATCGACGTATATTAGTCGTCAAACCGCACGTCGATAGCTAGTATAGAACTCCAGATACACGTGCAACAATGTACCCCACCAAATGGGCATTTTCGCGGCGGTGGTTTCAAAGATGGCGGCATCCGGGCACTAAGCTACCGTTCTCAGATGTCCATCATGCATTTTCTGAAAGCTGAGATATTGCCCTAATGGAAAATCATAATGAGAATTACTCCCCCCGCGGAGCATTCACTTCAAAATATGGCCGGTTGGCTCAAGGACTAATGCCTTGACATGTTCCCAGTTTACCCGTGAATATCCGGAACTTGCACTGTGCATACTGTCGACCACACAAAAATTGCTTTGCACGAAGTACTGAGTCACGTGACGTGCTGCATGTGGTTCTGAGCAAATTGCAATGCAGCACAATTCAGAAAACCATCCCAGCTGTGAGAAACATTTTTATCGATGTCTAAACGTCGTAAACGTGATACCACGCCTTTCCGAAAATGAACGTCTACATGCTATTGGCATGCTTGAGACAGGAATGTAACAAAACGTTGTGGCTAGGTATTTTGGTGTTCATCAGTACACCATACAGTCATTCTGGAGACGTTATCAACAAACTGGCAAAATCAGAGACCGTCCACGTTCTTGGCGACCATGTTGACGTCATTTCAGCAGGATAACAATATCCGGTGGGTGCACCTTAGGAATCGGTTCCAGGCAGCAAGTTTGAAAGCTCACAGCATCCCTGGCTTACGACCAATCAGTGTCAGAAATGTCAGGAACCGGTTACGCGAGCAAAACATCCAATGACGATGACCAGCAGTACATCCGATTTTGTTGCCCCGTCATCGACAAGCACGCAAGACTTGGTGTAGATAAGTCTGAGGTTCAGGCAACAAGGTCAGGCTGCTATCCTCTTTACGAATCAGTTGAGGTTCTATCTTGACAGGAGTGATGGACGTTTCCACATTTATCGATGGGAAGGGGAACGCTGAATGAGGATGAGGGGAAGGGAATGGATTAGTGAAAGGAGGGATAGATGAGTCAAATGAGGGATTTATGAGTCAAAGGAGGGATGAATGAGTCAAATGAGGGATGGATGAGTCGAAGGAGGGATGGATAATCTCAAAGGAATCATTTTGCTGGTTGCTGAATATAGTGTAAGATGACCTAGATTAACCTACAATGAGGAGCAATGCACTGAATCCCCTCCAACAATTGTCCATGGCGCTTTGATTCTATGCAAGTGCATCATTTCAATTGGATGTTGTAGATATGGGTGGGGTTTCACAGGCTAATCGGCTGTTTAAACGTGCAACCATTATGGATGTTAATCTCCCTTCATAAATTACTGTTTAAACGGGTAATTAGCTGTGCATACAAGGATGGTTTTGTCTGAGTTTAAGGGTTCCGGTTTTTTAGCAAAACACTCACTAAATGCCTTTCTAAATTTGGCCCAAACTGTTCAGCCTTGCATAAGTGCTCAACCGAGTGCCATTCTAGTGTGATTGTTTGTCTGCACAGAACGTGAGTATGTGTGTTAATTAATTCCATACTATTGAAATTATAATGGTAGTGATAATTATGATGAAAATGGTAATCCTGATAATGACAATTATAATGATAACTAGCATAACCCGCGCTCTGCGCGACATGTTGGGGTGGGTGTGTTTGAGAAAGGAACTGATGCAGAGTATCAGTAGTAATTTTACTTTAATGCAGTAAGTGGAATACGATTTCACTGTTTCAGAACCATTTTATTTACTTTTTTTTGTACCGTGCACCTCATATGGTCTTTGAGATAATGTAAGCCGAATATCACGTTACTCGAGCGCAGAACAAAGTCGAAGATAGCGCGACACGAAACCACAAACTCGGAAATAATATATAAGATGATAATGATGTTAATGCTAATGGTACTTAATGCTAATGATAAAAAATGATAACGATAATGATAATGGTACAACATAATAATAATGATAGTGATAATGACAATAATAATGATAGATGATAATGGGCCATAATGATGGTGATAATGGTACATGATGATAATGATAATATTGAAAATTATAGTGATCATCATGAAAATGATAATAACAATAACAATGTTTATAATTATAATAATGATAGCGATGATAATAATGATAATGGTACATGGTAATAATGGTACCTGAGTAAGTCTATTAATTATGTACTATTGGACGTATGTCCATTAATTACATACTAATGCAATGTAAATATATCTATTAATTACGTCCTCATGAAATGTGAGTACTACGTCCATTAATTACGTACTTTTGAAAAGTGAGTACGTCTATTAATTATGTAATGTTTGAACGTGAGTTGGACCATGAGTATATCTATTAATTAAGCATTATTGGACCATGACTACATCTATTAATTACGTCCAGGAACTACATACAATTGGAACTTACCTTTTAGACCTTTAGACTTTTAGAACCCCTTTATACCCCTTTCTACCCTTCAGACCTCGAAGGCCCTGTAGACCACATATACCCTTTTAAATCCAATCTACCCTTTAGATCCTTTTAGACCTTTAGACCTTTTAACAACCTTTGGACCACTTTGACTTTTTAAGACCCTTTAGATCTTCTCAGATATTTTTAGACCTTTTCAGACATTTTCAGACATTTCCACCTTTCCAAAATAATTTGGTCAAAAGGTCAAATATCAGCATCACATAAAATCGTCAATTTTCATCCAATTGACCTGTAATTTTAAGAATTTGCATATTGGCTCACTGAATTGGTTCACCAATCAAAAGCTAGAAGTCTATTGTTTTTGTAGAAAAGGGTCAAAGGTCAAGGTTGCATAAAACATCATTTTTCATCGGATTGACCTGAAATTTTAGGAATTTGCATATTGGGTCACTGAATTGGTTCACCAATCAAAATCTAGAAGCCATTTGTTTTTTGTTTTGTTTTTTTAGATCAAAAGGTCAAAGTTCAAGGTTGCATAAAATCGTCAATTTTCATCCGAGTGACATTAAATTTTAGGAATACGCATACTTGGGTTACTGAATTGGTTTACCAATCAAAAGCTAGAGATTGATAATTTTTTTTAGATCAAAAGGTCAAAGTTCAAGGTTACATAAAATCATCAATATTCCAATTCCATCCATCCATCCATCCATCCATTGGGACCATACTCTGTGCAGAGCATTGGTGCTACCTAAGCAGTCTCCTTGGCTATTGCGTACAATCCTGGACAGGTCGCCACTCTGACACAGGATACCAGCAAGCTGGCACTCATTTTGCTAACCTCAGAAGGATGACAGGCAGAGTCAACCCCACCTGGTATTAATTTAACAGCCAAGTGAGATTTGAACTCAAGATCCTAGGATCCCAAGCCCACCACCATACCAATTCAGCCAACACCAGGCATATATTCCAATTGACTTGAAATTTGAGCAGGATTTGCGGTCACTGAAGGCTACTGCTTTTAAGGTGAAAGGTCAAGGTCGCCTAAAATCATCAATTTTTCTTTGTATCGTTTTTTTAGCTGTTTTCGTTATGCTTAGTATACGAAAGAAGAAAAAGTCCAAATACAAAGCAGATGAGGACAGGCTTTGCATCACATGCTTTCTAGTTTGACTGTAAATTCTAGTGGTGAATTTATGTTTTATCTTGTGTTCCAGCATGTTCAAGAAATGTATATCCATATATTCAATCAACATTTGTTCACAGACTTTCTATGATTGCATCTTCTCATCTTATGTAACCATTCTTGCAGACACACTAATTATACGCAAGACGTTCCTCAGTCTGCTTTCTATGAATCAAGTGACATACAAAGTGTGATCATTGTGGAGAGCTTTTTTTTTTTTTGATACATAATTAAGGCTCGTGGAAGAGCTAGAACACAGAATGGATCAGGACACAGCATAACAAAAGAAACAGCAGGACAAGGGGGAAATTCAAACAGAAGGGTGGAGGGAGAAAATAGAGAGACAGACAAACAAGGGATGCGGGTAATGATGAGGGGTAGAGGAGAACGCAAGGGGTGACCAAAATGGATACAAAAGCAAAATATAATTTTTTGGGGGGTGGGGGTGGTTTAATGGGTTTAGCAAAGATCATGGTTTAGGATGGGGGGTGACTTCAGATGGTGGTGAACAACTGTCTTCGAGACCTGGAGGGTAGAATGAGATTGAAAAGGGTGTGGAAGGTGGTTTTCCAGGCAAGAAAAAAGAGAGGAACAAATGAGTGGAGGTAAGCAGTACTTCTGGATTTTGGCAGTTTCACTAGGAGGAGTTTGCTTTTGGATCGCGTGTATCTTGCAGTTACCTGAGGGGGTGGTGGGGACAAAGCACCTTGACGGCAGAGGGTGCATGACCAGGAAATAAGTGGAATAAGACAGAGACCATCGGCCTGTTAGCAATGGTGAAGTGATGGGCCCAGAGGCTCAGCTTTATCATGAGAGATTCTAATGATCTTGAAAGCCTTGGTTTCGATGGTGTCAAGCTGAGCAAGGTGTGAGACAGTGGAGCCAGCGCAGAGGGGAGAGCAGTACTTCGTCAAGCTGCAGATGAAAACCTTGTAGGTGAACAGGTGCTCTGGTGTGTCACGAAAGGATTTTGCATGACGGAGTATGCCAAGGTGTCTAGCTTTGGAGGCCAACTTTGAAATGTGGCTTGCCCAAGAGAAATCATGGCTGAGAGTGAGACTCAAGAGTTTGAGTGACTGATCCTCTTTGAGAGGATTGTTGAGAAAGTATATGGGAGGGTTTGCGGTACGGTCCATTTGAAGAGAGATAGTGAGTGTGTGGGATTTCTCAGGGTTAAAAGCCATATTCCATGTGTTTTGCCAGTTTGTGATTTTGTTAAAGGGGCTGTCACACCTTGACGATTTAGCCAGCGTATACCGACGTATGAAAAATTTGCCTAAAACGCTGGCACACGTCGAATATGTTATGGGTAAGTTTTGTATACGTTAAGAGCACTCGGAAGCACGCTGAAGCACGTTGGCATACGTCGTAGTACGCCGAGCTCGTCGACAAATTTTAACATGCTCAAAATTTTTCGACGTAATGCCAGCGTGTGACTCACACATTCCGCATACGCTGGCCATAAGTTGTAGGCACGTTACGCGATTGTTGACACACGTCGACACACGTTACTTGTAAGTTACTCATAAGTCGAACACGTCGAGTAATGTTTAGCGTACCCGAAACTTATTTCTAACCTATGAGTAACGTGTTGTAGGCACGTTACGCGATCGTTGCACAACGTCAACACACGTTACTTGTAAGTTACTCATAAGTCGAAACACGTCGAGGTAATGTTTATCGTACCCGAAACTTATTTCTAACTATGAGTAACGTGCTTTGAACCTATGTGTAACGTATCTCCCAACGCATATTGACGTATGTAGACGTATTTGACGTCTTCCGGACGACCACAGAACTTACTGAACTGTTTCTAACTTACAGCTACCGTATAATGGCGTATTGGCAGGTTTAGGGAATTGGTATATAAAAATGGGCTTCACAGGAGGAACCCGTCAGTGTTCCAGACTCCATTTTTTTTTCTTCAGCATGACAGTGATGTTTTACACTTCGATTTCTAGTGCGGTTATGATTTAAATAGTCGAGCGGCAGCGATTTAAATCATTGAGCGGCAGGCCTATGAATAGCCTACGCATGTGATTGTCGACGATACGCTGCCGCACGCTATGCATACGTTAGACTATCGTTGGCATACGTTATGAACGCCGGCAACACGCTAAGCATTCGTTGTTATAAGTTATCTATAAGTTATCGAAACGTTCTGTGTACGTTACTAATATGTTATGCATTTGTCCAACTCGTTATGAATACGCCAAAAACTTTAAAAAAAAAAAAACATCATAGTTCAGCGTAGAAAAACATTTAAAAAAAAAAAAGCCGAAGAAAACTTCGAAGAATGCTGCAAAGAAGTCTCCTGGCCGTGGCCATGGACGCGGACCAAGGAGGATCCATCATCACCACACCCTCCCAATCACACTCACCTACTACTACTGACATGGACCTACTACTACTACTACTATACTAATGACACGCTCACCTACTACTACTACTACTGATACTACTGACATGGACATGTACTTACCATGGAGTCTGAAACACTTACGGGTTTCTCCTGTGAAGCCCATTTTTATATACCAATTCCCCTAAACGCTGCCAATACGCCATTATACGGTAGCTGTAAGTTAGAAACAAGTTCAGTAAGTTCTGTGGTCATCCGGAAGATGTCAATCAAATACGTCTACATACGTCAATGTGCGTTGGAGAAACGTTACACATAGGTTCAAAGCACGTTACTCATAGGTTAGAAATAAGTTTCGCGGTATGCTAAACATTACCTCGACGTGTTTCGACTTATGAGAACTTACAAGTAACATGTGTCGATGTGCTGTCAACGATCGCATAAGTGCCTACAACTTATGGCCAGCGTATGCGGAACGTGTGAGTCATACGCTGGATTACGTCAAAAATTTTTGAGCAGCTTAAAATTTGTCGACGTGCTCGGCG
This sequence comes from Eptatretus atami, assembly GCA_035128595.1. Taxonomy (NCBI): domain Eukaryota; kingdom Metazoa; phylum Chordata; class Myxini; order Myxiniformes; family Myxinidae; genus Eptatretus; species Eptatretus atami. Next base: position 111,241,607 of record CM068952.1, on the reverse strand, counting down.
TACTACGACGTATGCCAGCGTGCTTCAGCGTGCTCTTAACGTATACCAAACTTACCCATAACGTATTCGACGTGTGCCAGCGTATTCGGCAAATTTTCATACGTCGGCATACGCTGGCTAAAACGTCAAGGTGTGACAGGGCCTTGACACTTCGATGTCTAGTGCGGTTTATGATTTGAATCGTCTAGCGGCAGCCTTTTAATAGCTATGCCACGTGATCGTCAGCGATACGCTGCCGCGCTATGCATCGTTAGGACTATCGTTGGGCATACGTTGTGTAACGCCGACAACACGCTAAGCAATTCGTTGGTATAAGTTATCTATAGTTATCGAAACGTTCTGTGTACGTTATAATACGTTATGCATACGTCCAACTCGTTATGAATACGCCAAAAACTTAAAAAAAACATCAATAGTTCAGAGTACGCCAGCGTTTTACATTACATTTTGATACATTGCCATACCCTGGCTAAAACGTCAAGGTGTGACAGCCCCTTAAGGTCTGAAGAGAGGGAAGAGGCTGCTGCCTTTCTGTCTGAAAGAAGAGGGATGTCATGGCAGAGGGTGGAGTCATCAGCAAAGAGTTAGAGGATTTTCCAGAAGGTGAAAGAGATCATTGATGAAGATTAGGAATAGGATTGGGCCGAGAACACTGCCTTTGGGCACTCCAGCCTTGACAGGAAGAGGAAAAGAAAGGATTCCTTAGATAGCCACACATTGGCTATGAGAGTGGAGGTTGTCAGTCATCCAAGAGTGGAGTTGGCCTAAGATTCCATAGGCAGACAGTTGGAGAGCAGGGAAGGATGCCAGACTGTATTGATAGCTCGAGATATATCCAGAGAGACAGTCCTTGTGTGATATTGATGGCCTCCAACCATTGTTGGGAGAGTAGAAGCAGCATGTCCAAGGTAGAGTGACCTGATCTGAATCCGAATTGATGTTTTGAGACGAGGCTGTTGTGGAAAAGAAATTATTTTATATCAACTGCATTGATGGATTCCATGACCTTGCTGATGATTGGAAGTAAGATTATTGGTCTGTAGTTAAGTGGATACATTTATGCAGGTAAAATACTGTCATTCATATTACCTTTTCCACATTGGCAACATTTTCATCATACTATATAGTTGTGTTGTGCCTAATCCTAGGAACACCCTTCACACTTTCTTATCCAGGTTTAGACTCATTGGCTGACATTTTGATTGTTCCATAAGAAGAGACATCTCCAACCAAAGTAATAATCATGTCAGTTGGATTCTCTGTCATACCTTGCCTTGCCACATATTTAAACATTGTGAAATGTTAAAATCTACTGGTATCTATTTTTTTTTTAATTCTTAGCTGATGATGTATTTCTAAACTGAAATGGAAATTAATTTAGGAATTTGGACACTGAAAATTACATAAAAAGAGGGTTAAGTTTTGATATGCAACAAAAGGTTTTCCTCTTGCAATGTTTTGTGTGTGTGTGTGTGTGTATGTGTGTGTATACACATATACATGTATATATGTGTTGTGTATATATATATATATATAATACTGTATATGTATATTGTTACGGGTACCGAGTGTATTATGTGGGGTTAATCCCGTTTGTCCTCAGAAGAGCCGGACCTGGGGCCACCGCTCACAATTAACTTTGTGGTACGGTGGATTGCTTTAGAACCACGAACGCCACTCACTTAACCATGAGTTCCAGTGTCCACCATCTAATTATGCCATTTAACTAGAGGTCACATGGTTTCCTGAACGGGGAACGTGCCCTTGGAAAAGCACCAATCTTATCTTGATTAGATCTCAATTAAGGCGGCCGAGCGTTTTAACCGCTGGTGCATGCCGACTATTACAGGTAAATTCATGTGGTAATTACCTTCCAGTCTATCTAGGTTCGGACAATGCTGGATCAATGGAAGGAAAGGACAAGCACGGACAGGTTGGAAAGTCAACAAACCATTTATTAATCAGGAAAATAAATAAATAAAAATCAATTAAAATAATCAGAAGCAAATAAATAATTATTAATCA
>CM068952.1:111221086-111239557 GCA_035128595.1 Eptatretus atami | reverse complement strand
TGACACTGAGAGAAAAGGACAAAGGGAAGGTGCTTATTTCTAGGCCTTACTTAACAATTAAACACAGACAAGGGTACCCAGCAGATCATTTATGGGGGGGGGGGGGAGAAACCGTCTCCACTCACCAAGAGAAGTCGTCCGTCAAACAAAAACGTCCTGAAATGAGTAAGCGTGCCTTGTCCATTGCCAGCGCCCAGCCCCACCATGCACCCACTCAAGAGCAGGCTTGAACGCCAATCGACGTCACCCCAAGAATCAGGCACACCAAGACCAGGCCCCAAGCACCAACGGCCCAAGCATCACCCATTGACAGGAGCCACCAGGAGCCACAACAGATGGACAGCTGTTAGGAGCGTGTAAGCACGTGGAACTGCTGAGGCTGGGCGCTGTGAGGCACTGTTGAGGCACTGAGGCTATCACCAATTCACTGCGCCGACTGACTGGAAAAGCGTCTGACTGACTGGACTCCGACTGACTGGTAAAGCCGTCTGACTGACACCGACTCACTGACTGGTAAAGCCGTCTGACTGATACCGACTCACTGATGTCACCGTGACTCACAAACTGACTCATTGTCGACTGACCCGCCAAGAACGGACCTCTCGTCCTCTTTTTATAGGCAGCCGTCTGAGCGGGCACAGACTCCAACCAAATCCACCCGCCCAATTGCGAATTGTTTGCCGTCAGATTGCATTCTGAAATCCGTAACTCTATATAATATATACATATATATATATATATATAATATATATATATATATATATATATATATATATGTATACACGGTGTCCCAAAAAAATACAACTTTTCATCTGCAAAGAGGATGGTCATAACATATATTTTTAAAAAAGATATATGGCTGGATAGAAAGCTGAAAGGTTGAAGTTTATGTACCAATGTCAAATTGCCACCAAAATTTAAATTTTGGTATAAATCCAATTATCCAACCAATTATCCCATATCCAACCAACCGCCACCCACATGGTGACTTTGAGAACAGATCGAGGCACCAGTTCAGTTGATGCATTTCCAGGATATTCAGTTCCCCAGTACCGAAAATTTTGCTTTTACCTCCCCGGACAAGTGAGCATGGCATTCCTCCTCATGTGAAGTTTTTGAGGAAGTCTGCATCTTCCTCCAACTTTCCTGAGAACCATTTGCAAAGTCTAGTCGTTTGCGTTTCTGTTGATCAGTAAGCACCGTTTCCGTTTAATTTGTATGGAAAGGCGTGAATGTCTTTGGAAGGATCCTCTGAACGGTGCTCTTATGAATGGTTGTCTCGCAGAAAGTCGTCAAATCGATTTTTTTTGGACTCTGAACGACCGCCTGTCTCACCATTTCACATTTTCTTCACTACGACTGTCCTCTTCCAACCACTGTGACCCTTGTGAAGGTCACAGATGGTTCCCACATTGGTAAACTTTGCGATGGTGCACTTTATTGTCCGAAAGTTGGTGCATGGCGCAAGTGGATACCGAATGTCTCGAGTAAAGACGTTGCACCTGTATGACACTTTTCGTCTGGTGCCAAAGTTCAACAATTTTGTCCGTTGTTGTACGGTCAGTCTTGGCATTTTTCTGGCGCTCGCTTGGTATCAAAATAAACTTCAGGGTCTCTGCAACAGAAATGAAGCATTAGTGACAAAATTACTGCTTTTTTAGGATCAAACGAAGTATTTTAAAAGTTGTAAATTTTTTCGAGACACCCAATATATATATGTATATATATATATACATATATGCATTTGTATATATACATATATGCTCCCTGATGCATGCTTCTCAGGGAGCTGCCATCTTGGAACTGCTCTGCTGATGTCAAATGTTCAATGTTGCCAAATCTAAAACAGGCAAAACTTGACTCTTTCCCATAGATATAACATATGTCATCTACAACTACAAACATTACTTTCGAATTTATTCGCCATTTTAAGGTTACTTATGATTTCCCCTCGATATACATACACCACAACATTAGGCTATGATTTTCCCATTCCTCATATATTATAGGTTTCTTTCTATCCAGATATGCATGGGGACTCTATTCCAGACAGCATAAATGGTTCTTCTTTCGCATTGTGGCTCGGTCTCACACCAGGCAGAGAATTGATTCAACCAACCTGACATCTGATTTAGTGACGGAATGGGCACTGCATAATGAAGCAGCCATTAAATTGCTTTCCCATTTACCATATGGATGTTTCGTTGTGTGTTTTGGAAAGTCGACTTACCCAAAAATTTTGTCTCTGAGTCATTGCCTCATGTCACTAAAATGAGATTTTTATTTTATGTGCCTTTTGAGGCACATAAACCTTTACTGAGGAGACAAGGAAAGAGGCAAAGATTGCAAAGGTTTTCAGGCAGCTATATATCCATTTGAAACGACTTTTCACTCATTTGCATCATACTGTTTTTGAAGAAATCTTAACACCATGTACTTTCAGCTCGGTCATTCACAATATCTCCACTGGATCATCGTCAGCAGGTAGAAAACATACCCTGTCATAGTTACTAGATTCTCATCGATCAAGTAGAGAACATGCCATTAGGTACTTAACATTGTTTTTGGAAAGTTTGGGTTTTCTTCCTCGACCGTTTCTATTGTCAACAGTGCCAATTTTGCATATCCTCCTCACCGGCTGAAACATGAATGTATATGCTTTTATAGTGTATTTCCTTTAGGAGTGATAGTATTCACCACGCATTCACCACATTACAATTATTTCACAGCCTATGTTTTTATAGTCCTGTGGGTGTCACAATTACTGATTGCATACATGATTGATGACTGGGACGGCTTGTGTCCAAGTCTTGATGATGTTCACCAGAACTCAATCCTTTGTCACAACCCACCGAAAGATGCCAAGGAAGTTATTGAGTGGATCCATGTGGTATTGGCCTATTTATCCCTTCCCATATCGGCCAAGTGAAACAACACTCTCAGCCATGGTTCACTCCTGCTTTGTGCTGCTGCTATTGTCCAACGCAATCGTTTTTTTCAATCAGTATCATCATGTGGCTCGAGTGAGGCACGTCACTTGTTTTATCTTGCAAGCCTCTGCTGCAAAGGAGTAATCGAGAATGCTAAGCAGCAGCATGCAGGATCTGATTGTGATTCTATTCGAGTCAACTACTAGGTTCCAGAGATTTTTGGACAGTTGCTAATGGAATTGCTTCTCAACTATAATTTATCAGAAATTTGTCCTCTCAACGACCCCAAAGAGCGTTACTTGTCCTTTTGAAAAAAAGTCAACCTCTTTGCTGAGGGTTTTGCTGCAAACTCTACACTTGAAGACCACAGACACTCATGCCTACTTTTCCTTCTAAGTTTGACACCAGTTTTTCCACTATTATCATCACACCCAGAAAAGTTTCTCAGATTATTCAAAAATACTTACGGAACTGATAGAATCCCTGGAATTGCATTGAAGAGGTGTTCATCAGAACTGTCCTGTTCTGTCAAAATTGTAAAGCTTGTATCTGTCAAAGTCTGTGTTTCACCCACTGGAAGCAGGCTTCTATATTCCCTGTTCTTTCTAAGGCTCCGATGACAAATAAGATCCTTCCACAATTGGCCTAATAGCCTTCTACCAATTATGAGCATATTGTTTGAATCCCTTATCAAACTGCAACTCATGAGTCATCTGGAAACCCACAACCTCCTCAATGATGTCCAGTGTGGCTTTTGACATTCAAGGTCTATTGGTGATCTGTTCTTTCCATCATCACTGAACGTGTGAATAGGGCTTTGTCATCATGGTGAAGCCACATTGTTGCTTTTGACATCTCAAAGGCTTTAACAAAGTGTTGCACAAGCGGTTTTATCCACAAGCTAAAATCATGTGCCATTTCTAGAAAATTGCTTGCTACAATTTCTTGAATTCCTTATAAATCGCCAAATCTCTGTGGACATGAGGACAGTCTTCCCTGCCATAATATTAACAGTGGTGTTTCTCTGGGCTCTGTATTGGTCCTGCATTGTCTTATTTTATATCAATGATCTGCATGATTGTATTCTTTCACAGTTAGCCATTTGACGCAATGACTCAGCACTGTACGCCCTACCCAGGAACCATGTCTCCTCCTTCCCGTGTCCAGGCCAGTGCCACTCTCAATCAGGACCTAGAGAATGTGATTAACTGGGGAAATGACTGGCTCATTACTTTAAATCAAAAAAGACTCACTTGTTGTCTCTGTCTAGCTCAACATCAACCTGTTGTCCAACCCTGTCTATGCACCTTTGCAGGAACTCCCTGTTATCTGTCTGCGGATTGGACATCAGCTCAAACCTCAGCTGGGAAAATATATCTCTGGTGTAGCATAAAAGAGCCTCTCAGTGCCTTGGCTGCTTATTTTGTGCTCGCAATACCTTGCTCCAGATGCTATGCTCGATCTATACAAGGCCACAATACAACCTGTCATGGAGTATTGTGCCATATTTAGGCTGGTGCTACGGCTCTGCACCTCGATCCCTCCTTGACAGGAGTTTGCCTAATCCCGGAAACCTCACTCAGTCCGCTGTTCTGTGCTTCTTTGAGCCTTTTACTCTATACATTTTCATGGAATGTGCTCTGAGGGTCTCTCACAGGTTGTTCCACCTGAGTGTACTTTTAATCACTCCACATGTTTGGCAGTTTCGTCCTATCCATACATTGCATTTCCCGAAGACAAACACTATGAGGTACTCTTCTAGTTTCTTTCCCTGCGCTGCATCACTTCAGAACTTTACCTGCATCCTGCTTCCCACTCAATCCCAACCTACCTGAGTTCAAGACGAATGTAAATACATTGTTCTTTCTGATATATTATGTATATATATGTATATATGATAGTATATATACACATGTGGAGTGAGACGAGTACTCCGCCAAATCCCATTGGAATAGTCCAGCACCAAAGCATCACGTCAACACAGAGAGTTTCAGCCCGGTGACTCTGTCGAAAGACCAAACATTATGTGGTCAACTTCAGTTAAATATCAAAGGAAACCACTGATCCAGATTTTGGGCTTAGTTCCTCATCAGGATGGCATTCCAATAAATATCAAACCAATGATGACCACAATCGTCGTTTATACATCAGACGCACCTCCTGACTGTTATGGGGAGCATCGCCGCAGATTATGTCTCACACGAAAAAACCGCATAATCCGCACAGAACAACCATCTGTCTGCCACCCAGACGATTGTTCTCGCTCATGTAACCATTCAACTAGAAAGCACGTGATGTGATCGGCGGGAAAATCAAAACATGTGGAGTGCAATGAGCACTCCGCCGATCCCACCTGACACATTCCTACACCCGCCAATAGTATTTATGTGTATGGTGTTGTTATAGTGTATATGTTTTATTTTATATAATATATATTATATATATATATATGATGTATATATATATATATATGTATATTATATATATATATATATATATATATGTATATATAATTATATATATATATTATATTATAATTATATATATATATTATATATATATATATATATATATATATATATATATTATATATAATTCCAGCAATCTCGTGTGTGTGTCTGTCTGTTTGTCTGTCTGTCTGGTCTGTCTGTCTGTCTCGACGCGCGTTTCTCGACGACGACCCGGTCCGATCTCATTGAAACTTGCCAGGAATAGTTACTCTCTTCTCTGGAAACCGTCTCACTCACCAAAGAGAAGTCGTCCGTCAAACAAAAACGTCCTGAAATGAGTAAGCGTGCCTTGTCCATTGCCAGCGCCCAGCCCCACCATGCACCCACTCAAGAGCAGGCTTGAACGCCAATCGACGTCACCCCCAAGAATCAGGCACACCAAGACCAGGCCCCAAGCACCAACGGCCCAAGCATCACCCATTGACAGGAACCACCAGGAGCCACAACAGATGGACAGCTGTTAGGAGCTGTGAAGCACTGTGAACTGCTGAGGCGCTGGTGAGTGCGCTGTTGAGCGGCCTGTAGGCACTGGTGAGGCACTGAGGCTATCACCAATTCACTGGCGCCGACTGACTGGAAAACGCGTCTGACTGACTGGACTCCGACTGACTGGTAAAGCCGTCTGACTGACACCGACTCACTGACTGGTAAAGCCGTCTGACTGATACCGACTCACTGATGTCACCTGACTCACAAACTGACTCATTGTCGACTGACCCGCCAAGAACGGACCTCTCGTCCTCTTTTTATAGGCAGCCCGTCTGAGCGGGCACAGACTCCAACCAAATCCACCCCGCCCAATTTGCGAATTGTTGCCGTCAGATTGCATTCTGAAATCCGTAACTCATATATAATATATACATATATATATATATTAAATATATATATATATATATATATGTATATATATATACACGGTGTCCCAAAAAAATACATTTTCATCTGCAAAGAGGATGGTCATAACATATATTTTTAAAAAAGATATATGGCTGGATAGAAAGCTGAAAGGTTGAAGTTTATTGTACCAATGTCAAAATTGCCACCAAAATTTAAATTTTGGTATAAAATCCAATTATCCAACCAATTATCCCATACCAACCAACCGCCACCCACATGGTGACTTTGAGAACAGATCGAGGCACCAGTTCAGTTGATGCATTACCAGGATTTTCAGTTCCCCAGTACCGAAAGTTTTGCTTGTTAACCTCCCTGGACAAGTGAGCATGGCATTCTCCGTCATGTGAAGTTTTTTGAGGAAGTCTGCATCTTCCTCCAACTTTCCTGAGACCAATTTGCAAAGTCTAGTCGTTTGCGTTTCTGTTGATCAGTAAGCACCGTTTCCGTTTAATTTTGTATGGAAAGGCATGAATGTCTTGGGAAGGATCCTCTGAACGGTGCTTTATGAATGTTTGTCTCGGCAGAAAGTCGTCAAATCGATTTTTTTTGGACTCTGAACGACCGCCTGTCTCACCATTTCCACATTTTCTTCACTACGACATGTCCTCTTCCAACCACTGTGACCCTTGTGAAGGTCACAGATGGTTCCCACATTGGTAAACTTTGCGATGGTGCACTTTATTGTCCGAAAGTTTGGTGCATGGCGCAAGTGGATACCGAATGTCTCGAGTAAAGACGTTGCAACTGTATGACACTTTTCGTCTGCTGCCAAAGTTCAACAATTTTTGTCCGTTGTTGTACGGTCAGTCTTGGCATTTTTCTGGCGCTGCTTGGTATCAAAATAAACTTCAGGGTCTCTGCAACAAGAAATGAAGCATTAGTGACAAATTACTGCTTTTTTAGGATCAAACGAAGTATTTTAAAAGTTGTAAATTTTTTCGAGACACCCTATATATATATATGTATATAATATTATAACATATATGCATTTGTATATATACATATATGCTCCCTGATGCATGCTTCTCAGGGAGCTGCCATCTTGGAACTGCTCTGCTGATGTCAAATGTTCAATGTTGCCAAATCTAAAACAGGCAAAACTTGACTCTTTCCCATAGATATAACATATGTCATCTACAACTACAAACATTACATTTTCGAATTTATATCGCCATTTTAAGGTTACTTATTGATTTCCCCTCGTATATACATACACACACACATTAGGCTATGATTTTCCCATTCCTCATATATTATAGGTTTTCTTTCTATCCAGATATGCATGGGGACTCTATTCCAGACAGCATAAATGGTTCTTCTTTCGCATTTGTGCTCGGTCTCACACCAGGCAGAGATTGATTCAACCAAACCTGACATCTGATTTAGTGACGGAATGGGCACTGCATAATGAAGCAGCCATTAAATTGCTTTCCCATTTACAATATGGATGTTTCGTTGTGTGTTTTGTGAAAGTCGACTTACCCAAAAATTTTGTCTCTGAGTCATTGCCTCATGTCACTAAAATGAGATTTTTATTTTATGTGCCTTTGTTGAGGCACATAAAACCTTTACTGAGGAGACAAGGAAAGAGGCAAAGATTGCAAAGGTTTTCAGGCAGCTATATATCCATTGAAACGACTTTTCACTCATTTGCATCATACTGTTTTTGAAGAAATCTTAACACATGTACTTTCAGCTCGGTCATTCACAATATCTCCACTGGATCATCGTCAGCAGGTAGAAAACATACCCTGTCATAGTTACTAGATTCTCATCGATCAAGTAGAGAACATGCCATTAGGTACTTAACATTGTTTTTGGAAAGTTTGGGTTTTCTTCCTCGACCGTTTCTATTGTCAACAGTGCCAGTTTTGCATATCCTCCTCACCGGCTGAAACATGAATCTATATGCTTTTATAGTGATATTTCCTTTGTAGGAGTGATAGTATTCACCACGCATTCACCACATTACAATTATTTCACAGCCTATGTTTTTATAGTCCTGTGGGTGTCACAATTGCTGATTGCATACATGATTGATGACTGGGACGGCTTGTGTCCAAGTCTTGATGATGTTCACCAGAACTCAATCCTTTGTCACAACCCACCGAAAGATGCCAAGGAAGTTATTGAGTGGATCCATGTTGGTATTGGCCTATTTATCCCTTCCCATATCGGCCAAGTGAAACAACACTCTCAGCCATGGTTCACTCCTGCTTTGTGCTGCTGCTATTGTCCAACGCAATCGTTTTTTCAATCAGTATCATCATGTTGGCTCGAGTGAGGCACGTCACTTGTTTTATCTTGCAAGCCTCTGCTGCAAAGGAGTAATCGAGAATGCTAAGCAGCAGCATGCAGGATCTGATTGTGATTCTATTTCGAGTCAACTACTAGGTTCCAGAGATTTTTGGACAGTTGCTAATGGAATTGCTTCTCAACTATAATTTATCAGAAATTTGTCCTCTACAACGACCCCAAAGTGCTTACTTGTCCTTTTGAAAAAAAGTCAACCTCTTTGCTGAGGGTTTTGCTGCAAACTCTACACTTGAAGACCACAGACACTCATTGCCTACTTTTCCTTCTAATGTTGACACCAGTTTTTCCACTATTATCATCACACCCAGAAAAGTTTCTCAGATTATTCAAATACTTACGGAACTGGATAGAATCCCTGGAATTGCATTGAAGAGGTGTTCATCAGAACTGTCCTGTTCTGTCAAAATTGTAAAGCTTGTATCTGTCAAAGTCTGTGTTTCCACCCAGCTGGAAGCAGGCTTCTATATTCCCTGTCTTTCTAAGGCTCCGATGACAAATAAGATCCTTCCAGCAATTGGCCTAATAGCCTTCTACCAATTATGAGCATATTGTTTGAATCCCTTATCAAACTGCAACTCATGAGTCATCTGGAAACCCACAACCTCCTCAATGATGTCCAGTGTGGCTTTTGACATTCAAGGTCTATTGGTGATCTGTTCTTTCCATCATCACTGAACGTGTGAATAGGGCTTTTGCTCATCATGGTGAAGCCAATGTTGTTGCTCTCGACATCTCAAAGGCTTTAACAAAGTTTTGCACAAGCGGTTTTTATCCACAAGCTAAAATCATGTGCCATTTCTAGAAAATTGCTTGCTACAATTTCTGACTTCCTTATAAATTGCCAAATCTCTGTGGCACATGAGAACAGTCGTTCCCTGCCCATAATATTAACAGTGGTGTTTCTCTGGGCTCTGTATTGGGTCCTACATTGTTCTTATTTTATATCAATGATCTGCATGATTGTATTCTTTCACAGTTAGCCATTGACGCAGATGACTCAGCACTGTGTACGCCCTACCCAGGAACCATGTCTCCTCCTTCCCGTGTCCAGGCCAGTGCCACTCTCAATCAGGACCTAGAGAATGTGATTAACTGGGGAAATGACTGGCTCATTACTTTAAATCAAAAGAAGACTCACTTGTTGTCTCTGTCTAGCTCAACATCAACCTGTTGTCCAACCCTGTCTATGCACCTTTGCAGGAACTCCCTGTTATCTGTCTGCTTGGATTGGACATCAGCTCAAACCTCAGCTGGGAAAATTATATCTCTGGTGTAGCTAAAAGAGCCTCTCAGTGCCTTGGCTGCTTATTTTGTGCTCGGCAATACCTTGCTCCAGATGCTATGCTCTATCTATACAAGGCCACAATACAACCTGTCATGGAGTATTGTTGCCATATTTAGGCTGGTGCTACGGTCTGTCACCTCGATCCCTCCTTGACAGGAGTTTGCCTAATCCCGGAAACCTCACTCAGTCCGCTGTTCTGTGGCTTCTTTGAGCCTTTACTCTAGATATTTTCATGGAATGTGCTCTGAGGGTCTCTCACAGGTTGTTCCACCTGAGTGTACTTTTAATCACTCCACATGTTTGGCAGTTTCGTCCTATCCATACATTGCATTTCCCGAAGACAAACACTATGAGGTACTCTTCTAGTTTCTTTCCCTGCGCTGCATCACTTCAGAACTTTACCTGCATCCTGCTTCCCACTCAATCCCAACCTACCTGAGTTCAAGACGAATGTAAATACATTTGTTCTTTCTGATATATATGTGTATATATATATATATATGTATATATGTATATATGTATATATATACACATGTGGAGTGAGACGAGTACTCCGCCAAATCCCCATTGGACATAGTCCAGCACCAAAGCATCACGTCCAACACAGAGGTTTCAGCCCGGTGACTCTGTCGAAAAGACAAACATTATGTGGTCAACTTCAGTTAAATATCAAAGGAAACCACTGATCCAGATTTTGGGCTTAGTTGCCCTCATCAGGATGGCATTCCAATAAATATCAAACCAATGATGACCACAATCGTCGTTTGTACATCAGACGCACCTCCTGACTGTTATGGGGAGCATCGCCGCAGATTATGTCTCACACGAAAAAACCGCATAATCCACACAGAACAACCATCTGTCTGCCACCCAGACGATTGTTCTCGCTCATGTAAACCATTCAACTAGAAAGCACGTGATGTGATCGGCGGGAAAATCAAAACATGTGGAGTGCAATGAGCACTCCGCCGATCCCCACCTGACACATTCCTACACCCGCCAATATGTATTTATGTGTATGTGTGTGTGTATAGTGTATATGTTTATATATATATATATATATATAGGGACACGGTCATTTTTACAGTACAACTTAACCTTACAAAATTACACTAAACATGGCCCAGGATCAATGGACTCTGCAGGGAGCAAACAAAAGACAACAGAACCGGCGCACGGGCCGCCACTGCAGCCCGTTTGTAGCTGCCACAAGGACAGTTTTTGCAGCTTGCAAACTGTTGTCTTGATCTGGCGCACATGGCAATGAACAAGGGGGGGAAAGCAAAATTGAACGGGGCTGGTGAACATGGCAGTGGCATGGCATGGCAAAGGCAGCAGGCAAACACAGCCTGCAAAACAGGGCCGCTGCAGGCGAACAGCCCGGCGGATGATCCGACCGCACAGGCTTGCAGAAAACAGCTGCAGACGATCCGGCCGGTACAGGCCTCGCAGCAAAACCAAGCCAGCAGACGAAGTTGCCGGCTCTCGCCGTGCAGTGCAGGTTGGTGGAGGGAGTGCGGAGGTGCTGGCCACACAGAAGGCGGGCTCGGACCTACCTACCTGTCTCCCTCCCAACCTATCGCCTTTGCCTGTCACTGTCCATACCCACTCCTTAATTTGTCAAAACCCAATTTAGCCCCAAACTTTTTTTTGTTGTTTTTATTTTTACTTCCCCACTATAATTCGTCCCCTAACCCCCTTTACTGTCTTTGTTCGGCTAACCTATAGTCTTCCTAGCCTACTCCCAACCCCTACGTTCCCTTCCTGGAGGGAATGAGGGAGAGCTAGCGTCCGGTGCCGAGGCCCAATCTAAGCCTCAGGATGGCCTCCCCAGACTTCAGCGATCTAACCCAAAGTGGGTCCAGCGGCCCACAACGAGAGCGAAGGGATGGATGGTGCGGAGGGGTACACTTCCTAATCTACCCTATCCATTTAACTGTTAAACTACCCCGGGGCTTTCAACAAGCGCCTCTCGCTTAATCTATTGGTTCTAACAACCCAGATTCCCGTCGCCTGTGTTGTGTCCTCGCAAATTTCGGGCCTCGCCCCCAATTTTCTCTCGTGCCCTTGCACGGTCTCATGGCTGGGACGCGTGGCTCCCTTGGCAGGCATGACCCTCTGCCGATCTCCTACGATGGCACACCCGGCACTACACTGCCTCCGAGCCTACCAGCTCCCTAAACACCGGGGAGTGCCCTCCATGGCAACTCCCCTGAAACGCTCACGTGGCAGGCTAGCTTCCCGGGCCCTTTCCGAGGGTCACCCGTGCCCACGACACTGCCCACGCGGCTAATGGCGCCCCGGGCCCCCGCACCATGCGGGCGCACCCGTGCCCACTACGCTATCCCGCCCCCCATGGGCCCTTGGCCTACCACGGCCGACTAGCCGGTGCCCGGGGTACCCACTCAGCGATACTCACCTTTCGCAGCCACGCTCCCAGCCCGTCAACAGGGCTCTGCACCCCCTCCAAATGGGTTTCGAGCCTACTTTCCCACCAACAACAAAACGACCTCCATTCTGTCAATTTAACTAACCCTCTAACTCACTTTACACTGACCCCGGGCTCCCTTGGGCGGGAGTCACTCCTCCCCCCAATCACTAATCGCACCATGCATTCCACATTCGCTCCATTCACACAGACCCGCTGGCCTCACCTACATCAACATGTCTCCACACAACTCACCAACTCTTCAACACACACACCGCTGAACTCTGCCATCCTTCTGACTACTTCCCCTAACTAACTCGTGCTCCCAGGTCACCTTACACTATAGCACGTTCCTTTTAACACTACGTAGCTAAACTACGTCCCTCTACACATACAAAGTCTGTCACTGTCTTCTAATCATCGAAAATAATTTCCCACCCTAAATCTCATCTAAAATCCCTCTACCTAATCCATTCCACGGGCCCATGAGGACTTACCCTGCCCCATGAGACCGGTCTAGCTATGCTAACCCTTCCCCCTAACTAGTTCCACCTGTGCCCAGGCCAGGGTCTTCCACCCCTTGCCCGGGAATCCTGTTCCACCGAAAGCGAGGCTTGCTTCGTTTAAAAATTTTTTTTTCAAATTACGCGCAGCACCAGGGCGGCAACTCACAGCTCGCGCACTTTGCACCTGCCTGTGACGTCATGCAGCTGCACGCGTACCTCGTCCCTCTTGGACGGTACCATCCGGCAGGGATTCACCCTCCTGCCGGATTCCAACCCTACGTGCAGCCATGACGTCACCCTGCGCACCACAAAAAGCAAACCTCGCACTCCGAGGGGCTCCCCACGCGAACACATGTGCTCTGCCCGTTGGAGCTTAACACAAGCTCGCGTGGAGAACCCGTCCGGTCCAAATCCGTAATCCTGCCTAAACTTTGTCCGTCCGCGGATCGGCAAATCCCCCGCTGGCGTTTCCGGACTGGGCTTCACTCCCGCAGCCGAGCACGTGGCGGCCTCGTGCGTTGCACAGCACGGACCTCGCGCTCGTTGCTGGTGACCCCGGCACGGTCCCCATTCCAACTACGGCCTTACTCGGCCCTTGTCCCTCTGTCGCCGTTGTCGTCGCCATTCCACCCACGCACACCTGCGTGTCACGACGCTCACACTCCACTCCATTACACTCACCCCGGGAGACGCGGCTGCATGCTCACGCATGCCCACCGTCATCTCCCTCACATACAGCGACCTTACACACACTGTCTCTCTCACACTCGGCGCTCACTCACTCGTGCCATTTCCCATGCACACGTGGCTCCTTCCACACACGGCGTGCTGGGAAGCACGCACTTTGGCACACTTGACCACACCACTCACACACGGGGTCGCTTCCACACACGGGGCGCACTCACACCTGGGGTCTCATCCACACACGGGGGCGCACTCACACCTTGCACCACACACGCCGGGACCAACACACTGGGGATTTGTGCTACCCCAAGGGGTTCCAGGGCCTCTATACCCCCAAGCTCGGCGTGCACCCGTCCGCAGCACCCGTGGCGTTTATTTATTTATTTATTCCGCCAGCATGGCGAATAGCTGGGCCATGTCGGGTGCGCTTGGGTGAGCCGTTTCGGCAGGGATCGGGGGAGGGTTTCGGAGGAGGGGAGGGGAGGTGTCATACACCGCGGACGCTCCGCCCATTTCGGGCTCTGGGTTCAGTTGTGGGGGGTTTGCTCCTGCACATTAAGCATTTCCAGCTCGGGGCTTCCATCCTGGGCCATGGATCCTACATTACTACACATATACATTCCTACCCCGGCACCCGCCGCCTTGAGACGCCATCTTATTTCTCGTAACGGGTTAATTTAAATCGCTCGTAATTTGGAGGGAATCGGGGTCGCGCTCCTCTCACCCCTGGACCGATTCCCGTGAATTTAGCTTGGAGGCGGGAGGGATTCGAATCTCACTCCCGGACACCAGTGTTGCGAATTCGCGCCCGCCAGCGTGCGAACGGCCACGTGACTCGAATGGCGGCCGCCTCGCCCACCGGACGGACAATTCTGTCGTGACCCTCGGAACTATCGCCCGGAGCCAGTCACGGGTGGGCCTTTCGACCTCACCACGATCGTGCCAATCGGCCACCCGCGTGGGATAGGGTTGTTCGCCAAACTCGACTACCTAAGTACCCACGCGGATGGTAAACCGGGCGATCGCACCTCGCCGCAGGTCGACTCCGGACACGGCCGCTTAAGCGGTCCGTTCCGTGCTATCGGGATAACCGAGCGGTGTTATCGTCGGCCTCGACGGTTCCAATTAATTATCGGGCGTATCAAGCCACTACGAACCCTTTTACGTGAAGCAAGATGGAGATTCAACAAAGGAAAGGATGCAGCGAAACGGGGAACAAGTTCACACAAGCACTTTATTCACACAGACACACGGACACAAAGCACACATATAGTCAGTCAGAATGCACATACAGAATATCAAATGCAAGAAGAAAACAATAAAGCAACGACGACGCAGAGCTACAACCGACTACGCGAACACACGGCAACACTTACACAGTTCTACTTCACAAGACACGGCGCCACAAGTTCCATACAAAAAAACCCCGAAAAGAAATAGTGACTTCCCTTTTTGGCCGTCGAGTCCCTCTCCTACGTCCGTCGATGTGGTCCCGCCTGGCCGCAACTCCGTGCCCTGGCGTGGTAGGCGAGTCCTCTCCTGCGTGCCTCGCGCCTGCACGTGTTGGCCACTCGACGCCACGGACCGAGTGTTCGGCGCTATCCCAGCGCGGATAGAGGGGGGGAAACGTGGATGCCCGAAGTCGGGAGAGGGGAAGGCGGACGCTCATTCCCGCCAGCGGGGTCTTGCAACTGCCCCACAAAAGACCAGGCCAGCGGCCACCAGGACGAGCGAGCCGGAAGACGAGAGCGAGAGCCACCACGAAGCAAGAAACATCCACCGAGCAAGAGCATCCACACAGCAAGAGCATCCACCCAGCAAGAGCACCACCCAGCAAGAGCATCCACCAGCAAGAGCATCCACCGAGCAAGAGCATCCACGAGCAGAGCATCCACCGAGCAAGAGCATCCACAAAACCGCTCCTCTCGTGTCCGACTTTTATCCCGGAGCTCCGCCCTGTTGCTCCACCCCGTTCTTTGCTCCACCCCCTTCGAGGCGCTTCGAGAAAGGTCTCGAAGAGGGGTGTTCTCCTCCTGGCCGCGTCACACCGCGCATCCACCAATCGGGCGCCAGCTGCCCCCACCCCGCTTCTCCTCCTCACACCAAGCGCGGAGAAGAATGGCGTGAAAACCAGGCGAGCCCCTTGTTGGTTTTTGTTTGAAATAAAAGATAGAAAAAGAAGAACGGCTGACTCAAAGGATCGCAGCCCGAATGGATCACATTAATTCCCTCTAAACAACGGGTTTGGGGCTAACTACACAGGTACTTAAAAAGATACCTCACCTACGGGACCTGAATGGTGGTTTGCGAATTTCACAAGCGTAACAGTATATATATATATAAATAATATATATATATATATATATATATATATATATATAAAAATAAATATATACTGTATATGAGTAGGAGGAGGAGATTGGGACCATACTCTGTGCAGAACGTTGGTGCTGCTTAAGCAGTCTCCTTGGCTATTGGGCACAATCCTGGACGGGTCGCCACTCCGGCACAGTATACCAGCAAGCTGGCACTCATGTTGCCGACTTCAGAAGGATGACAGGCCGAGTTAACCCCACCTGGTATTAATTCAACAGCTGAGCAGAATTTGAACTCAGGACCCTAGGATCCAAAGCCTGCCACTCCAACCATTAAGCACACACAGGCGCATATATATACACATATATATATATATATACATATATACAGTGGGCTGCAAAATAGGTGGTATACAGTAAGGATTATACCAGTATTACCAGTATTATAATAGTGGTGCGAGAGTCATTTATACTAGAATTCATTCATTAATACTACATTAATATGTTATTATTGATATGTTTATTATTGGTATGTTATTATGATATGCTTGTATAATCAATAAAATACGTTTTGTGCGCACGTTTTGTTTTTCATTACTGTATACCTACTTTTGCAGCCCCCTGGACATATATATATACATATATATATATATATATATATATATATATATATATATATATATACTAGTGCGGGCCCTAGGGGCGGGCCGTAGGTGCGTGCCAGTATGTGCAGCTTCGTGCCTGCAGTATCAGGTCCCCAGCATCAATTGTGACGTCATATCAAACGAAGAAGAATTGTGACGCCCCCTCTCTCTCGCCCCCCCCCCACTCTCCCCCTCTCTCCCCCTCCTCTGTCCCCCCTCCTCTCTCGCCCCCTCTCTCCCTCCCCTCTCTTGCCCCCCTCTCTCCCCCCTCTCTCGCCCTTCTCTCTCCCTTCTCCTCTCTCCCCCTCCTCTCTCACCCCTCTCTCTGTAAATGTATTCACAAATGCTACCAAGCACAACAATTAATTCCAACCTTGGGAAAAAACAGCTTTCAAACCGTTGGGAAACAGCTGTTTCCCTCGGGAAAATTCAAACCTTGGATAATTAATTAATAATTGAATAATAATCAAACCTTGGGAGTAATAATGAAATAAATTAATAATTAAATAATAATCAAACCTTGGGATTAATTAATTAATTCAAACCTTGGGAAAGAACAGCTTTCAAACCTTGGGAAACACTTGGGAAACAGCTGAAATGGATGAGGAAGAACGATATCAAACTTTGAAAAGGCACATACTCAGATCCCCAGTGTCGATTGTGACCTCATACCAAACGAAGAAGAAGAAGAATTGTGACATCAATCGTGCAAAAAAAAAAAATTAAATTAACTAATTGTGACGTCATTCGTGATGTCATAGCAGCGTGTCCTGTCATTGGTTGACAGATACATGGCCGTAACTTGGGAACCGCTCGTCTGATTGATATAAACCTTGAAAAGGCACATCCGCGGGGCCCCGGCAATATTCCTGGCAAGTTTCAATCCGATCGGACCGGTGGTCGTCGTGTTATTAATAATTTGGGAAAAATGGCATGATAAGGTGAGAAGGTGGAACGACACCTTCAGCTGCCATATATACACCTTTTCAACACTGAAAAAGCAATAAAAGGCCGTAACTTGGGAACCGCTCGTCCGTCGATATCAAACCTCGAAAACGCACATCCGGGGCCCCGGCAATATTCCTGGCAAGTTTCAATGAGATCGGACCGGCGGTCGTCGAGAAACGGCGGTCGCAGACAGACAGACAGACAGACAAACAGACAGACACACACACACAGATTGCTGGAATTATAGATAGACTAGTACGGGCCCGTAGGTGCGTGCCCGTAGGTGAGTGCCAGTATGTGCAGCCTCTCTCTCAAACTCGAAAAGGCACATCCGCGGGTCCCCAGCATATTCCTGGCAAGTTTCAATCGTGCAAAAGAAATAATAAAAAATAAATAAATAAATAAACATTAATTGTGATGTCATTCGTGACGTCATAGCACCGTGTCCTGTCATTGGTCGACAGATAAATGGCCGTAACTTGGGAACCGTCGTCCGATTAATATCAAACCTGAAAAGCACATCCGCGGGGCCCGGCAATATTCCTGGCAAGTTTCAATCAGATCGGACCGTCGATCGTGCAAAAAAAAAGAAAAAAAAAAGGAATAAATAAACATTAATTGTGACGTCATTCGTGACGTCATAGCACCGTGTTTTTGTCATTGGTCGACAGATAAATGGCCGAAACTTGGGAACCGCTCGTCCGATCGATATCAAACCTCGAAAAGGCACATCCGCGGGTCCCCGGCAATATTCCTGGCAAGTTTCAATGAGATCGGACCGGCGGTCGTCGAGAAACGGCGGTCGCAGACAGACAGACAGACAGACAAACAGACAGACACACACACAGAGATTGCTGGAATTATAGATATATATATATAATATATATATAATACACTATATATATATATAATTATACATAATATATATAACATATATATATATATACATACATATATATATATATATACATATTAATTATATATTATATATATATATATTATATATAT
>CM068952.1:111151216-111206085 GCA_035128595.1 Eptatretus atami | reverse complement strand
TTGTTATTACTGATATTATAGATTTTTATCATTACCTTCATTGCCTTGTACTGTACATCTGTTACACAAACCTAACTTCTGCTTCCGGCACTTGCATACATCTCAGTGTCGCCATCACCATCTCTCTCGGGGGGGGCAGTGTCGTAGGCCTCCTCCAGGACCACAAATCCCAATGCCATCTCACCTTGCACTTCCAACCTCTTCTTCACCAGCTGTCTCAGCGTGAACATCCCATCCGTCATCTCCCAACCCTTTCTAAACCTCTGCTGTTGTTCAACGTTCTCCATCTCCACACTCTTCCTTATCCTCCTGTCCAGAATCCTCTCCAGCACCTTCATGACCTGACTTCAGAGCGTAATGCCCCTGTACTTCCCCGAATCTTGAACATCACCCTTCCCCTTCTATATCGGCACAATTAATCCTGTCGTCCAATCCTCCGCAATTGAACCCTCTCTCATACATACATCCAACAGCCTCTTCGTCCAACTGAATCCAACTCTTCTGCTGCAAATATCATCTCTGTACACTCCTCATCAAATGCCTGGCACTCCTCCCTTCTTCATCCTTTTTAATGCTTGTCCACACCTCCTCCTCCATGATCTCCACCAATTCCACTTTCCCCTCTATGTAACACGGTAGCTCCAGCTTGCTGTTGCTTCCTCTCTGGTTCAACAGCTCCTTGAAATATTCTTCCCACACCTTGAATACTGTCCCACTCTCTGTCATTAGCCTCCCGCCACCATCCTTAATCAATACCCCAACCCCCCTCCCCTCCAATCATGTCCTTGCTATCCTCATCCCTGTCACAAGCTAATTTATAGATCATCTTCTTCCCACCGTCCTCATCCAACTTGTTCACCTATTCTTCCATATCATTCCTCAGCTAATCCACAGCTCTCCTTGCTGCTCTCTTATTTTGCCCATACAGGTGCAGCAACCCTGCATATGGTTGTGTCCCTCTATCATAAATCTTCTCTGTCCTCTTCCAAACTTCCTTCTTTTCACCAACTGCCGACACTACTTCCACCATCCACCATACCCTTTCCTGACATCCTTCCACACAAAACTTCTGAAATTCCCCGAAACATCTCTCCATACTTATTCCACTCCTCCTCCAAACCTTCCACTTCTTCACTAAGTTGCTCATATCTATCCCTCAACCTCTCCTTATACTCTACGACGACATTGCTCCTACACTTCCCCCACCTAATAATCTTCTGACCCATGTTCTTAACCTCCCTCCTTTTGTTCATCCATAATTCATACTACAAACACCACAGGCTTGTGCTGGATGGTAACATGCTATCTATCCCACCACTGCATTACAATCCTTAACCCTCCACAACTGTCGCTTCTTCACCACCACCAAATCCAGTTCTGTTCTATGATGTCCACTCATATAGGTATTCTTGTGACTTTCCCACTTTTGAAAGAACGAACAAGCCGTGGCCATCCCATTCCTCGCCACCAGCTCCACCAACTCTTGACCCTCTCTATTCCTTGTTCCCCAACCAAATTTACCAACACATTTATTTACAATAAATAAATTTATATTGCTGACGTTTTCATAACGATTTAGCTAATTTTAAATAAAATACACTGCACCTGTATTCCTTTTCTGCAGTAAATCGATAGTTCTTGTAGTCGCTGTGATGGTGCCACCACAGATAGTTCATATGATAATTTAGTACTTCCCATGAGAAATCAGTAGTTATGCATTGTAATTGAGTGCTATTTACAAGAGGTGGCCATATAATTTGCCCTATCACACTTGTGCATATCCTTAGTAGAATGAATCACCAGTCTTGCCCGCATAGGCTAGTGTTGATCTGTGTCAGCCGATATATAAAACAATTCATGGATTTGATCAACAGAACGATAATTGTGGTATGATACTCACAATGGGAACTAAAGAGAAGCTGATGTTAACCCTTCATCAGAACAGGGTTAACACCCAAAATGACAGCTTCTCCTTGCTTCCCACTGCGGTTGGCATACCTCAATCAATGTCATGTTCATTTTATCAATTATGTGTTTCCTTACTGAATTGACCTTATCGGTGAACGTCGTTGGAATGATTTAATGTAGCAATGTTAATTCAATGTCCAGAACACATGTTGATGGCCAGCCGGCTTTACACCCCACTCATTATGACCAGATTATCCATGATGCGACACCACTTCTGCCACTGTTCGATGAGGATAATTTTGGTTGGATTTGGCTCCACAGGGCAATAAGACCCTTGTGATATTTTAAAACAGGGACGTAACAGGAAGTCCTGCTCTTGGTTGCTGTCGTAACCATGGAGGAAATGCTAGTTTTTTTTTTAATGTCGGAAGGGAATCCTGAAGAAACGATGGTGATGATAATTTAGATTACCACACAGGGAATGGTACTTGCTTTATTTAGTAATTTTTTTCCCCAATTAAAAATAATTGTAGACATTTATGGATACTTATATTTTGAGTAAATTGGCAGTTTTTCACACAAATTAACTGTCATTCTCTGAACACATTTTCATCCATGAGTTCACAAGGATATACATGTAATCATGCTAAAATATATTTATTGCCATCATGTAAAGATTTGGAATGAACACCATCTCTCCATATTCATCGACAAAATGTTGACAATAAAAGATACTTTTTGAAAGACCTTTATTGAAAGATGCAAATCATTAGGTTACTGGCCTGGACAGTAGAGATTTTTTTTCAGACATATGGAAAACTGCAGATCCCTCATACAGCAACACAGAGCCTACTGCAGTAGGCTCTGTATTACTTAAACAGGTTAAGAGTTAATACACTGTAACGTGAGATATGAAGCCTTTATTAAATTTCCACAGCTCAGGTGTCGGTATATTAAATGGTGTAGTTTTGTCATAATATACTTTGCAAGTTAGGTGTCCTCTTAATAGAGAGCACTGTACTTGACCATAAATCATTTATTTTTCTGAAATATGTTTGGATTGAATTTTCAGAACAGCTTTACAGTACACTTGAAATGGCATGCATATTTGATGTGTGTACCATGTATGTTTATTTCCGTGCACCTTGGCCAGAAGCATTTCCATTCCCAAAGATATTTGTATCCACCATATTTCCCTTATTTTCGAACGAAGTCTCAAAATATTCTGAAGTGTACATATTGTTACGGAACCGGGGTTCAGGGATACCACGTGTGGAGGTTCCCCGGGCTTATCTTCCCGATTTCCGGCCCTGAGGCTGCTGACCACAGATAATTCCATGATCAAACGGGCTGCAGATCTTATACAGCCATTGTCGCTTGACTTAGACTACCGGCCTAGCAGGGTGATGCTTCGAGGTTTCCACGATACCTTTCTGTTGACACGGCAACCTAACTAGAGGTCACTCCCTCGGCGCCGCACATGGTGATCTGCTGAGTGGACCAGATAGGTGCACCACCAGCTAGTCACAAGAGCCAATTAGTGGGGTAGAAAACCTCCCATGCTAACCATAAGTGTGGACTGTGCCAGACCAATGAAAGGAAAGACACGATGAGCAGATTGGAAGAACATGTGTGAAGAGGTTTATTCGCTCGCCCCCATTAGACTTAGTCCGAAACGGGGGCTTATGGCTTTGGTCTCGATTTTTGTGTCCGTGCGTGTGTCCGCACCCATATCTCAGACATGTAAGATAACAAATGATGGTATAAATATGCACATCATTTTGTTTAATGATCGAATCAATGATGGCCAACTGGCGGACAATTTAGTTGCAAAAAAAAAAACACGGTGTCAAACACGTCCTCAATCATTTGTCGGACATGCATTTACCGATATTGTTCAAACTTAGCACACGGATAAGGAATGATGGCTTACATAAGCATGCCATTTTTTTTTGAGATCAGATCCATGATGGCCGACTGGCAGCTGTTTTGTTACTTAAATGTTTCCCCAACCATTTCTCAGACATACATGGTCCGATTTTATTCAAACTTGGCACAAACACAGTACATGATGATATACAAGAGCAACTCACTTCATTTTGAGATTTGATCAAAGATGGCCGATTGATAGACAAGCGGCCCTTTAATTCCTTACAACAAAATTACTAAAATACCGGAAGCTATGACATTTTGTCTTTTTTTTTACTTGTTATTTACAAAAGGGGGACATGGAAAAGTATGTGGCATATTAAGACAAGAGGGTTCGATTCACAATTCGTACAGCAGACATACATTTATTCGTGCTGTGCGTCAAATGAAAACAATGGGTAAATTTGTGTGGTGCGGAATGTACAGAAGAGGTCAAAGAGACACAGTGCAGAATTAACCCATTCTAAATGTTCCCTTATACTTCTTTCTTATGATAATACATTGGCACCAAATCAGGCTTGCCAAGAAAAGTCACCAAGAAAAGTAGACAAGGGAGAGTGATCAGAAAGTTTGAACCTTTAGCGACCTCTTCACTCACCCAGCACAGACTGGCAAGCCCTACGCTTGTCCAAATTGCGGGAAAGGGAAAGGAAAGGGGTAAGCGGAACTTGAGGAGTGTCATCGTGGTACTTGTTATTGCTATGGTTTGGTTGGTTCAGTTTCTTGCCGTGCCCGAGTGCTTGTTCCGCTCAATCCTCTGAATGCTCCATTCCGCTGCATCCCATTCCATTCCACTAAGCAGCCGAAGAACCAACACTGAGAAGATGAAGATAACCAACCAAAACTGTGGGTCACTCTGCCTTTTATACATATCAGGTGGGTTGGAGTTTGGCGGCCTTTGTAGTTGTGGTTACTGAGAGCGATGGTCGTGCTCCTCCTCTTTTGTCATAAGTGCGGCATGCCCATTGGTCCCGAATTGCCTCTTCATGATGTCACACTTCCTCCGAGACCGCTTTCTGCAAAATGGCTCCAGCTGCCCCCGGGATGAGCCACATACACTTGGTCCCAAATTAACATGGGGGCAGGCATGGTGCTCCCGAATTGATGCACAAATGCCCGACAAAGGTGCTCACAGCAGGCTGGACAAATCGAGGAATCGGTCTGGCTGGAATGCATTATGGAATGGTATGTGGGGTGTAATAGAGCATGCAATGAACACTCTGTGATGGCAAAGTCGGGCTTGTGCTGCGAGCGTCACGAGCAAGTGCTAACAATCCCTTTGGACATACAAGATGGTGGTTGTTGGCAGTGAGATGTAAGGTGGTGGTTGTGGTTGTTTTGTGGTTGTCCTTTTGGTGATGTGGTGCTGTCCAGTAATGATGGGTCTGAAGGGTGAGCGAGTGCTATAATGCAAGCTTGATTTGTGTGCAAATAAAGTTCAAACAATAGGTCTGATGTGTGTTTGTAGCAGGCAGGGTGGTTATTGCTT
Organism: Eptatretus atami; assembly: GCA_035128595.1. Taxonomy (NCBI): domain Eukaryota; kingdom Metazoa; phylum Chordata; class Myxini; order Myxiniformes; family Myxinidae; genus Eptatretus; species Eptatretus atami. Next base: position 111,200,759 of record CM068952.1, on the reverse strand, counting down.
GCAGCAAAATGCTGTGGTGGATTGTAGTTCACACTGTTGTGGCGCAGAATGGCAGTTTGCTTTTGGCATGATGAATATTTGAATTGCCGGTGTCTTGAAGCAAGTGGATGCTATGTTTTTGAAGAGTGATTGATTGATGGGAAAAATAACCGACCTAATACCACACAACGCATATTTCGCTTCCCATTAGACACAAGCGAAGACCCTGCAGGGAACGTGGAATAAGGAAATAACTAAGTCAGGAACTGCTGTATGTTGGATGCCATTACTGTGGAGTGACAGTTTTCAGAACCATAACAATACATTAAATCATGTCTTCGTTTCACTGGAATAGTATTCCCCCAACCTCTCCTGACCCCACATCTTGCCATCTGCCTGGTGTAGATCGGCCTGACCCTCCAACGGACCTGCAGTTTTCCAACATAAACAGCAGGAATATTGAACTTTCTTGGAGGGCTGGAAACAATGGAAACTCACGCATAACAGGTTCTTAAACTACACTTTTATCCATGTATTTGGTGAACAGTCATGTTGTCATTTTATATGCATGAAATGTAGAGAGAGAGATGTTATGTTTGACTATAACTTAACCTCTGAAAATATACATTGCATGGCAGTGCATCCTAAAGAATAAACATGGGGGCAATACCCCTGGGCACTCACCTGGTCGTGGCTGGATAAGATAACTGGAGAAATACTGGTCGGCATGGATGGCCCACAAAATATGTAACGGAGAAGAAAGTAAATATCTATGGAATTTTTTTTTTAATCCCGTGAACAAACATTGGTACACCACGGGTAGTAAAGGTTGTTGTCAAGTTTTATCGAAATTTGTTGTGTGTGTTTCATAAAAGAAAGCAAATGCATATTTGGGGGCAACCCCCCCCCCCCGAAGCCTCCCCTCCAGGCCCCGATTTTTTTTCTTTAATGTCGTGAACAATCTTGGTACATCACGGGTGATGAAGTTTGTTGTTGAGTTTCATCGGAATTGTGTGTGGTTTCAGAAAATAAAGCAAATGCATATTTTGGCGGCAACCCCCCCCCCCCCCCCGAAGACTGCCCCCAGGCCCCGATTTTTTTTTTTAATGTCATGAACAATCTTTGGTACATCATGGGTGATGAAAGTTGTTTTAAGTTTCATCGGAATTGTGTGTGTAGTTTCTGAGAAGAAAGCAAATACCTCTTTTTGGGGGCAACTCCCACTCCCCCCCTCGTAGACCCCTCCCTCGTAGACCCCCCTCCAGACCGTGAGTTTTTATGCCTCCACACCAAGGTGCCGGAGGCATTCTTTTTTAATGCCTGAAGAATCTTTGCTACATCACGGGTGATGAAGGTGGTGGTGAAGTTTAATCGGAATGGTGTACGTAGTTTCTGAGAAGAAAGCAAATACCTCTTTTGGGGGCAACCCCCACCCCCCCCCCCCCCGTAGACTCCCCTCCCAGACCCAGATATTTTTTTAATGCCATGAACAATCTTTGGATATCCTGGGTGATGAAGGTTGTAGTTAAGTTTCATCAGAATTGTGGTTGTAGTTTCTGAGAAGAAAGCAAATACCTGTTTTGGGGGACAACCCCCGTAGACCCCCTTAGGGCCCGATCTTTTTGTTTTTTAATGCCATGCACAAACTTTGGTGCATACATGGTGATGAATCTTGTGGTAAAGTTTCATCAAAATCGTACATGTAGTTTCAGAGAAGAAGTTGAAAGTATTATAGACGGCACGGACCGGACGGACGATGCGCCATCCCATAAGTTCCCCGGAACTATGTTCCAGGTGAGCTAAAAGAAAAAAAACATAGGACATAGGGGCAATACCCCTGGGTGCTCACCTAGTAGTGGCTGGATAAGATAACCAGGAAACCACTGGTAGGCATGGATGACCCACAAAATTTGTAATGGAGAAGAAAGTAAATACCTATGCTTGTTTTTTCATGCCATGAACAAACTTTGGTACATCACGGGTGACAAAAGCTGTGGTCGTTTCATCAAAATTGTGTATTTGGTTTCAGAGAAGAAAGTAAATATATATGTTTGGGGGCAACCCCCGCATAGAATCTCTTGGACCCCAATTTTTTTTAATGTCATGAACAAACTTTGGTTCATAACAGGTGATAAAAGCTGCAGTCAAGTTTCATCGGACTTGTGTGTGTCATTTCTGAGAAGGAAGCAAATATCTCTTCAGGGGGGAGGGTGGTGGGGGGGAACAACCCCTCCCCCCATAAACTCCCTCTGTAGACCCCCTCAAACCCAGATTCTTTTAAATGCTGTGAACAAATTTTTGTATGTCATGGGTGATGAAGGTTGTGGTCAAGTTTCATCAGATTTGCATCTGTAGTTTCTCAGGAAAAAGCAAAGACCTATTTTGGGGGGCAACTCCCGTAGATCCCCTTAGGGGCCGATTTTTTTTTTATGCCATGAACAAACTTTGGTATATACACGGTCATGAACATTGTGGTAAAGTTTCAACGGAATCGTATGTGTAGTTTCAGAGAAGAAGTTGAAAGTATTTGTGGACGGACGGATGGAAGGACGGACGACGCACCATCCCATAAGCTCCCTGGAACTATGTTCCAGATGAGCTATCCAGAAAATCAGAACGAGTGTTTGGTTCGCAACATGCAGCAAATGTACATTCTGGTGCTGAACACTTCACGGGTTTAATACGCAAGATGTTGCCTGACATTGAAAGTGCAAAAGCTTTCAAGTGTAAGCAGACAATCTACAAGGTGTTCAGCAACTGTAATCTTGCAAACCCGTGTGTGATATCTGCCATGAAGAAAATGTATTTTCATGGAGATTATTTGTTTTTGGATTTTTTAAAACTTTTTTGAGTACAGCTCAAAAATATAAATAGAGTGCAGAGAGTTTCAGCTGTTTGCTGAGGTTGAACAACAGGAAAATCTGAAGTACTGTCCAACTAGATGGTTGTTACTGGAAAAGGTGTGCAACAGATAACTCAAGTCAGTAACCTGCACTGAAGAGCTACTTTGACAGCCACCTTGGTATTGAGAGACCAGGGAGAGGGAAATGAATTCACGGAAGACTCCAGGATCCACTCACAAAGCTGACGCTACTTTTCTTGCAGCACATTCTGCCAGTGCTTAACACTTTCAATGCAGTATTTCTACATCATGATATAAAGATTAGGGTTATTTTGCTTGAGATAGATCAACTTCTTCAAAAGTTGATTGTGAATTTCTTCCAAATAAAACCAGGTTAAAGGATTGACTGTTCGCTAATCAATGTGTTGGACAGAGAGCTTCAGCATGATGAGGACAAGATGTATGTGGGGATGACTGCCAGAACATATCTCTGTGATGAAGACCTCATGCCAGAAATTCGGAGGAGATTCTTCAGTGTTGTCAGGGGATTCTATACTGGAGATATGCTGGAGATAATGCAGATGTTCCCCTTGAATGATTACAAATTGCCAGACTTTATTGTTCTTGTTCCTCAAAAGCAGACACGGCTGGCAGAGAGATTCTGTCGTTCAGTTGATACTGAATATTTGGAAGGAGATTGAGAGAACTTCCATACTTCTCAATGATGACACTGTATCCATGGCTAATGAGGAGAGCCTGCAGAAAAGGACCATCAAAATTCTGGGCAGAGGTTTTGGTGTTTAAAACATCTTTGGGCTTACCCAGGTTTCCCCTGCCAACTAAAGTGTATGCCTTCTTGCTCTGCCTGCCAAATAGCACCACTGACGGTAAGCGTGCTTTTTCCATGGTTCGCAAGATACACACTGCTTTCCTACAGTGCTGCAAGATCAATTCTGACGGCCCTTGCTATGAAGTAAAGCAAACGCCTGACATGTCAGCCACCAGTGAATTCAACAAAAGCCATGTGTTCTTTTAAACATGTTCTGATGTGTTATTTTTTTTTAAAACATCTTCATTCTTAATTTCTTTTCTTTGATGACTGAAAACACTCCAGACTGAGGAACTTGTAGTCATGCTTTGTATTTATAATTTGGTCTGCAATCTAGTTATGAAATTGAGAGCATACACTCAAACATCATTTAATTTCTTTAAATTGTTTGATAAACAGATATTACGAAATAATATCGGTTCATTTTTGTGTTGTCCTGTGCTCTATTTATGTTATTTTATATACATACATATATATATATATATATAAAATAGTGATAAAATGATTAACACTGACAATTAACACCAAGTCATAATACAGGTTTGAGAGCTCTTGAATAAAGGTGACATATAAAAGGGGTTGACAATTGACAAGTATATGTCCCACTGAGGTTGGGGTGACGATAGCTAACTTAGCGTGTATATTAATGTTTCTGTAGCTTTGTTGGTACCTTCATAAAAATCTATCACTTCTTTCTAAAAAAAACCGTAACTACATCCTACAGCAATGCTAATTTCCAGCAAAAATCATTATACTAAAAATTAATATGCCAATTCATTAAATGTGTGTATGTATGTATGTATGTCTGTCTCGAAAAAACATGATCCGCCTGTCCGTGAAGCCTCAGTATATGTCTCATAAATTAAATACATACTGTTTTTAACTGTTTGGATGTCAGTTGCACCTGACTACATGTAATTATGTCATATTGGAATATACCTTTTAAACCTGTTGACCCTTTAAACTGCTGAGAACCCGTAGAACATATTATGAAGACCCTTTAAGAACGTCTAGATACTGTTTTACATTAGGGCTGCCAGGATGCCCAGGGGCTGTACATGAATAATTTTTCATTGTTGTATATATCAGCACATCTTAAGCCAACTGTCTCAAAATTCCTCAATCTTCCACAGCATTTATTCTTGAAGAAATGAAGTCGGGTGCCCCTTGGGAGGAGCTGGTGCATGTTTTGGGTTTGAAGTTCTCATATCAACTTGAGTTGATGCCATTCGTCTCATATCGCTTTCGTGTACGTGCTGTGAATGAAGTTGGTCTGAGTGAGCCCAGTGGAGCAACAGATATGTTTACCACCAGTGCTGCACGTAAGCATTTCATCTTGGCATACTCATTTGAGGATGTTTTCCATGGTGTTTGATATATTAAAGGGAAACAAGCTTCAACATTTGCTTTATTTCCATGCACCATTCAATTTTGATGAGAAACCCACTCTCCCTGAGACCATTTGGCCGGCGTTTCCGTGTTGCTTCTGTATTTGCTGGCAATTTCCACCTTGATTATTTTTATGGCTTTTTTGTAAAGCTGGGTGAAGCAGAATGACTTCTAGCTTTCTCCATTTCTTCTCGTGGCTCCATGTTTTAACACTCTCATGTAATTTTTTCATACAAAGCTGCAAAGAATTGTTAGTATTGTTGAGAGCCAAGAAATGGCATCCATCCTTTGTGAGTTGCTTGTTTGTTTGTTTTTTCCACAATGTTTATTGGGATAGAACTGCCTGCATCCATCGAAAATTCAAGTTGCATGGAAAATGGGAACTTTTCACCCAACTCGGATCAACTGTAATAGCAGGTTGCAGGAGGACCTGCATAAGCTTGAGCCTTTGTTCTAAATGCTGGTTGAGTGGTGCGTGAAATGAGGCAATTAGTACATGTCATAGCTATGAGATGTTCTGCTTTTAAATTTGTTGATCTTGCTGGAATTTCCACACAAAAGCTTCAGAATCATAAAAAATATTACCACTCCCTGTGTGTGGAAGCTTGGTTCAATTTAATAAATTTGGTAATTAAATATTTTAACCTCAGTTTATGGCCCGTATAGCCACATAACTTCCTTCCACATTACTTGTTATGACTAATTTTCATGTTACACAATATAGCATTACTCCCTTGTCTCAGTATGTAAGTGGTATAACCTGTGTTTTCTGTCATCCTCCTTATTACCTCCCAGCCCCGGATGTGAATCCAGATCAGGTCAAAGGCGAGGGAATGGAACCTTATAACATGGTTATATCTTGGTTGGTAAGTACATCATGACATTTGCGGTGATAGGACATCCAAGTAACCATATTAGTTAATAAAAGGACTCAACAGAATGACATTTTGGAAAGCATTTGCAAATTGGAAAATTAATTATATATTATCACAAATGCTCATGCTAATCAGAAAAAGTAAAAAATATCATAAAATTAGGAAGAAAAAAAAAGGGAGTCACATTACTAAAATGGATTTAACCTTTGCCATTTAAATTTATAAAATATTTAATTACCCAAAACAAAATTTATTAAACCCAGCCAATAATGAGAGAACAGATAAGAGACCCCCCACTCAATTATAATGAAATTCCTCTATATTACATACAATTTTCAACATGATCATTGCATAGGACATGATGCACACGTTAATTAAAATGTGTGCATCATGTCGTTTGCAAATTATCAGACTTTTCAATGAGATCTCAGTTTTTATTGTTGTGTTGCCTAATTTGAGCCTCTGTGCTAGTTATTCTTATGCCAGCCAATTATTGTCATAAGGCCGAGTTTGCAGCAGTAAAATTTAATGAAGAAAACTATTTGAGGGCCACAATTTATTATTTACATGCATAGAGAGAGTGAAAACATTTGCGATGGTACATACTTCGTGTGCACAGTAAAGGGGGCTTTTTCAACCTAGAAATTATGACATATGTGTATATATATACAGTATATATATTTTCTGGTGCATAAACTGCAGCCATGTATTAACCGCACCTATGTTTTTCACCCGCAAAATAAATTAATATATTGATCATTTTATTTTCAGTTCTATATCTAAATATGTATGCATTTGTGCATTAACTTCATTCCGAACAAAGTGACGGAGGTATCAACATTCTTACACCCATGTCCGCTTAATTTTGTCTCACAATGTCTCACAATTTTACTAAGAAGTTTTTACTTTTCTTTCTTATTTTTTAATATCATAAAGAGAATTTTTTTTGTTCCAAGAAAAAGAAAGAAATGGGATACTGGTATCATACATATATCTTGTGGATTTGTGGCCCTGAAAAGGGCCGTTTGGGTTTGATGAAGTTATTCAGCTGAACCCGAGGAAATCCTCGTCAATGCTTTCCTCGTTGAAGACGGCACATAACTCTTTGTCCGAATCAGGGTAGAGAAAGTCCCTGTCGCTGTTACCATCATTCATAGACTTCTCCTCCCAAATGTCATCGTCCTCTGTGCCATCCATGTTGTTTGAGATGCAGCATTTCAGAAATGCTCGCTTGATGATGTCCGACGGTATCTCCTCCCACACCTTGACGATCCAGACACAGATCATTGGAAGGTCGACCTTTCTCATCTTCCCGATGAACACCAGCAGTCTGCCAGTCAACATAATGCTCAACCAACGTTGTGACGGGAGTAATGGTGAAAATTCAACCAAGATGCATGTGGCCAATGCTCCTCGGAATCCAGGTCAAAAATCCCAGCAGGAAACACATCACAAAATGTTGATTTTCAACTGATGAAAATACTAAGTCTGGGAAATAGCAAAGTTTGTCTGTGGTGGTTCCACCAAAATGCAGCTAATGTTCCTCGAAACTTGGGTCGAATACAAAGGCCTGCCAAGTAAAATTTGTCGGGTCTACACAAGCAAGTTGGGAACCGCTGATTGAAACGAGGGAAAATGAAGAGAACCAGGAAGAATGAAGAGAACCAAAGGAAGCCAAAATAACCGAGCAGTACTGGTACTTCTTCAAGCTTCACCGTCCCGTGGCTACTCGCTCTCGAGCGATTCTTCTTTTTTCCTTTTTAACTCCATTTCCTCCCCTCGTATGGAAAAGTACTCGGGGTTGATTGGTTGTTCCTAGTTTTAAACCACGCCCCGCTATCCAGCATTTGCTAGCATAGCGTCAGCATGTGAAGAACAAGCTTGGTGGCTTAATTGTGCCTGCACCGGATGTTCATGGAGAAAATGATGCATGTAAAAAGATAGTCACCACTTCAAATCACTCGTCTATCCACCCATTCTGTTGTGCACGAACAATGACATCGACTGGAAACTTGTCTTTGGGCAGTGTCTTCCTCTTGAACACGACATACGAGGGAAGCTTGCCACGCAAGCTTATTTGAGGTGGGTACTCCAGCTATTGCGAATCATTCTTCTTTTGATGTGAGACCAGGTGTTCTTCTTCTTTTGTGTTTAATGGCGTTTTCAGAGCCGCGAGGCTCTATATACACCAAGCACCTAAACTCCGGGTTTCTTCGTGCGTGACATTTAATTTCTGCACACAGTTAATAAAACGTTGTACAAACTCTTAACCTGAACCGATTTTCAAAATTTAAACGGCTACATTTAACTTACATGCAATTCCGACTGCTTCAAAAGTGTTCATTTCTTTTGCCCACAATATAATTGAAATTCAGCATTGATCGTTTTTAAGACTGATTTTTTTTCTATACCCAAGTATTAACCGCACCCTCAACTTTTACCTTTTTTGCCGATAAAAAATTGCGGTTTATACACCGGAAAATACAGTATGCCATTTAATGTTATTTCAACATTTATTTCATATTTTCTCTAAAAAGAGTTTGGTGATAAATTTGTCCTTATGTCCTGTATTTACTGCATACTCTGCATGTTTAATATATCAATTGCTATCATTTACAAAATACGTGTGTGAGATATATCATGACCTATCATTGAATATATTATTTGCTATATCACTTTCATTTCCTGAATACATGTATGAAATCTCAAATTATAATTTGATCAATGAAAGATTTGTTTCAATAACCGTATATATTTTCATTTTGAAAAGTTTAATTGAGTACCCAACCTACCTTTCCACGTTTTTGATATTTAAGATGGGAGTTGATTTTGAGGGATGTGGGTGTGAAGGTTTGAATCAATTCATACCGACAAAATGGAATTAAAATTCATGCCATGTTTGCAGAAGAAATTACATGGCACCTTAATTATTTTTAATGACACAATGAAATGTTGGTGTTGTAATGGCCAATTGTTGAAGTTCAGTATCTGAATGCATATTACTTTGTTCTCAAGTTTTCCTCATCTAGTAATACCCATTTCCTCCATGGAAGAAATATGGTGTTATTGAATCACTTGTACTCTGTCATGTCTGTCATTTCCCCACACTCTCAATACCCACTCCGTCCAGCAGTAAGGAGGCGGTGACTGGGAAGGGGGATATATTTAATGGCATGATCTGACCATGTGTACCTTGAGGATTAATGCAAAATATGGTGGAGATCATCCAAGCTATTTTTGTTTCTATAAGGTTGACATGATAAATATATAAATAATTATATAAATTGAGAATCCAGCTGTGGAGATGACTTGCAATTTTACACTATACGCATGGCAGAGTGAAAATGCTTTACTGACCAGAGGGGTGGGTGTTACTATCCCAGAGGGAGCGGGTGTTTCATACGAATCCCATCCTGGGATTCCCTGCCTCACTAATTTCCTGGGATTTTCTGGGATTCCTGTCTCATTCATTCCCTAGAATTCATGCATGTTAATGTTTTGAATCAATCAAAAAAGGTTTATCATTTTCATGGCATATAATGCAAAACATTACACCACACAAACATCCATCAGGTTTTATTTACAGCATATAATTTATTCAGCAAATAATAATTCACATACTCCGTCCACCTTAAGGGTGTGTGAACTGCTAGTTTTAGTTTGATTGAAACCTTTTTATGCGAAAGAAATATAAGAAAATATTTTAAATTAATAATAACGACCCTGGTTATGTTTTTAACTTGGATATAAAAAATACATACTTTCTCCACAGCCACTGAAACGCACAGAACATAATGGACCAGGCCTGCGTTACCGCATCAGCTGGCAACAGCAGGGATTGGACAAAATGTGGAATGAAACCATCGTCATCAATGCTTCACACTACACGGTGAACGGGACACCCACATTTGTCCCATTTCACATCAGAGTTCAAGCCATCAATGATGTTGGTGAAGGTCCTATGCCCAATCCTGTGCTCGGCAATTCAGGGGAAGATTGTAAGTAACTTGTAGCGAGAACACAACACAGTCAAATAATGCTGATTGTTTGACAACAGAAGTAGCACTCTTTCTTTTTCCTTTTTTTAATCATAGTAGGCTTGGAATAATGGCTTTGTTTATGGAGATGTACTAAGTACCAGGGTATTTGGCATATATTCAACATACTTGCCAAGTACGGACTGTCACATAAATCAAACCCAGTCAGTGGAGAAATAAACAAGTCTTTAATCAGTCAAAACAGCAGCTGATTTTGTAATACAATTGGTTAATTTTAAGAAAATGTTGATGCCTTAATATACCGAAAAAGTAAATTAAAAACTTTACTCTGCAAAGGATTATCTTGCCTTCCAATTGTCAACACAGAAAACCTGGTTCCTTTATATTTTTCAATGTGTGTATGTCACAAATTTTGAAATATAACAGTAAAAAATTAAAAACCAAGCCTTCTGAAATATCAGAGGAGTGCCATAGACATAATATATTATTTCATGAAAGTGATGCAGGAAGATTCATCACATGAAACCATTACCTTCAATGCATTGAGTAAGAGGTGTGAATCCACCTTCCCCAGCCCCCACATGTGTTGTTTCGCTTAGTACAAGCTAAAGTACACACTATTTGATGAAAAATGCGTTTCTGCATTTCTATCGTGATTTGGAACAAAATGCATGCAAAATGTGCTCAAAACAAATATAAAAATGCTTCTGTTCAGCAAAATAAGATTGTTTTTGCATGAATAAGTTTCCCAGTGTAAAATATCTTGCTTTCCTTCGTGCAACCTAAAATAAACACTATTTGATGAAACCATGAGCGTCTGCATTAGAGGAGTGATTTGGAACAAAAAATGCATGCAAACGTGCTCAGAATTAGCATAAAAACGCTTCTGTTGGGCAAATAAGACAATTTTTGCATGAATAAAGTTCCCAGTGTAAAATGTCTTGTTTTGCATAGTACAAGCTAAAATACACACGATTTGATGAATTAATGAGATTCTACTAGAAGAGCGGTTTGGAACAAAATGCATGCAAAATGTGCTCAAAACAAATATAAAAATGCTTCTGTTCAGCAAATAGATTGTTTTTGCATGAATAAGTTTCCCAGTGTAAAATATCTTGCTTTCCTTAGTGCAACCTAAAATAAACACTATTTGATGAAACACATGAGCGTCTGCATTAGAGGAGTGATTTGGAACAAAAAATGCATGCAAATGTGCTCAGAATTAGTATAAAACGCTTCTGTTGGGCAAATAAGACAATTTTTGCATGAATAAAGTTCCCAGTGTAAAATGTCTTGTTTTGCATAGTAACAAGCTAAAATACACACGATTTGATGAAATTAATGAGATTCTACATAGAAGAGCGGTTTGGAAAAAATGCATGCAAAATGTGCTCAAAACAAATATAAAAATGCTTCTGTTCAGCAAATAAGATTGTTTTTGCATGAATAAGTTTCCCAGTGTAAAATATCTTGCTTTCCTTAGTGCAACCTAAAATAAACACTATTGATGAAACACATGAAGCGTTGCATTAGAGGAGTGATTTGGAACAAAAAATGTATGCAAATGTGCTCAGAATTAGCATAAAAACGCTTCTGTTGGGTAAATAAGACAATTTTTGCATGAATAAAGTTCCCAGTGTAAAATGTCTTGTTTTGCATAGCACAAGCTAAAATACACACGATTTGATGAAATTAATGAGATTCTACAATAGAAGAGCGATTTGGAACAAAATGCATGCAAAAGCACTCAGAACACACATAAAAAAGCTTCTTTGATGCAAATAAGACTGCTTTTCCATGAATGAGGTTCCCAGTGTAAAATGTTTTGTTTTGCTTAGTGCCAGGTTTTTTTGCTTAGTACACACACCATCTGATGAAAAACATGTGTTTCTCAATTTGTATCGTGATGTGGAAGAAAAAGCGTGCAAAAGTGCTCAGAACAAGCATAAAAACGCCTCTTTTAGGCAAATAAGACTTTCTGCATGAATGATGTTCCCAGTGTAAAATGTCTTGTTTTGCTTAGTGCCAGCTAAAATACACACTATTTAATGAAAAGCGCATGTTTCTGCATTTGTATAGTGATTTGGAACGAAATGCATGCAAAATATGCTCAGAACAAGCATAAAAATGCTTCCATTCGACAAATAAGACTATTTTTGCAGGAATAAGGTTCCCAATGTTAAATGTGGTTTTTTTTTCATACAAGCTAAAATACACATTATTTCATGAAAAACATGAGATTCTGCATTAGAAGAGTCATTTGAAACAAAATGCATGCAAAATGTGCTCAGAAAAAGTATAAAAACGCTTGTGTTAGTCAATCAAATAACTGACCAAATATAGCACTGGAGTATCAGGAGGAACAAACAGACAGAGATGGAGTCATTAGGAGGAACCTGGATAAGATTCGGGTTTCAGCTCTACCTCAATCTACCCTCAAACCCAACCAAGTGCAGCCAAGTGAACCCAACAAAAACTATTTGCAAGATTCACCCCTCCATAAAGAAAGAAAAAGAAAGAAAGAGATATTGCGAACAGAAACAAAGAGAGATAGGGGACAGAAAAAACATGCACACTCACACAAACAAACAAACACACACCAACAGAAAACAGCCACACTACATACCAATAGAAAGCACACACATCCACCCCCCCCCCACACTCACACCTGAAATAGTGTAATCCTCTTGCCGCCAGAAGAGGAGGGCATCCACATCGTGACCTGAGGAACCGGTCAAAACAGTAGTATTACCATGCATCAGCAATACTTCGGAGATTGGCGACCGTTTGCTGCAACCATTTGGAATCCGGGTCGCACACAAACCTCAAACAACACTCCACAGCTGTCTAGGCACAAACACAGGGTGAATAAACTTGACAAGATGAACGTGGTCTATGAAATCCCCTGTCAAGATGCCAACTCTGTGGGCCAGATATCCAAGCGACTTGCGACACGGTTAATGCAGCACCAGCAAGATGTAGCATGTGGAGACAAGCTTTCGCTGATAGTGGCACATTGTCACAATCTATATCACACCTTTGCGTGGGAAAACACAGCAGTGAAAGCCTCGGCACCCGTCCGGGTCAGCCAGGAAATTCTCGAAGCATGGCTTTCGGGCACACGGTCTATCAACCATCATGTTGACCTGCATGCTGCCTATCGAGGATTAGGCAATCGCCCACAGCCCCCACCCGCAGGTGTGAAGGCTAAACCCAATACACAAACCTGGATCAGACGTGGAACATGTGACACTGAACCTGTGACCCAAACATCCAGTACGGAAGCAAATCCACCCTCCAATCCCACTCTTTTGATTAAATCTGTCCCAAACCTCATGCTGATTGTTCACCCTCACAGCCCAATCGTGGCACGCAGCCGTTCCTGTTGGACGGAAGTACAGCTAACGTACATGCAGCTGCACATGCGGTTTTAAAAAAAATTTAACCTCTGAGGACGGAAGACAGTGGTTTTCTGAAACGCCAGGTTTTAATCAAGAATTTTATTATTATTTTAGGCTTAATGTGCTCTCTCTCTCTCTCTCTCTCTCTCTCTCTCTCTCTCTCTCTCTCTCTCTCTCTCTCTCTCTCTCTCTCTCGCACGCACATACATACATATATAGTGCCTATAAAAAGTCTACACCCCCTTTCAAAATTCTCACCTTTTGTTGCCTTATAGCAGTGATCTTCTCAATTGGTTTAGAGGCAGCCCACTTTTACCGATAAGACGTCAGTGTGACACCACTTGCAGGATTCCACATTGGCTGCTATTGGGCCCCGCCTCCACATACTCTTCTTTGTTGCAGTGAACTGGACTGCAAGTGTAATTGTTTGTATATTGCAACCATATCTTGATGTAGTTGTGTTACTTTTATGCTTCACATTGGAACACTCATTTGAAGCCATTGGGTAAATTTGATAGCATTTATGGCGGATTATGAGAGGGCATTTTCACATTTATGTATTATTGGTCGTACGTTGGGGCCACACTATAGGCCGCCAGTGGCTCCCAGGCCGTGCAATGAAGAATATGGCTTTATAGCCTGGAAGTAAATTGCATTAAATCAGACTTTTTCCACCTTTATTTACAAATTGTAACCTACAACTTCCAAGTGAAAAACAAATTCAACAAATTTCAGAAAGTTCATTAAAAATACAAAACTAGAATATTTTGGTTGGATAAGTGTCCACCTCTCATTTCACAGCAAACACTCAACTATGAGAACCAAGGAGCTTTCAAAAGACCTCTGGGATAAAATTGTGGAAAGGAACAGATCACGGGAGGGGTATAAAAATATTTCAACGGCCTTGACGATCCCTTGGAGTACAGTCACGACGATCATAAAGAAGTGGAAAACGTATGGTTCCACCAAGACCCTGCCTAGATCAGGCCATCCCTCCAAACTGGATGACCAAGTAAGGAAGTAAGTAACCAAGTAAGTAAGGAGGAGCACTCCACAATTCTGGCCTGTATGGTATGGTGGCAAGAAGGAAGCCATTACTCAAAAAAGCCCACCTTAAGCTCCGTTTGAGGTATGCAAAAAAACACTCCTGTGATTCTGAAGCCATGTGGCAAAAAGATTTGTGGTCTGACGAAACCAAGATGGAATTTTTTGGCTTAAATGCCAAACGTCGCGTTTGGCGCAAACCCAACACAGCACATCCCCCAAAGAACACCAACCCTACTGTGAAGCATGGTGGTGGCAGAATCATGTTATGGGGATGTTTCTCATCAGCAGTGACTGGAGCACTTGTCAGGATAGAAGGGAAAATGGATGGAGCAAAATGCAGAAAAACCCTAGAGGAAAACCTGCTGCCCTCTGCAAGAAAGCTGAAATTGGGACCGAAGTTCACCTTTCAACATGACAACAACCGAAGCACAGAGCCAAATCTACAATGGAGTGGCTAAGGAACAAGAAGCTAAATATCCTTGAGTGGGCCCATTCAGATCCCCGACCTAAATCCAATCGAAAAACTGTGGCCTGACTTGAAGAATGCTGTCCATCAACACTCCCCATGCAACTTGACTGAGCTTTGAGCAGTTTTGCAAGAAGAATGGGTAAATATTGCCCAATTAAGGTGTGCAAAGTTGGTAGAGACCTATCCCAACAGACTCACAGATGTAATTGCTGTCAAAGGTGCTTTCACCAAGTATTAACCTGGGGGGGGGGGGGCGGCACTTACCCAACCATGATATGCTAGTTTTGTATTTTCAATTAATTTTCTGAAATTTGCAGAATTTGTTTTTCACTTGGAAGTTTTGGGTTACGATGTGTAAATAAAGGTGGAAAAAGTCTGATTTGATGCAGTTTAATTCCAGGCTATAAGGCCTCAAAAGGTGAAAATTTTGAAAGGGGGTGTGGACTTTCTATAGGCACTGTAGTCTTGTCTGACAGTCTCTGTTAACATGGGCAGTCTGCGCCTGGATCTTTCATCTCACGAATGGCCGAAAGTTCTCCAACTACTGCGTTCAGTGAAATTAATCCACAACTTTCCCGTTCCCCCAAGGTCACCCAAATGAACCAAATTTGGTGGTAACACGCTTAGGAAGCAGAAGAATGGAATATGTTTTACATTTCTTTGTAAGAGAAGCAAGAGATATGTGGAGGAGAGGTGGACGGGATGTGGCGAACAAGAACAAACAAAGCGAGTCAACAGAAACAAATATGCATGTGCGGACACTAAATCATACTTCCAATGATGAATAAATAACAATCCTAACCCTCTGGATGCCCCAGACCAAACTCTTATGAAGCAATAGGGTAAGTAGGCAAGGACTTCGCAATGGCACGAAGAGAGGTGTGCAGGATGACGATGAAGCTTGGGAAAAGTAATGGTGCAGGTGCGAGGTAGTGGAGACAAGGGATTGTGAGGTGGTGTCCACATTTCCAGAAAGCAATCCTCTCTGTCCTGATGGCAAAGCACAGTAGAACATGAACAGAGCCAGCAAGATAAAGATGGAGAAAAAAAAGAGAACATGTTCTTTGTCAAAAAGGGTCCCACTCTGACTCTGTTTGCATGTGCAGACCCAGCCGTTGTGGACTTTGCATCTTTTTAACAGAGCTTCTGCATGGTGGGTCCTCTGGCCTGCACTCTGTTCTCTAGGATCGCCTTCACCTGCGGCAGGTCCCACTATTGGCTGCCCACTGCTTGTGGGAGGTGCCACCCTATGGTCCTCCTGCCGAAAGGGTGGCCACAATATAAATAAAGTTTTCCCCTCTTCTGGGCCCTACAGCGTATCTTGCTGCCATGGCTTGTGGTGCACCAGCCAGACAGATCGTAGTCGGTCCTTTTTCAAGCATGAAGTGCTTGCGTTGTGTTTGTTGCAGAATGTACTCACCTGGTTCCGCCCACCAAAAGAGTTTTTACTCTTACAATATTCTCCGAGCGATACTGTCTATAAATTACATATGCTACCCCCTCAGCATCACGTGTAACAAGACGACTTCCTCTGACATGTTGCTGATACATGGCAATTTAACCTTCTTGAAACACATGAACAATATTATTCCTACAACAATATATCTATGGATCCCACCTCCCTTCCACATCACAAAACATATATATATATATATATATAATATTATATATATTATATATATAATATATATATATATATATACACATACATATATATATATATATATATTTATACATATACATACACATAATATATATATATTATATATATTATACATATACATACACATACATATATATATGTGTATATATATATATTATATACACATACATCCATGGGGCCAAACTCTGTGCAGAGCGTAGGTGCTGCCTAAGCAGTCTCCTTGGCTATTGGGCACAATCCTGGACAGGTCACCACTCCGACAGAGGATACCAGCAATCTGGTACTCATTTTGCCGACCTGAGAAGGATAACAGGCAGAGTCAACCCAACCTGGTATGATTCAACAGCTCAGGGGATTTGAACTCAGGATCCTGAGTTTTGAGGATCCCAAGCTCAACATTTTTTATGTATGTATGTATGTATATATTATATATATATATATATATATATATATTTATATATACATACATGTAAAGGTGGATATGTATGTAATATATATATATATATATATATATGTACATATGTAAATATGTACATATGTACATACAGTATCTGGATTATACACTCGAACTGTCCCCTTCATGATAAACATTGTATTCATATTATGTATCCTATATGGTTCAAGACCACATGTTCCACTGTGTTTTTGACTCACTGAGATCCCTGTACTTGTTTGTTGTAATGATTTGCATTGTTTTTGCTACTTTTGGATCAGATCCACTGAAAGCACCTGAGGAGTTAAAGTTGGACTTCCTGAACAGCACAACACTCCAGGTGTCATGGAAACCCATTCCATCAGATTCTCTCAGAGGAAACCTGCGAGGGTACAAGGTACATTGAGCTAAATCAAGCATTAAATTTGTTTTTATGTACAGATACTGAAGATCATTGAAGTGCGAAGTTATAGTCATTAGATATGGTTTGTATACATCCTGCCATTAGGATGGTAGGGATCATGCATACAAGTGACATACACATATGCAATATTTTCTTTATTCAAAGTCGAGGCTCATGGAGGAGCAAAAGGACACAAGTATTTTGTGAATTCGACCAACACAAAATGACCGAGGGAATTGTCATCATATTATACAATGGTGACCTCTGCTGGCAGAAAGTGGTGCTACAACATGTGTAGTTGAGGTGTGGCAGGAGATGAGCAGGAATTAAAAAAAAATAGGATCATCAATTAAAATGGAAAATGGCAGAAAATATCAGTTAAAGGTGAATTTGAAACAGTGTAGGGAGGAACACCATTGGACAGACACTGGAAGGTGATACCACAAGTCGTGAAAGGGAACAACAAAGGAATGCAGGTAAGTCAGTAACCTGAACTTTTGAAGTTTGATTGGGAAGGTTGTTGTTGTTGGAGGTGGGGAGTGTTGAATAAATATTCACCGTGGTGAAGCTGGTAAGGGGTGGACACCTATTGTAAAAGAGTCGGAGTATCGGAGAATATCGTAAGATGACCAATCCATCTACGGTGACAAAGCAGTTCACCTCTTGATGAACTCTGCCAATGATTTCCAAAGCCTTGGCCTCCATGGCTTTTGGAAGTGAAATCTGCAAGACTACGAAAAAAATCAATAATATAATATGGATGGTGTCGCCATGTTTGGGCAGTTGCATCCCGCCTAGATGAATTTGAGTGAATGCTTCCAACTAATAGAATGCACACAGAACACAACAACATCATGCATAATTTACTCTTTGAAGAAATGTAATATATTTCACAAACCCAAATCATGGAAAAAAATTAATATTTCAATTCAGGGTGAAATGTATGTCATTTTCAATGATGGAATTATGATATATATATATATATATATATATATATATATATATATATATATATAAATGCTTGTGTGCATGTGATATTTGTTTGTGACAGTTTTATGCAGTCTGGTTGGGGAATGTATGCTGTAAACTGTGTGAGCAGAGAAAAGTAGGCAGTTCTCATTTGAATCCAATTCTGAGAAAAATATTCCACCCAAGTTTGGAAATGTATTGATATTTGTTCTGCAGATTGAATAAGTCATCTACATTTCACATGTGCAAGGGATGTTGTTGGGAGTTGCATTCATAAACATATGATTGAGAATTCAAAGAGAGTTTGCAAGGGTAGGAGAGAAGGAGTTTGTGATCGATGTTGGGCAGATTAGATAATAATAGTGAAGAGAAGAGTGATACTCAAACATGTAAGATAATGAGGCGGTGAAAAATGTTCTCATCTTTGTTTTTCAAATGTGAAGATGTCCCCTTATATGAAACGTGATGTGTTGCACCAGTTATGCTACTGGAAGGTGTTGGAGCTCGGAAATCAGAGAAGACAGGAGGCTTCAAAACAAGAGTTAAAGATACCTCCTGAACAGTTACAAATATTGGTGACAGGCCTCGAGAGTTACAGTCTCTACAAAATGGATGTCAGGGCTTACAATGGCAAGGGAGATGGACCGTCAACACCAGTTAAAGATTTTGAAACACCAGAAGGAAGTGAGTGTTTAAAATGGAATTGTTTTCGTCTGCCATCACTGCTTATTTGTGTATTATATTTTAGATTCTTCACCTTAGCCAATAGTAATACTGTTTGACTTTTGTTCTGTTAATAGATGATGATACACAGTCACCATGCCAAAAAATGCATTGTGTCAGTGATGCAATTCCATCGATATTGTTTCAATGAACCACAATCAACGTCACCCTTTAGTCATTGTGCCCAAAAGTTTTAGCGCAAGATTATCTTCATATACAACTTGACATATGTTACCAACAAGCGCTGCTTTCGAATCTGCAAAATAACTTATCATTTCATACTACATCTCCTCATATCTCCTTGTGTCATATATATGATAGTGAACAGGCCACCTATGTTCTTGTTAGACAAGACGGCAAATTTTATTTCATCACAGTGATCTCTTTGTCAGTATGACAAGATTCCATCCAGATCTCTTGTGGTATCATAAAATAAGAGTTGTGCATATAAACTAAATTGAGAATTTCGACATTTTGACATCATATGACTGTAATTCGCCATTTGTCGTCTGCTGCAGGCAATGCCAAATTTAATGTAAATGGTGCCAGTGCAGTTAAATTCTGCGAATGCAAAAAGCATTACATCCACAATTCTTAAACAAGATAGCATTCATCAAAAATTGTTTGTTAATCTGTAAAAAATCGCATTCCTATCCTATGTATGACTAATTGATAAGAGCAACAAAGAGTGCAAATCATATTTTTGACCATGATCTTGACAGAGAGACTTTTCTATTGACTTTCTTCTGTACTTTTAAGTCAAATAATATAAATGTGTGCGTTATATCACTGTGGTCTAGTGTGGATTAAATTACCTACCAGACCACAAATGGGGTCTCCCTCTTGTTTCACACATCAGGTGCTGCATCAATGAGTGCTCCTTCCCTTATATGGATGTTAAGTAACTGGATGTGCTGTATCCTCGCATTAACTGGTGAACATTAAAGATCCCACAGTGTCTTTTGTGAAAAGTAGGCAAATTATTGCCAGCACCCAGCACAAGTTCCAAATTCCTGTCATAAAATGGTAGGTAGCAAGTGGTCTGGTCTTCTTTGGAATTCCTTAAGGCCCTGTCACACCTTGACGTTTTAGCCAGCGTATGGCAAGGTATCAAAATGTATGTAAAAACGCTGGCGTACGCTGAACTATTGATGTTTTTTTTCCAGTTTTGGACGTATTCATAACGAGTTGGACTATGCATAACGTATTAGTAAGTACACAGAACGTTTCGATAACATATAGATAATTATATCAATGAATGCTGAGCGTGTTGTCGGCGTTCACAACCTATGCCCAACGATAGTCTAACTTATGCATATGCGTGCGGCAGCGTATCGCCGACGATCACGTGGCGTAGGCTATTAATAGGCTGCGCTCGACGATTCAAATCATAACCGCACTAGACATCGAAGTGTCAAGCCCTGTCACACCTTGACGTTTTAGCCAGCGTATGCCGACGTATGAAAAATTTTCCGAATACTGGCACACGTCGAATACGTATTGGGTAAGTTTTGTATACGTTAAGAGCACGCTGAAGCACGCTGGCATACGTCTAGTACACGAGTACGTCGACAAATTTCAGATGTTGAAAATTTTTCGACGTATCCAGCGTATGACACACGTTCCGCATAGCTGGCCATAAGTTGTAGGCACGTTACGCGATCGTTGACACACGTCGACACGCGTTACTTGTAAGTTACTCATAAGTCGAAACACGTCGAGGTAATGTTTAGCGTCAGTGTTCCAGACTCCTTGGTTTTTTTTTTGTTTGTTTGTTTGTTTTCTTCGGTATGACGGTGATGTTGACACTTCGATTTCTAGTGCGGTTATGATTTAAATCGTTGAGCGCGCAGCCCATTAATTATAATATATAACCACACTAGAAATCGAAGTGTCAACATCACCGTCATACCGAAGAAAAAAAAAAACCATGAGTCTGGAACACTGATGCTAAACATTACCTCGACGTGTTTCGACTTATGAGTAACTTACAAGTAACATGTGTCGACGTGTGTCAACGATCGCTAACGTGCCTACAACTTATGGCCAGCATATGCGGAATGTGTGAGTCATACGCTGGCAGACTCGAAAAATTTCAAGCATGGAAAATTTGTCTAACAGCTCGGCGTACTCTACGCCGTATGCCAGCGTACTACGACATATGCCAGGTGCCTCTAACGTATACAAAACTTACCCATACGTATTCGACGTGTGCCAGCGTTTTAGACAATTTTTTCATACGTCGGCATACGCTGGCAAATTGTCAAGGTGTGACAGGGCCTTTAAACACAGGTTATCTCATTGCTTCCTATCTTTGAGTATAGTTGTTTTGTTGCCTGCAGCTCATATACTGCAAACACATTCACACTTGTATGCCACATAGGAACATTTTGTATGCCACATATGAACATTCATCTTTGGCTATGGAGGGCAACCATTACATCAGTTTTACTCCACTCACACTGTCTATTCATCAATGCATTTGTCAAAGTCATGTCACTTTTATATAACACAAATATCAAGATAATAAGAGATTCTTGCTACTACAAATAAGTGGTATCTTCACTAGAATGTTCACTTATTGCCTGGATGATTGCATTGTGTGATGGCATGGAATTTCTATTAGAAACATGATGGCATCCATATTATGCTCACCATAATAAATTAGAAATTATGCTCAAACCATGGAAAGTATGCCAAACTAACCTGCTGAATTTGGATCCATATCACATCAACGTCAAAGCATCATCATGTTTACATCCCAAACATCATCACATTTAAGTTCTTTAACAATGGTGGCCTTGTTAGTAGGTTCCCTATTTTGTAATGACCTTGAGAGTGTAAAACCCCTGAAATATATTTTGTCAGTACTGAATAACACAGTGCATGTGAATGTTGCTCAAGCAGCTCTCACTAATCCCTGGTGTGAAAAAGTCACCAAACATTTTAACTAAGGACTTTGTTAAAATTTACATTGGGAATTAGTGATTATGCCAGGATAGCATTTATTTCTCCAGCTTCCTCACTCATGTATATTATTTGATTTTGTCTTCATACATGTTTTGTTGTCATTTGATTTTGTGCTCCACAGCTGAAGCATTTTCTAATTTTACCGAGATAACAAAAATTCATATGCAATTCTATTTTTTTTAAGGCTATCAAGATGCTCTTTTCAGAATTTGTGCATTGCAAGTTTGTGATCCCACCAATATAAACATACAGCACATGCATGCTTATGGAAAAATTCGTGATATTTTGATTGTGCATTTGCAAACAATTAATGTTGTGATGTCAGCCTCAAGCAGAATTTAGTGTTGGAATAGCCTCCTAGTATTCGAGTCAATAATTCCAAACCTGCTTGTGCAGAGAAGTCTTCAGTTTTCCACTCTTCAGTGAGTCTCTTTGTCTGCTAAATAAAAATAATGCTGTTCCTCACAACAATCACAAGAGATTATTCAACATTAACAGCCTTTCCTAATCCACCTACATTGAAATTACTGTTTTAAATGCTACTAGTTATATAACAACCTATACTAGACTTTGATTTTAATTGTAAATTTTAAAAATATTGTATACCTAAAAAAAAAAATTAGAATCTCAGTAACTTGTAACTTATTGACTGATATCCCAACTGGATCGTCAGCTGGGCTCTATTCTTCATCAATGTCCTGACCCATTCATGTAGAACCTCTCCAAACGTGGACATTTATTGTTTAACTCATATAAAAGCCCGTCAAAATGACGGTTGTAATTATTTTATTTGAAATATTCAAACAGATTGAAAGATATGATGTTTCGTAGCAAGAAAAAGCATTATCTTAAAACGCTACATGTACAAATGTGACCTAATTTTCTTTATCTTCTGGGATGTTTCATTTTGATGTTACAGCCTTGTGAGCATGCCAAAGTCTGAAGCCTCAGCCTAGCGTCAAGTGTGCTTCTATCTTCTTTATTTATTTGACATCCTACAGACATAAATAAACACTCGTTTTACTCTGTGCATGTTGTACATCATGTGCAGCTAATTTCACCTCCCTGAACCTTGTATTTATTGTTATTTATTAAATGTTTCTGTACACCACTCTTGAGGCTCAGTTTGCAATTCACCATCTGCATTTCCCATAGAAGAGACATAATCACTCTTTTAAGAAAAATATGTTTCGAGTTTTTTATCCTGAAAAATAAACCGGAGTGAACACACAATCATGTTAAAATTTGGCCTTTAAAACCCTACTTTAATCGTCTTTATGAGGGGGGATGGACAAATACACAAGCACACTGTTTTCTGTTGGTGTGTGTGTGTGTGTTTGTGCGAGTGAGTGAGTGTGCTTTTTCTGTCCTCCATATCTCTTTCTTTCTTCTGTCCTCCATCTCTCTTTCTTTCTTTCTGTTCTCCATCTCTCTTTCTTTCTTTTTATTTTTCTACAGAGGAGTGAATCTTGCAAATAGTTGTTGTTAGGCTCACTCGGCTGTGCCTGGATGGGTTTGAGAATAAAGGAGTGGCAGCTGAAACCCGAATCCTATCCAGGTTCCACCTGATGACTCCATCTTTGTCTGTTCCTCCTGATACTCCAGTGCTGTATTTGGACAGTTATTTGATTATATATTATAGGTTATTGAATGCACATCTACAGGGTGAGTCATAAGTCCCAGGACACCATTTTCGCTGCTTATACAAGATTTGTTTATCTGCATTTATATTGTTTTCTTTGATTTTTTTTCAGATAATACAATTAATACATTAAACCAAGATGACAGACACCAGTCCACTTACAGTGGATGAGACACTGGTAGCAGTGGTGTGGCACCATGAGAGGAGAAACACAAACAAGATGATGAAACAGGTGCAAGAGACTTTGAGGAGCGTTTTTGAAAGCCAGCACCATCAAAATTATATCTACGTCTTTGGGGAAAAAAGGCCACTGTAAATGGACTGGTGTCTGCCATTTTTGTTTAATATATTACTTTTATTATCTGAAAAAAAGAAAGAAACCAGTAGAAATACATGGTATAAACAAATCTTGTACAAGCAGCTAAAACAGGTCCTGGGACTTATGACTCACCCTGTAAATTGAAGCTGCCATGGTTCTTTATTTTGTCAATATGGTTCACCTTGAGCACAAATATAGATACGTCTTCGAGTTATGCAAGATTACATTACACTGTATGCTGACTTTGTATGGTGATCAACCTCTTTGACCTACCTATACAGTACCAGGACAACCAGAAAACCTGGAGGTTCAGAGCTCAGGAATAGACTCTGTGAGGTTAACCTGGATGCCCCCTTCCAAGCCTGGTGGTATCCTCACTGGTTTCAAACTACTCTACCAATACAGTGAGTCATGCTACACCGGATACACACTCGTACTCAGTGAATCCTAGGTTTCTTATTGATCCTGACCACTTGATTGACAATGTATTATGTCTAAATAATTGAAAAATACATTATTTTGGGTTGGCATCATTTTTTAAATTTATCATTAATGACAAAACTCTTATAGCTCATTTGCACTGTGATGCAGTGCCATTCCAAAGGGTTGTGGACAGAAGACTTCAGTTTTCAGCTCATCAATGAGCCTCCATCTCTGTTAAATAAAAAGACAAATTATACCCCAGGGTTGGCGTGATAGTCTGTTGGTATGCACACCCAGCAGCAGAGCTGTTTACCCTGGGTTTGAATATCAGTCCAACTATAAACTGTCATCTTGGTGCTTCACAGACATGATGATACATCAATCTGTGTGCTGTCCCTGAGATAGATGTTAAATTTGGTGTTCCATCTGCTGGAATTAGTTGGTGGACCCAAAATATCCAAGGGTGTTGTTTGAGAAGAGCAGTCGAGCTATTGCCAGTACCATGAACAAATTCAAATTCCTACTTTAGCCAACAGGGGGCACTGCATCAGCACACAAGGTGATAGACACACAAGGTGGTTGTTGTAAGCAGCAATTTTATATGAACAGAAAGACGATGAATAAGTGACATTACACTGAAAATATAAGATTATAATATGATCAATACACAAGATGATTGCAGTAAATTATTTATGAATGATCTTATAAAGTGGTGTAATGATGTTTTATTTTTTAATCTACTTTTATGCTGGCATACCTCTGATTCGCAGTGGAATCTATTGCCTCTAAAATTTAAAGTCTTCGTCGGCTTTCGCTATTCGCTCTGGAATTTGCAGCCTTTTGCCATTTGCAATGAAATTAAGTGTATTATTAGGATTTTATAATGTTTGGAAAGTTGGACCTTGATGTAGAGCTGGACGTCCCTATTGAAAAGGTAGTGACTACTTTGTCACCCGATTGATCGTGTTTGGTCCAAAAGCAAGCTGCCAATTATGACCAAGGATGCACCTGAATTCTCTATATTCTCCAATATAGCAATGAAAATTGGGCATGCTACGTATGACAGACAAGATGATTGAACTCCTTCCACATGTATTGCCTCCATAAAATAATTTGTCTGCAGTGGAAGGATAAAATTACCAATACTGAAGTGCTGGAATTGGCAATGATGCAGACATTGTTCATGTGCTGAGCAAAGCCAACTCTGATGTATTGGTCACTTGAGCTGAATGGATATTGGACAGCAAACATGCAGATGCTCCTCAGCCAATTTGAAGACCAAAGTTACAGTTAAAATATCTCTGCAAAGGCAATCTGGAGTCTTTTGAAATATCCATAATCTGAGAATAAACTGCATCAAAACGTGCTGTCTGGAGAAGAGTACCGAGCACAGGTGTTTTAGGCCAAAAAAATAAAAGTTTTTGAAAATTTTCATTGAAAAGTTGGATTTTTGGGGGGGTATTTTTGTTTATAATTGCTATATAGTGCCGTAGCCTTTGTCTCTAAGTGAAAGGTCATATTAAATTATCCCTGACCCCATTCCTTCGTGGCTGAAGGGAAGTATTTTAGGCCCCCACAAAAAATAAAGATTTGATTTATTCAAAATGCCAACAGGATTAGAACAGTACCAGGCAAAGCCAGGTACTCCTGCTGGTATCCCACTATATTAAGTCAGGCAATTCTCTGTATGTATGTATTTACTGTATGTGCATATAAAAATTGTAAAGAAAAATCAGGGCTGGCTTGATCTCCACCAAATTTTGCATACGTGTTGGTACTACCCAGGATAACCACCACGTGCAAGTAGTGGGGGAGACGACTTGCCAATTTTCCCGAGGGGAGTGATTGTTTCCAGTTACATAAAACAACAATAGCTGCCAAGAGATCCAAGCAGAAAAGTCGTGTCTCACTGCTCAATGGCCTTGCAGCAAAGTTCTGGTTTTCCTTTTGGCCTAGGCTCATGGCACTATTCATTTACATGGTTTTCCACAAAGCACTCTTCCATATAGGATCTGATACACCGAAAGCTGAGGATGGAACACTTAGGAAAGTCCAACATACAAGCCATCGTCACACCATTTGAAAGCCTTTATCCCTGAGCAGGGGTCAGCATTTTTGCGGGCTGCAATCATGGTACCCTTTCTTGTGGAAATGTTTTTATGGCCGGATGCCCTTCCTGACGCCAACCCTTTAGTCGCCTTCGACCCTGTAGGGATAATTACCAGTATTCTGGTGCTCATTTCGCCGACATTTGGAAGGATGACAGGCTGAGTCAACCCCCCTGATGCTAACTCAGCGGCCAGCGGGGCTCGAACTCAGGACCCCGAGGATCCCAAGCCACCGCCTTAACCACTAAGCCACACCAGGCTCACCAACAGACAAGCCATATGTAACAACAATGAACTCTCTGATAACAATGAACGTTGACTGACTCGGCCTGCATTATATGATTAACTCGTCACGATTGTTGATTAACTTCACGTGATGCAGCATTGCCCCAGTAATACAGTTATATCATATTTTGGCCATGTCATGGAAACATTACAATCAATCATTCAACCCACAATCCTTTCAATTTAAGTTTTTCATTTCACACACACACACACAAACACACACAAACACACACACACACACACACACACACACACACACACACTTCTGGTTGCATTACAGATCAAACTTTTAGTGTGTTGTCCGACCACAATTTGAATGTGACGTGTAGTTTGATGTTCAAAAGAAATAGAGGATTTAAATGGAGACAAGGGGGATAATGTTATCGGTTTGCGGTGGTTCCTGGTTCAGGAAAAAGGCCGCAAATGGGGACACCACCAAAGTTTGGGAATTGGTACAATGGAGACAAGGGGGATAATGTTATTGGATCATGGCAGTTCCTGGTTCAAAGGGGAAAGTTTTTAAAGTTTAAAATGTTTTCGACCACAAATGCACGATTGCAGTTTCATCAAAGATGCTTATAAATTTAAAAAAATGACAACACCAGGTACCGTTTCCAATTTATTGAACAATGCATTTTAAGTCCCTTAACCATACTGCACCGTACTGTGAAATGAAAAAAACAACAACAACATATACCATTTCATTTTTTTTAGCTCGCCTGTTCGAAGAACAGAGAGCTATAGCGATACCCCGCCGTGAACATGAGCGTCAGCGTCAGCTTGAGCGTGAAAATGTTAAAGTTTTTGGTGCAAGATATTATTTTTCTAATGTTTTTATCTACCACACTATTTTTTACTGATAACAATATACAAATACATATATGCTTTAAAATTATTTGGATCAGACTTCACTGCAATGCTTTATAAAAAACATTATTAGACTAGTCTTTTAAAAACGATAAATGATAAACAGGCGAGCATTGGGTGGCTTTGACACCAACTCTCTGGTTATATAATACAGCAGGGGTACTCGGCATTGCCCAATGTTACCCGGTCAATTTTTAGTGGGTGGCCAAAACACTTCCCTATACCACTAAGGAATGGGGTCAGGGAACATGTAATATTCCCTTTCACGTGGCTACAAAGGCTTAGACACAATAGAGTCATTAACCAGAGAGTTGGTGTCAAAGCACCCAATGCTCGCCTGTTTATACATTTATCGTTTAAAAGACTAGTCTAATTAATAATATTTTTATAAAGCATTGCAGTGAAGTCTGATCCAATAATTTTAAAGCAATATATGTATTTGTATATTGTATCAGTAAAAAATAGTTGGTAGATAAAAACATTAGAAAATAAATATCTTGCACCAAAAACTTTAACATTTTCACGCTCAAGCTGACGCTGACGCTCATGTTCACCCGGGGTATCGCTATAGCTCTCTGTTCTTCGAACAGGCGAGCTAAAAATGAAAAACACAGTCCGTCCATAAAGCATTCATGGAAACCTCGCTGACCACCCGAGTGACGATATGTCTATTAATTACATACAGTTTGAATGTCAGTTGCACCCTGACTAAACGTACATCTATTAATTATGTACTCTTGGAATACAGCATGCTTTTTAACTGTTCAACCTTTTAGGGACCTTTGAATACTCTTTAAGAGCCGCAAGACCCCTAAAGTCCCCATCCATCCATCCATGGGGACCATACTCTGTGCAGGGCATTGGTGCTACCTAAGTAGTCTCCTTGGCTATTGGGCACAATCCTGGATAGGTCGACACTCCGACACAGGATACCAGCAAGCTGGCACTCATTTTGCCGACCTCGGAAGGATGACAGGCAGATCAACCCCACCATGTGTTAATTCAAGCAGCTGAGTGGGATTTTTTACTCAGACTCAGGATCCCAAGCCACCACCCGAACCATTACCAACACCAGGAATAAGACCACCAAGACCCAGAAAGACCCTTATTGTAACCCCCCCAATGCCCTTAAGACCCTAAGACTTTTTAGACCCCAAAGACCCTGTAGACTCCAAGACCCCTAAAACTCTGAAGACCCTGAACACCCTAAATATTTCTGTGACAGGGAAAATAAGTCAGAAAAAGTGGTGGAGAAACACCGTTCAGGAGAGGGTAATAAAGATTTCAAAGTCACTATCCCTTTAGTATGGTAATATCCATCATTAAGAAGTGGAAAATGTATTATACCACCCAGACCCTAACCAATCAGGTCGCCATTCAAACTCAGCAGCCGGGCTAGCAGGAAACTGGTTCGGGATGACACTGTAAATCAAACAATGGATCTGCAAGGCTCCAGTCCGAGATGGGGGGGGGGGGGTCAGTGTTCATTAATTAACAATATCCCGTTCCCTTCACAAAGCTGGCCTTGATAGACAGGTGGCAAGAAAGAAGCCATTGCTGAAAAAGGCGCACCTAAAAGCTCATATGGAGTTTGCAAAAAAGTATCTTCGTGATGCTGCAGGAATGTGGAGAAACGTTTTATGGTCAGGTGAGACAAAAATTGATCTTCTTGGTCTAAATTCAAAGCGTTATGACCGGCGAAAGCCTACCACTGCACATCACCCAGTCAACACCATCTCTACTGTCAAGCATGGTTGTGGCAGCATCATGTTATGGGGCTGCTTTTTATCAGCAAGGACTGGGAAGCTTGTCAGGATAGAAGGGACAATGAACGGTACAAGTTAGAGGGGAATCCTTGATGAAAACCTGCTTGAGTCAGCCATGAATCTGAAACTGGGTCAGAGATCCACATTTCAGCAGGACAGCAATCCAATGTACAAAGCCAAAGCCACATTGGAGTGGCTGAACAAGAATAAAATAAATGTTCTTGAGTGGCCCAGTCAATGTCCTGACTTGAACCCAATTGAACATTTATGGCGAGACGTGAAGATTGCAGTCCATCAACGATCCCCATCAAACTTGGCAGAACTCGAGCAATTTTCACGTGAAGAATGGGCAAAGATTTCACCATCCCACTGTGTAAAGCTGGTATACTGTAGTGTAGATCTACCCAAAAACTCTCATAGCAGTCATTGCTGCAAAAGGTGCTTCCAACAAGTTCTGACCCCTGGGGATGAATACTTTTGCAACCAGTGAATTTTGATTTGTACATGTTTTTTGCAGGTATTCCTGACATGTAACCTCCTTCAACCACAACAGTGTTTATTTTGATCTCTTCAGTTATGAATAAAATAGTTCATTTGGAAAAATTGTTTCTACATAATTCGTAATTCATATAAATGTAGCATTGGTGGTAGGGGTGAAAACTTTTGCAGGCCACTGTGAGTATAGCACCATACAAGGAATTTTATCATTGTGCAATAATTCCAAACTTGCTTCTTTCTTTCTGGAATTGTAAACCATCCCTTTGTATTTTTCCATTTTTCCAAAAATCGTTTTCCCAGCAGTGGAGTCGTCTAAAAAAATTCAATGCATAATACCTGACTGGACTTTTTATTATTATTATTATTATTATCTCTATTATAATACCAAGCTTGCACACTAAAAACTCGGCTCGCCGTCACACGATCCCTATGAAATTGCTGTGGCACTTAGCGGACATGCCGACAATGTTTGGGAAGTCTTGGCGTTCCATAGTACCACTTGCATTTTGCACAATGCGTATTTTTGTCATTCCCCGTGTACGGTCTGTCGTCTGCTACCAGCTATGTTGTACTGCTATCCCGTGCATGTGCACGGGTATCGCTAGTTATTATAATTATTATTATTATCCTACAACCTACAATGCACTGTCAGTGTTATAATTTCATCAAAGATTTCTCTTTCTGTGCGTACATTGCAGTCAATGAAAGCAAAGAGCCGGGCCAATCCCATCAGGTGGTCAATATCCTCGCAAACACAACAGAGTGGACAGTGGGTGGACTACAGCACGAGAGCCGCTATCGCTTCTCCCTGTGTGCACACACACATGTAGGCGAGGGCAGTGCCGCCATCCAAGAGGGCAGTGCCAACAGAGGTGCCACACACAGTTCTCATGTATCAAAGAAAATAAAATAGAAATTTTATGGTCAAATGAAAAGAAACACTCTTTCAGGAAAAAGTTTGCTAAAAAAATATCGTGTTTTTCTGGTTTTTTTTGCATGTTTGAGGCTCGTGGAAGAGAAAGGTGATGGATATTATGAACCAACAATAAACCAACAACAGTTGTCCACAATAAGCAAGGAAATAAAAAATAGGAAAAGATGAGAGAGAAGAGGGAATGAAACACTGCAACCTGCAAGTAAGGGGGTTCGGTTATGAAGAGTTATGGGGTGTAAAAGAAATGAGGAATAATAAGTGGTTAAGAATTAGGGATGACATCAGATGGCAGTGCTCTGCCTGCTTGATTCCTTGGAGGAATGCAAGGGAGAGAACAGCCTCTGGAAGGCAGTCCCACAGATGGGAGAAGTGAGGAATAAAATAACTTATATGTGTAGGCAGCCATGACTTTGGTATTTTAACCAGGAGGGGACTACTGGAAGAACATGTGCACCCTATATTTGCTAGAAAGGGTTGGAGAGCTGAGAGAACAGAAGCTAAACAGAAGGATTGATGGTACAACAACGAAGAAGCCACCAACCTGCCTGCAATGTGATACCGACAGATCCTGTGCTTTGGCCTCATCGCAGATTCCAATAATGTAAAGAGCTTTAGTTTCCACAAAATACAGGAGAGAAAGATGTGATGCTGGGCTGCCAGCCCATGGAGAAGACGGTAATCTACTGAACTACAGCCAAAGGCCTTGTGGACTTGAGGGTCATTATTTAATATTTTTTCAAGGAAATAGTTGCAACAGTGCATGCACAGTGTCTTGCTGGCTTTCGAGCCATGCTTTGCTTTGTGGTTGGCCCAAGAGATGTCATTGTTGATGAGGCCCAGAAGTTCAAGAGACTGACCCTCTTACAGCGGTTGACCATGGAAATTGGAGACGGATTCATTTGACGATCCTGCTGGAGAAACGGCTGGGTGAGACTGAGATTTTGCATGATTGAAGGCCATGTTTGATTTATCACACCAGCTTGTTATCATTTCCAGATCAGTAGAGAGTAACTCAGCTACTTTCTGACTTTCAGTGGAACAAAGTACTGAAGGACACAATATGGAGTCATCTGCATAAAGGATGAGTGAGTTTTTCATCGCATTTGAGAGGTCGTTGATCGAGATGAGAAACAAGATCAGGCCCAAGACACTGCCTTGGGGTACTCCAGCCTCGACTGGGATAGGAAAGGAAGGGAGAGGGTTGCACTGATTGCAATGTGATGACTGTGTGAGTGCATAAAGTCAGAAATCCAGGAATGAAGATGGTATTGTATGCCGCAATGAGAGAGATTGGCATTCCTCTTCTCACCCCATCATTTGCATCTATGATTTTTTTTTTTGTCAGTCTGTTTCTCCCTGCCCTTCAATCCATCTGTTGCTCTGTCATTTAGCTCTTCAATGAGCGTTGACCTCTGTAGAGAAAAATGTGTTCATACAAAACATGAGAACTTATCATTTGTTCCAGAAAAGAGCATGTTAATTTTAAGGCTTTGACTCTACTCATAATGGTATCGTAACGTTTCAGTCTTAGCCATGAGTCCCCATTATTTTTTTTTCATTTACAGGAGTGAGGCTCATGGAAGAGCAAGGTAAAACTGACAGTTGGAAAAGCATCAAGGGAATGAATGAACAGGAAAAGGGGAGAAGGGGGAAGGAAACCCTGAAACTAGCAAGTATGATGGTTCTGTTAGGAAAGGTCAATGGGGAAATAAAGGTCATGGCTCAGAATTAGGAATGACAAGAGATTGTGGCAAACTGCTTGCTTGAACCCCTGGAGGGAAGAGTGAGACAGAACAGCCTCAGGGAAGTGGTTCTGTAGACCGGAGAAGCAAGGAATAAAAGAATTGAGGTGTGTTAACAGACAGCCTGGATTTTAGAAGTTTAACTAAGAGGGGGTTACTGGAAGAATGTGTGCATCATGGAGGAGAGAAGGAGGGTCGGAGGACTGAGAGAGAGCAGAGGGAGCAGTATCGGAGAATAAACGGTTAACTCCCCCTTTGAAACTATGTCCTCCTTCCAAACTTTTTTCCACCTTCACCAGGATTCTATTTAGTTCAGCCATGAGATAATAGGTATACATGATACACACTCTTATCACCTTCACATTACCTTTTTAGCTAGAGTGATGAGTTGAAGTCAGTTTATTCCTGACACAATAATAAATCACATATTGCTCATTCCATAAAGAAGCATTGAAAAGAATGCATAATGACTAAATTTACACAAGACTGGGGGAATCGGTGTCAATATCAAGACAAAACAATGATGTCTAATCTTTTTTTTAATGATTGCACAATTCATTGTATGTTTATCGTCCTGGATTTATTATCCCTTTTGAATAATCGATCCTTTGATTAATTTTCAATCCCAATGTTGTTCTAAACTTTTTAATTTCCCAATGTGATTAAAAAATATAACTTTTACTGATGTTATGAAGAGTTTTGTTTTTCCATTTTCAGGCAAAGTTTTGAGCTCCCGTCTGCCACTGACGAATAAGGGCTGGTTCATTGGCCTCATGTGCGCTATTGCCCTTCTCGTCCTCATTCTGCTCATCATTTGCTTCATTCGGCGAAGCAAGGGTGGAAAATATCCTGGTATGTTTTCTAGAGTTGTAGCTGAGAAAAATTTCAATGAGTGAAGTACCTGTTTTTCACTGTGTAATGCTCATGCATGGAAAGACGTGTATGGCAACAGGTCTTTCCATGAGCATATATATATATATATATATACCTCGTATATACACAAAAGCTGGATCACCCAATCAAGATCGGGTTATTTAAATTTCAGTAAACCATCAAGAAGATTTGCTTACTGAAGCAAAAATTAAGCTGCAGCAAGAATTAAAAAAGCGGTAGCAAAAATTAACACGAGTGCACCATGGCAATGTTGGGACAAGTACCTCATTTCCTTGTTTGAAGTCATTTTCTTGATTTTCAGACTTGCATGTAAATAATTGCCTTGTGAGGGTGGGGAGTTGTGCACATTACCCGCACATTAGGTAACCCCACCATGGTATATATTGTCCAGCATGTATTATTGTCAGACCAGGCCAGATCATATCTGTGACTTGATACAAGTATCATGTAAACCTGTACTAACCTGTTTTATAGCCGGGTTGGCGGCGACTAAACCATCTCCCCCACCAGGTTTTCTGGTGAGGAGGGTGTATGACATGCACACCCAGCAGGATTAAAAACAAAACCTATCAAAGGGTGGAGGAGCTCCTTGTGAACCAACTGCCATCCATATGTAGTGCCCAACTGTGTCTGCGGGCGTCCTACTGCAGTTGGATTACTTTTTTTTTTTAGGAGTTTGGTGGCAGGATTTGCACTGCGGCCACCGTAAAAAACCTTCACGTCACAAAACAAAAGAAACCCGAAAATAAAATTGGAGTACCTCCTGTGCAGCTTCCTTCTGCCAGGCAGCTCACCAGATGACAGGGTTGGGGAAAATCCTTCAGCACCCACACTCTCTGATGATCGGAGGAAAACCATGGGGTAACCTTCCCAGGTGAGATTGCAGTCGTGTGTGATGGGGGTGGTGCTGAGGTGTCGTCCACCAGACGGCGGTCTCCTTTGGTTAACCTGAGGCGGTCCCTTCGGGGGTGCCTGGAATGTCCTATCCCTAAGAGAGAATGATCATCTGTCTCTGTTATCATCTGAGCTCAAGCGTTTGAACATCGGTATTGCAGCACTCTCTGAGGTTCGGAGACCAGAGAGTGGCGAGATCATGGCAGATGGTTACACTTACTATTGGTCTGGTCTCTCTGATGGTGAACATGCCCAAGGAGTTGCTGTAGCTGTGTCCAATAAGCTGATTCCAATGGTAATTGAAGTAACACCGGTCAACGAGAGTATTATGAGACAAAGGATTCATCACTCCTTCAGTGTTGTTTCTCTGGTATCTGCATATGCTCTGACTGAGGCGAGTGATCTCACCGTGAAGGACACATTCTATGCCATGCTCGAATCTGTGGTTGATGAGTTGCCCAGACGAGACACTCTTCTAGTCTTGGGGGATTTCAATGCATCAAGTGGAACACATAGGGATGGTAATGAGACAAGTGTTGGTCCCCATGGGTCTGGAACTGTGAATCAGAACAGCACTAAGTTCCTAGACATTGAAAGAAGTCATGGACTTAGGATGGCCGGTTCATGGTTTTAGTACTCACAGGCTCATCGCTGCACTTGGGTTTCCAATGCTGGTGGTGTGGTAAAGGAGATTGACCATGTGCTCATTGATGGTCACTGGAGGATGATCCAGAACTGCAGGGCCTACCGGAGTGCTCAGTTTCTCAATACCGACCACAGTCTTGTTGTAGCAACTCTGAAGTTACAACTTACATCCGGGAGAATGGTGCCATACCAGCCTCAGCTGGATGTTGGCCTGCTCAATGATGACAGGGTCACCGAGGAGTTTGTGAACAGACTGAGTGGGGATTTGGGGGGGGGGGGTCTGAGTGCTTTGGGGAATCCTAAAGAGTTGTGGAGTGCTTTAAGGACCATGATCCTTAATGTTGCCGGTGGATGTCTTGGAACTCACCGTGGGGCGAATAAGAATTTTGCCTCTCAAGGGACACTGGATACCATTCACCAGAGTCGTAGGGCCAGGTTTAATGGCAGAGCTGAGCTGTTCAGGGAGCTGAGGCAGAAATCTACGTGCGCTGAGGGTGGACAAGGAGACCTATGAGTGAGGAATCTGACGGGACAGAGCATCACCTGTGCTCAAGTGAATCTCTTCCTGCTAACAGGGGAATTTGCACATTGTGTTCCTCCAAGCCCATCCCTCGGGATACTGCAGTTAGAGTGGAGGGTGGAGGGCTCTTGACAGAGGAGTACGAAGTGAATGCCCGCTGGGCCAGTTACTTTGAGCAGCTGTACCAGGCTGATCCTCCAGCTGTTGAGTTGGATGTCAAAGGTGTTACAGTCCCTATTGCTGACCCTCCAATCAACTGTGATCCACCTTTGTTTGTGAAAACACAGGCTGGGGTGAACAGGTTGAAATGGGGTGAAGCTCCTGGGATCTGTGGCATTCATGCAGAACTTCTCAAAGCTGGTGAAAATGCTGTACTTGTGACATTGCATGCAGTTCTGTGCTCTGCCTGGAACACAGGCATCATCCCAACTAACTGGGCCTTATTGTCCCTCTCTGGAAAGGGAAGGGTGATCATCAGGACTGCAATAACTACCAAGCGGTGATGCTGCTCTCAATGCTGGACAAGGCCTTGCTTGGATAATTGTTGATGGGGTTTGCCACCATCTGCTTGAGCACCAGTACCCAGAGCAGTCAGGCCTTACAACAAAGAGGCCAACGACTACCTGTATCCTTGCCCTTCAGGTCCACACTGAGCGCAGATGAGAGTTTCGGCAGGGGTTGCTTGTAGCTTATGTTGATCTCTGCAAAGGGTTTGATTCAGTGAATTGGGATACCCTCTGGAGGATTCTTCATCTTCGTGGGGTGCCACCAAAACTGATCAATCTGATGTCTGAACTATACTCTGGTACTGAGAGTGCTGTGAGATGTGGTGGTACCATCTCCAACTTATTTCCAGTTGTAACTGGAGTTCCTCGGGGATGTGTCCTGGCCCCCACACTTTTCAGCGCTTGTATGGACTGGATTCTGGGGAGCATGTCGGAGAGATCAAGCTGCGGTGCTTCATTTGGGAATGTCAACATCTCTCACCTTGATTTCGCATATGATGCAGTCATCTTTGCAGAGATTTTGGAGATCTTTTTGGGGGCCCTCAAGGTGCTGAATGAGGAGTCAGCTGCTGGGATTATGGATTTCCTGGGTCAAAACTAAGATCCAGGCTTACAGCTTGTGAGGTGGATGTTGAGGTCACATAGAGATTCACTTAACTGGGCAGTGATATTCATGTCTCTGCTGGCTGTGAGCCAGAGGTCAATGTATGTCTGGGTCGGGCCTGGGGAGTCATGGATTCACTGAATCATTGGGTGTGTCACTGTCGGTACCTGTGCAGGACGACGAAAGTTTGAGTCTTCAGGTCCTTGGTGCTTCCAGTCTTGCTCTACGGATGTGAGACTTTGACTCTGACCAGGGATCTGAGATGGCGACTTAATTCCTTTGTAGTGGAGCAGCAGGGGCCAGAAAAGAGGCTTATTTAGTGAGATACCCACACCAGCAGTACCCACAATTTTCTAATGTGGTTATTATTGACCACAACTATCCCTGTACATGAAAACCAGTGATGCCAGTCTGGAAATGGTGGCATTCTGAGAAATAGGTCAATTAAGGTCGTTGACCCCTGAATTTGGCAATATTTACTAAAACGGCTATAGTTTATATAATTTTCATGTTACAATACCTTGATATACATCAAACTGATCCTAAGACAATAGGCTATAAATGCAATAACAAAAAAACATGTGGCATAATTGTAAGTGCAGAACCATTTTTATTACAAATTTTGCCCCCAAAATCCAAATTTTCTAATTTTCAAATACTTTTGCATCACTCAGCACATGCATAATATAAAAGTATCAATATTAGCATTAAAAGTTTCTCTCGGTCTGCTGCAATTATTCATATATAATATATTCTATTATCTTAAAGGTAATAATATTTTCATCACATTTTGTCCAAGATGTCTGAAAATACCTGAAAATGGTATTATTCAATACTCATGGCAAATGACCATTAATTTCATATGAAATGTCTTTGAAATAATATATTGTTGTAAGGAATTATAATTGTTGATGAGTATATCAATAACACACAGGATAGATCCAGAATTTTTGGAAGGGTGGGGGAGGGGGTTACAAATACCTATGTACTAACACCCTCCCCCTTCCTCAATATCACTAAATACATATGCACTAAAAAAAGTGCCACCCCTAAACCCTGAACCAACCCTAAAATAATGCCCCTGACAAAGAATATTGGATTATATAAGATGATCCCATATGCCACAATAATCCTGAGATGACCCCCACATTCCTGAGATGGCCCCACATGTGGCACTGCTATAAAAGCACTCTCATCAGCCATGAGTTTACAATGTATATGAAATTAGGTCAGTCACACTTGAACAGATGCGATAGACTACACATACTGCAGCATGTTTTATGTGACACCCTCTTCTCTGTTAAAATGTAAGTATGAAAATATTTGTTTCTATTTTTTTTAAATTATGAATAGTCTTGTGATGAGGATATATTACCATGTAGCAAATTTTCTGATGGAAAAACATGTGGTATACTGAATGTTTGCCTACAGGCTGTTAGCTGGGGTTAAATAGTATTGTCATGAGATGTGTCTAAAATGGAAGTCATTACTGCATAAATTTTAGTAAGGTACACGGTGTTGTGAAAAATAACCCCCTAAAAGAATAAAGTCCTACGAATAGGGTTTATCCTCGGTCTAAAATACTTATTAATTTACATTGAATTATTTTCAATTTAGTGGATTAAATAACTTATTCTGCCAAACTATTGTGACCAATATTTTTACGCTTGCAGGCAGATCACATTTTGTCTTAGTGTACTCAAGATTACTTCAGCACTGAACAGTCTATTATTACAATATGGATGCAGAATTTGACACTGCTCCCATTGCCAAGAAAGCTAAGGAGAAGATACACATTGACATTGATAATGTCTTTTCTGCACAAAATCCTTTCATCAAAGGAACAGACAGTCTGCACACAGCAGCACCATTACAGCCAGCAATACCAGTCCAGCAAGTGCACATTGTCTTTGACAAATACACCAAGGATAGCATCAAAGCTCAAACCCGTGCAAGGAGAGGTGAAGGACAAGGTCACATCTACCATGTGAAAGGAGATGCACTCATCCCTCAGAACTGGAGCAGTTTTTGACCCATGGAGAGAACAAGGCAAACTTGGCACGGTACTACACACAGTATATCACAGAAAATGCACCAAGCTATTGAAGGAACGACAGACCATTTTTGTCAGTGGTGGTCAAGAAGACAGCATCTTCCATTACATTGAAGGAGTAAAAGAAGTTAGTTCCTTGTGCTCCAACCAAGATAAAGCAGACACAAGAATCATCCTCCATGCTGTAGCTGCAGCAGATGATGGGCACAGACTATTGTGGTGTGCAGCCCTGATACTGATGTTCTTGTCCTCTTAGTTCACCATAGACAAGCAATCAAGCCCAAAGAGATCTTTTTGACTTGTCTGATGGCAGGCACACACAGCTTACCCGTTATATACCTGTGCACACCATCTATGATACACTCACCACTGAACAGCAGACAATTCTTCTGTCAGTCTACTGCGTGACTGGTTGTGATACGGTAAGCTCTTTTTTCGGCCATGGAAAGCAACTGCCTTTAGGATAATGATGCAGAAAGCCGACCGTTCCAGCCTCTTGGTCTGCTAGGATCTGATGAGCAAAACATTTCAAAGGAGATAGAAATGGCAGCCACAAAGTTTGTTGGCTACATGTATGGCAAGACAAACTGCATGTCATTGAATGCCCTGAGGTGTCAGAAGACTGGACAGAGGAACATCCAGGGAAAGAATACCACCAACAGAAGACGCTTTCAGCCTGCATCTACTTCGCTCTGCTTATCAGCTGTTAATATGGAGACAAGCTGCTTACCCTTCTCCAACCTTACCTGATGCAACAGCATATGGCTTCGAACACAGCCCAGGTGGCACTGGTCTCCAGCCTCAAATGATGAGTCAATCGCCAGCTGCTCCAGAGTTGTTAAATGACCTTGTGTGTGACTTCAACCCAAACCTGTGCAGTGGAGTGTTCTGCTTGAGAGTGGCCAACCATGCACAGCAGCATGCACCTGTGAAGCCTTGGTGGATGGAGGGGACAAATCATGTTCAATCCCTTACTCTCTCTGCATTTTACAGTGATAATTCAGTCTCAGATGCAGACTAGATATCACATAATATGTAACAATAATGTTGAGTTTCCTGGCATTTATCTTAGTAACTGATAATTTTGTTAGAAAGATTGCATTTGATGCCAAAAGTGGAGAGTTTGTACAAACAGCC
Source organism: Eptatretus atami (assembly GCA_035128595.1). NCBI lineage: Eukaryota > Metazoa > Chordata > Myxini > Myxiniformes > Myxinidae > Eptatretus > Eptatretus atami. The sequence continues at coordinate 111,160,932 of CM068952.1, read as the reverse complement.
ATTATAGTCCTCAATATTTCTTTGAAATTTATTTTCAACAAAGTACATTGAAAAATTACCTTTTAAAAAATATTTATAGTATATATAATTTGTACCCCCCCCCCCCCCATTTACACAAATCCTGGATCCATCCTTGTGTGTTGTTGAAACACTCATCAACATATAATTCCTTGTGACAATATAATATTTGAAACAAATTTTTCTCTAATAAATATGAAATTAATCAAGTTAATGGTCATATGCCATGAGTACTGAATATACCATTTTCAGGCATCTTGGACAAAATGTGATGAAAATGTGATTTACACTTAAGATATAATATAAATGTATTATATATGAATAATTGCAGCAGGCTCGAGAGAAACTTTTTAATGCTTAATATTTGATACTTTTATATTATGCTGTGATGAGTGATGCTAAAAGTATGAAAAATATGAAAATTTGGATTTTTGGGGCAAAATTTGTAATAAAATTGGTTCTGTACTTACTATTTTCAGCCACATGTTCTTTTTTGTTATTGCATGTTATAGCCTATTGCTTAGGATCAGTTTGATGTATATCAAGGTATTGTAACATGAAAATTATAAAAACTTAGCCGTTTTAGTAAATATTGCCAATTCAGGGGTCAACGACCTTAATTGACCTATTTCTCAGAATGCCACCATTTCCCAGACTGGCATTGGTTTTCATGTACAGGGATAGTAGGTGGTCAATAATAACCAACATTAGAAAATGTGGTACTGCTGGTGTGGGTATCTCCCTCTTTTGGTGGCCCCTGCTGCTCCACTATTTGGTACCAAGTCACTTTGGAGAATCATTGGCTATTGCTGGTCGGACTTTGTGTCCAATGAGCAGTTGCTGAGAGAGACTCAAAGGAGATTTGTTACGTGCATAGTCCGTGAGTGTCAGCTGCGGCTGTTTGGACATGTGGCTCATTTTCCTGACGCTGATCCTGCTCACCAGATTCTCTCAGTGAGGGAGCCTCTTGAGTGAAGGAGGCCAATGGGCCGACCACCTGCCTTGTTGTTGCAGCAGGTTGATCAGCATCCCATGGAGATGGAGATGGAGATGGGCCAGGTATCTGCCTGGGGGATGGCCAGACGGAGGCCCCTGGTGTACCGGTGGAAAGTGGACACAGCGATGCGCTGTTCCAGTGCATGCTTCTATACCTGACTTGACCTGACCTGAGCATGTATGGAAAGTCTGGTGGAGATTGGCCCAGCCGTTTTTTTTTCTCTGATTTTTCAGACCAACACACACACACACACACACATTACTTGTGGGCAGGGGATTTTTTTGTGTTCCCAAACCTGACCAGCACGAATGCAAAATAGTGAATAGTGGGGGGAGGGGTGGGGCGGGGCGGGAGGGTGAGGCGGTATATTCCTTTGTCCTTGTCCTGAACCTGAGTTTTTATTTCAAGGGAGATTTATATTTCAGAAAGAATCCATCTCCTTGACCAACTGCCTTACTGGGCTGGCAATTTAGTCTGTCCACATGTAACAATCACTGCTGAGTTTTCTGGATGGTCGATGGCTCTTAAGTGAGTTCATACATCTTTCAATGGATCTTGCATGTAGTTCCACACTGTATATACACTCAAGGATAATATAATATGGTGAGGTCCAAAGCTGCAAGTTAACCTGTTGAAAAGTTTGGTCAATACTAAAATCAGGTAATTTGATGTGTAAACATCAATGTTAATCCTTTGTTCCTAGTTTTGATTTAATGGTCATGTGAGTGTTTTTAGATGTCTTTGTAATCTCTTCTTTCAGTTTGGTAGATTTTTGTGTAAACAGGTTCCTGTAGCATTGGAAGTTGTGTGAAAGTAAGATGTGTGAAAGAATAATAATAATAAGAAAATAATGGGGATTTTAAAATCAGTTAATCAAAACAGAAGTGTGTCATTCGGGTTTAACGGGAAGGGGACTTCATTATAAATAGAAGTCCTGTGTTTTGGTTTGTGTGCTGTGTACATTTTGGATGGATTCCTGTGTACATTTTATGGTAGGATAAGAAGTAGTAAGATATTTCTGGTGTGTGTGTGTGTGGTGTGCTTTCTGTTGGTGTGTGTGTGTGGGGGGGGGGTGCTTTCTATTGGTGTGTGTCCTTTCTGTTGGTGTGTGGTGTGTGTTATCTTTCTTTCAGTGTGTGTGGTTTATTTTTGTCCTCCATCTCTCTTTCCTTGTCGATGGAGGAATGTATCTTGCAGATAGTTTTTGTAAGGTTCACCTGGCTGCACTTGGATGGGTTTGAGGGGAGAGGAGTAGCAGCCAAAACCCGAATCCTATTCAGGTTCATCCTGGTGACTCCATATTTGTTTATTTGGGTTCCTCTTGATATTCCAGTGCTGTGTTTGGTCAGTTATTTGATTTGAGTTGTATTTTTTTGAAGTTCTTATCATAGACATCTAATGATGTTTAAATCCCATAGATTGTCTTGATTTTCCATTACCTCTACCACCAAAGATGGACGGAGGTTATGTTTTAACCCCTGTCTGTTTGTTTGTTTGTCTGTCTGGCCTTGAGCAGGATATCTCAAGTTACAGACAAATTTGGACAAAATTTGGTGGACAGGTTGGGTGTGTGACAAGGCTGAATTGATTCGATTTTGATTAAGATCTGGATGGTATAATTTTTAAGTGATTCTTCACCATTGAGTTATACGGCCAAAAACGATAGAAAGCATGTTATCTGAAAAAGTTATTTGTGAATTCGGATGAATCATGGTGGACAGGTTTGGCATGTGACAATAATGAATTGATTACATTTTTGTGAAGATCCAGATATGAGAAAAAAAAATTTAATTTCCAAAGTGATTCTTCACCATTGAGAAATTGGACCATAAGTGATATTCAATTAGCATAGTGTTTCAAAAAGTTATGGATGTGTTATGACAAAACTTGGTGGATGAGTTGTGTTGGTGACAATAACAAGCCAAATAGATTTTGGTTCAGGTCTGGATGAAAATCTGGACTATCAGTGGGATTCAAAATGTAAACTGTTCAGCCTGGCGGAGGTATCCACTCCACTGATGTTATAGGCTTTTAACATCTTTGGTTTGCAAGAGGTGCAACCTCATCCAGGAGCCTTTGACTGTGTTAAAAAAAAATCTGTCTAATAATTATTAAAGTCATAATCTGTATAAACATTTCATAGCTGTAATATACTGTATAAGAGATATAAACTAGCAAAAGTTTGCTTGAGAATCGTTTTCCCAACTGGGTTCTTTAAACCACACAAAGGAATGCATCCATCCCTGGCCATCATGACAGCTTGACAACATCTTGGACCAAACCTTAATAACTCTTAGTAAATGCTGGTTGAGTATTTTCCATTCTGAGATAACCACCAATTTCTTGTGGAATATATGTTGGCTTTATTTGGCATTCTTATAAGAGAATTTAATCAGCATGCAACCACTGACCATCAAAGAAGTTAGAATATTGTTCAGGGCACTGGCATCTAGTCTGAAAATAATCATGCACCCAAGCTAATCCCAGCCTTCACTGTTATATTTTACCAGACTCGGTGGTTATAATGGTTAGAGCATCTGCTCAGAGTCTGGAAGGTCAGTGGTTCAAACCCTAGCCAAGTCATACCAAAGATTATTTTTTTAAAATGGGACATGCTGCTTCCTTTCTTGATGCTCAGCATTTAAAAAGATGGGTCATGGACAATCCCCATTGGTTGGCGTCCATGGGGAGGAGGAAATTCCTCTTGAGGAAATGCCCCACTGAGTGTGGAGAGCAAAGCAGCACCATTGTTGTGATGTCGCTGGAACAGTGGTACCCAGAGTATTCCGGGAAGTGACGGCACTTCTGCCAAGCTCAGTGGCTGTGTTAAGTGTTTGTCGTGTGTGTGTTGTGTGTGTGTGTGTGTGTGTTGTGTGTGTGTGTGTGTGTGTGTGTGTGTGTGTGTGTGTCGCAGCCTCCATTGTGAGCTCCACCTTGCATAAAAAAACATTTTAAAAAAATAAAAAGAGGATGTGCATTATTGGTGAGGGAGAAAAATTACACCTTCATTAAGTTTGTTTTGAACTGTTTGAGTGGGATTTGAACTTGCATTCCATGAGTAGCATTTGGGAGTAACTGCAACGGCAAGAGGTGACCCTGTCCCTCTGAACCCGAATCAAGAGACAATCTTGATCATGGCTGGTGGACCTTTCACTATCACTTGAGTGTCCTGTCGAGAACATTCCATATTTCTAGTAACAAGAATATGCTTATATTATTATGCTGTGGCTGTTTCCTGGTGCCATAACGTGGGTGCCTCCAGTTGATGTATGTCAGTGAGTGTTCATTAACAAAACAGTCTCAGCATGAAAAAAAATCCTCCTGAAAACAACTCTTCTAAAATATAAACTTAACATCTAGCATTTAATTTTGTCTTACTAATTGGAGAGAAGCCTTCTTCACAATACTTGCATTTTAACCAAATTTTAACAACTGTTTTACCTGCTGTATATTTTTCTAGTTAATTTATCATTTATTTAATCTGGTTCTTAATTTATATTGTTGAGCATAGTGCAGATAGGACAAGGACATCAGAGGAAAATGTATAAAGTAGCACAGTATATGTGTCTTCTTCATCTTAAAGTGCTCATTTGGCAACACCAAACAGGCCATGTTGTCCTCGTAATGAAACGATTTTAAAAAATCAAAAAAATCAAGGCTCCTGTGACAATATAAGTGATTCCCATATTTTCTTCATGCATCAAAAAGTTTAGATCAAAAAATTTTGAACCAAGCAAGTGGAAAATAAGTTCAAACCCACACCTTTAAATACAAAATGCAAATTTTTACTACTGCAGCATTTCACATGAAATCCTTGTAGAAACAATATAGGAAATACAATTTTTTTTCAACTACTAATCCAAAAAAAACTAACTACTCCTTTTGTATTGATCATGTGAAACACAAAATTCATTTTCCTCCTTATGTTGTGCAATAAATAAATAAACAACAACAAAAAGAGCAATCAGACATTGCAGACCCTCGCCAGGACTTCTTTTGAGTGGTGTATTTTTTATAGGTTTTAGGGTAAATCCGAGATGGCTGCCAAACCATGTGACCTATGATATCATATGTGTGAACCTTTTTTTCCGCATGGACAGGCAGTCATACGTGTAAAGTTTTGCCTCGATTTGTTCAGCCACTTCAGCGAAGAAGATTTTTGAAGGTTTCTCTATTTTTAACAATATGGATGCCGAATCAGGTGACCAATGACATCATTTTTTTTTTCCTGTGGACTATATTATTCCTAGATGACCCTCAAAATTTTTTAACTGATCGGATGTGGCGATCTACATATGCAATTATGACGTCGTAATGAGGGCACCTATGACCTAAAAACATCACACTCATTCCCCATGAGAGTACTTGCTACGTGCCAAGTTTCACTTTTTTCTTTGGTACGGTTTAAAAGATACAGAGGTACAAAGTTTTCCAATTTTCTAATATGGCTGCCACAGCACATGACATATGACGTCATAATTAGCAATATAACATTCTGCACGAGTAGTTGCATCAATGGTGAAAAGTTTGTCTCAATCCAACAAGTGGTTGCATTGAAAAACACAAAAATTCTATGCTGACAAACAACCCAAACAAACAAAGCCGGAAGGCGACATGGGTGGTCGCTATATAATTGCATACTAGTCATACAGTTTTTGACGGATCGGGCTGAAAATTTTCGACAAATAGGTTGATGATGGTGCGCATAAAAGCGCGAAGCCGATTTTTGATTTTCGAAAAAATTTAAAGTCCCGTTGCTAGGCAATGGTGGCGTCCATAGCAACGGTGCTCAAAAGCATACAACTAGATCCTGGTATGAACCTACCAGTCAAGTTTCATCAAAATCGGTTGACTTCCTCTGGCCTCCAGAGCTGTCCATTACATACAAACAAACAGACAGACAGACGGAAAACCTGAGAATAAGGTTAGTCTAGCGACGCGACCACCCAACAGACAAACAAACGGACCCAAATGCAACATACTCTCCTCTGGCGAGGGTAATAAGCAATACATCCATTCGATGTTGCAATTGAATCCATTAGATTAAAACATTCACATTCACTTCTATGAACCATTTAAGGAATCCTTTACAAAACAACTATCAAATAAAATAATACAAACTCGAACATAAAAACATACATCCTAAAAACAACATTACATACATTGGTGAGAAAAAGTTAGTGAACCCTTTCAAATTTTCTTTATTTATGCATAAATTTGACCTAAAATGTGATCAGATCTTCAACTAAGTCCTAATAATAGATCAAGAGAACCTGATTAAACAAACTGCACTGTTGTGATAATTCCTTTTAATGTGCTGGGTATGATGATGGTGTTATACCAAAAACAAAAGAAATCTCACATTTAAAAATGCAATGTTGTGTTGTAAATGAAGACCATTGATAATTAATCTTTTGTTGTCTCTCCAATAGTTAGTGAAGAAGAAAGATTTAGTGGCGTCGAGCTGCCGCGGCTTTAATGGCGTCGATGTTGGCAAGCAGGAGAGGAGACTCATTTATTTTGTCGTGGTTATTCACCAAACAAAGAAAATCTCCTTCGCTCAATTGTCTTGATGATGTAGAACAAAAGTCATTATTAAACGTCCACGTCCTGAGTGACTCGTGAATGAAAAAAGACTTGTAAGGAAAAGTGCGCAAGCTTCTCATGTGTCGGGATGACGAGCTCTCATCAAGTGCCTCCCAGTGTCCTCTACGCCCATTGGCTTTGTGGAAAAACTCCACTGAGTGGCTGCTAGTGTTCACACCTTTGTTTTATTATAAAAAATTAGCAAAAAATGCAAAGAAAAATTAACGAGTCACTCCAAGCACACACACAAAAAAATCTACTTTTCATTTATGTATTGAGAAAAATGATCCAATATTCAATTTCTTTGTTGGAAAAAGTATGTGAACCTCTACATTCAGTAACTGCTGGTAACCTTGAGAAACAATAACTTCAGCCAAACATTTCATGTAACTCTTGATCAGTCCTGCACATTGGCTTGCAGGAATTTTGGCCCTTTCCGCCTTGCAGAACTGCTTCAACTCGGAAATATGTGGGCTTTCTTGCATGAACTGCTCGCTTAAGGTTCTGCCACAACATTTAAATTAGGTTAAGGTCTGGCAACATGCAAAACTTGGCCATTCCAAAACACAAAATCTCTTCTGCTTCAGCCTTTCTGTTGTAGATTTACTTGTGGGTTTAGGATCGTTGTCTTGCTGCATGACCCACTTTCTGTTAAGCTTCAGCTCACGGACAGATGCCCTGACATTCTCCTGTAGAATTAGCTGGTACAATCCAGAATTCATGGTTCCCTCCACGATGGCAAGCCGTCTGGGTCCTGAGGCAGCAAAGCAGCCCCAAACCATGATACAACACCATGCTTCAAAATTGGGATGAAGTTCTTATGTTGGAATCCAGTGTTTGGTTTTTGCCAAACAAAACGTTTCTCATTTAAGCCAAAAAGTTCCACTTTCAACTCATCTGTCCACAGAACATTCTTCCAATATACTTCTGGATCATCCAGGTGATCTTTGGAAAACTTGAGATGGGCGGCAATGTTTTTCTTTGAGAGCAGTGGTTTCCTCCTTGCTATCCTCCTGTGCACACCATTCTTGTTCAGTGCTTTCCTGATTGTGGACTCTTGAACACTGACATTAGCCAAGGCAATAGAGGCCTGCAGATACTTAGATATTACCCTGTGGTTCCTTGTGACCTCCTGGATTATTGTACGCCTTGCTCTTGGAGGTATTTTTTGTTGCACGACTGCTCCTGGAAAGAGTAACAATGGTGATTAATTTTCTCCATTTGTAGATTAATAATTATCTGCCTGAAAGTGGGTTGGTGGAGCCCAACATCTTTAGAAATGCTTTTGTAACCCTTTCCAGACTGATGAGCATTGACAACTCTTTTTCTGAGGTATGATACACTTCCACAAACCTGTGTGGTGAAGACCAGACTCTGATGGTGATGAACAAAGTTTATGTTTTTTATTTAGGGCAGGGCCACCCAAACTCACTCCTGATTGTCATCCCATTGATTGAAACGCCGGACTGAAATTACTCCCTTATTTGAGCTGATTAACCTGGAGGTTCACATACTTTTTCCGACAAAGAAATTGAATGTTGGATCATTTTGCTCAATAAATAAGTGAAAAAAAAGTCGATTTTTTTTTGTGTGCTATTTGTTTAATCAGATTCTCTTTATCTATTATTTGGACTTAGTTGAATATCTGATCACATTTCACATATACCACATCACATTGAATATCTGATCACATTTCAGGTCAAATATTTGCAGATATACAGAAAATTCTAAAGGGTTCACAAACTTTTTCTCACCACTGTATATATTTATTGGAAATACCAAATTAATAATTCAAACACAGAAGATCTCCAAGAGAAATACCTTCATTAGACTCATCTAGAAAAGGAGTCATTGTATTGCCTCAGAGCACAAAGCAAAAAATAATTTCTGAATCTACTGGTTTTAACCCATGGAAGTCAAATCAATGAAAAAAATAAACAAGGAGGGAGAGGAATTTTCACAAAGTCAATAATAATCTGAGATTTCCTATCTACAGCATCTTTACATAAAACTTCTAAATATTTAACATCCTTGCTAATCACCTTACAGGCTGTCCTCACTATTCTATCGAATTTTCTTCTGTTGTCTTGAGCTAGTCCATTGTACCATAAAATAGTACAAAATGTTACAACAGATTGGATTGCAGCCTGATAAAACCAAAATAAAATATCCTTTTGAACATTAATAAATATATTAATAATTTTAATAATGAAGAGAACATTTGAATGGGGGCACAGAACCCCATAGAGCTGAAACCCCTCCCCCCACCACCCCACCTCACCCCGTAGAAGGTTGTCCTTTTTCTGAGGGACAACTACCACCATCACATATTAACTGTTTTGATTAATCACATTGTTTTTTGTCCCAATTCTTCCCTTCATCATTCTAGTGAAAGAGAAGGAATGCTCGTATCCAGACACAGAGAGCTTCCCTATGCGGGACAACATTTTACATGAATGCAGGTATATGTTTGCAAGTCTTTTGAAACATGTCTGCCTATCATCTCAAAACATTTGGAGCATTTATCAGTATCCAACATGTCTGTGCTGTGGCTCTTCTATCAATTAAATGGCCAAATAACTGAAATGTCACATTTCTTCCCCCCTTACCTATTATGTTGGCATAGAATACGCAAGCGGTAAGTATCGGCAAAATGTAAAATGCCAAAAAAAAAAAAAGAGAACGTAACAGCATGATCTCCATTTCAATTCCATTTTCCAAACATTACACATCACATCTGTATGTTTTAGTGAAACTGAATCGTCACTTTCATGCTGTGCATGAACCATTGCCTGAAAAATGTGACAAAGGCCATGAATTGATTAAATTATTTATTCCTTCAAGATCTTCACAAAAGGGGCCGTCTGCTGATTAAACATGGAGAAAGGCAATGAAGTGGAGGGTATAAATTCCGAAAAAGGAGGGAAAAGGGTGTGAGGGTAGTTAGGGAAGGGAGAAAGCAGTTCGTTGGGAAAGGTGTAAAGGAGGAGATGAACTCAGGTAGAGTTTGAAACAGCAAAGGGCTTACCTTCAGGTATTTATATTTTTTGGCTGCTTTAGGTAGCTTTTTACCCCTCAGCCCGAATTGGGCTGAAAAAGGGGTATTGTCGTCACA
>CM068952.1:111120221-111130273 GCA_035128595.1 Eptatretus atami | reverse complement strand
GCTCAGTGGCGAGATAGCGAGGTCAACAGAACTCTCTCAACGCACGCGACAAACTCGGCCGCTCCTCTCAGCCACCGTGAAGGCTCTCTCACTCCTCTCTGCAGAATCCCTGCTGAAGGTGGGTTGTAACTTTTTGGACTCCCTCAGCGGGAGGGCCTTGTGAAACTGAAGTCATGTCGCCCATTGGGCGGGGCTTCCATGGGTCGCCCCTTTCTGGGGGGATTTTGGCCAGGCGAAAAACCTTCACTCCACTGCAGACTCTTAAAGACTCACCGCCAGATTGAATTTGGGCCTGAGAAGCGCAAGCGACGGCTGCAAGACACTGTCTGCAGAGTCAGAGTGTTTGTGTGTGGTCGTTGATGGGAATGGATGGTATGAATGGTTGTTCGTTAGAGGGTTCGAATTGGATTAAAGATTAATAACCTACTAATAAGAAATCGCAACGCACGCCTCTGATTCTCCCACTAGACAAAGGAAAGCGATCTGACTACAACATTAGCTTGACGAATAACTGACATTTTGGGACCTGTTTGATATGCAACATGGTTTCCGATCCGTAACATACCCCCCCCTTTTTATCGACTCGCCAAGTCGTAATTTTCGTGTTGCATGCAGGTCTAGGTTGTTCCGAGTACGTTTTACCTACGGATCCGGGAGTGCGACATTGAAATGCATGTCAAAATAAATAACCTAGTGCGTCCGTAACTACCTAACCGCTCCTCGGACAATTAACTACATGCGGCACTAAACAAACAGGTGGGCTAAATATGCCCAGTCCCAATATTACATACCATGGACAGACTGTGACTTGAGGAGAGAAAAAAGCAAATTAACAATTTGGGCGATGACAGATGTGTTGATGGTCAGACGTCTTTAAGGCCATCAAAGTTCCTTGTTTGTCATTGAATTTTTTTTTTTTTTGGCTGCTACTTGAGGCAGCTCACCCTAACACGGAGGCCCCCAGATAGCCGGTCTCACACAGGCCATTTGAACTGGCCCTTTATGTAACAAGATCTCCGGGTGTCGTGCAGTCGATGTCGATGGTCCATTTGAAGTTGAGCCTTCAAGCAAACAACAAGTATCTGGGCTGCGTGAGGTTGCAGTCCCGGTAAGCTGGCTGCCTGCAGGGCAGTGTCCTTGGCAAAACACTTTTTCAGAGTGGTCTGGAGCACATGGTGAAGGTGTGTGACCCAGGAATGCAACAAAGGCAGGCAGGTATGGAGACAAGGCAAGGCAAGCAAAGTAATGGTTTTTATGGCAACACGGCAACAGGCAAGTGCAGTACAAGAGGAGTCGCGCACCGAAGCTGCGGCCTCGTCTGGGTCTCGATGAGGTTGCGGGGGCGTGTGTGGTGCGGCCGCATTGAAATGGGGTTCCGGACCACCCTACGGTCTCCCCCCATTACCCTAGCGCCTTTGCCGTCCTTGTTCATTACCCAACCCCCATTAGTCATTGCAACAAACCAAACAAACAACAAACATTTGGACAATATTTGTTTTTTTAATAATTAGTGTATTTGTCCCGAGCCCCCTTATGTATTTGTTCAGTAATATGTGCATGACCATCATCCCAATCTCTAAGATCCCTTTTTGAGGGGGATTTGAGGAAGAGACTTTATGAATCCGTCTCGAGGCCCAATGCGAGCCTCAGCATAAATCCCTCAGATTTAAGCAATTTCCCAGGTGAGTCCATACGGCCTCGACAGCGAAGGATGGATGGTGCGAAGGGTTACACGTTTTCGTATCTAATCCTAAGCATTTATTAACGTTTCTATCCCGGAGGCTTTTCAACCGCCTGTCTCTTGGAACTATCGGTGATCTAGGAAACCATGTTCCCGGCGTGTGTTGGTGTCTCTTATTATTTGGGCTCGGCCCACCAATTTCTTCTGCTCTTGCACAATTTTCCTGTGCCTGGGCAGCATGCTCCATTGGCAGGGATTCCATCTGCCAACTCACTAGACACCCGGGTCGCTGAGGTGTCTCGCCGAGCCTACCTACTCCGTATGAACGTGGGATGCCTGGCAGATGTCCCTTTGATCCCGTCGGCACTTTTGGTCCCTCCTGGGTTCCGTTTCATGGGCTGCCGTGCCCATTACACTAACTCGGTCCCTTTTGACATATGGCCTCCTTACTCTGCGACAACTCCGCGTGCCAGGGGGCCCTCTACTCGGTGCGCACATTTTCCAAAGCCAGCTCCAAGGCGGTCAATAGTCTGCACCCTTCAACGGTTTCGTGCTTCATCCCAGAACACAACAAATCGACATACCGTTTTGGTTAATTTAACAACCCATAACTATATTACACTTGAAGGCTTTCTCCCCTCTCTGGCAGAACTCCCCCTGAGGATGGCGTCGTTAACTTTATGGACCTCCCTCAGCAGGGAGGGCTTGGTGAAACTGAGTCACTGTTCGCCATTGACGGGGGCTTCATGGTCCGCCTTTCTGGGGGATTTCGCAGCCGGAAACCCGTTCACTCACTCAGGACTCGCAAAGAAGACCACCGCCAGATTGCATTGGGACGCTGGAGAAAAGCGGAAAGAGATCGGCTGCAAGGACCTGCTTGGCAAGTGAGATGTTTATTAGTGGGTTCGTGATGGGATGAATGGTTTGTGGTTGTTCATTGGAGGTCGTTGGATGAAAGATTTATAACTTAAATAACATGGACAATTGCATGCACGTCTTTGATTCTCCATAGACAAAGAAAGGGATCTGTACTACACACAACTTGACGACTTTACTGACTTTTGACCTGGATGTTGAATGGCAAATGGTTTCATATCCGTAACAATATTTTCTTATTAATTCACCGTCAGTCTGTATGTCTGTTCCAGGTCCGCAAAAACGCTGAACGATCGCACCATTTTCTTGGTTGTTGTAATCTGGCCCCCTTTGAGAAAATAAGGCATAAGATAATAACATGACCCTTTTGATGGCTCCGGAGGAGAGAGGGTGCTTCTCGTAATATTAATGTTCATGATCTGCCCTTGTTATTACAAAGCAAGTCACAACGGCACGATGGAGTTCTATGTTCCTGCATAGCAAGTGCCAGCCACTAGGAAGGCATGTGAAAAAAACATTGGGCATTTTATTTCACCTTTACTTCTTATCCTTACATCTCTTGTTGTGTTCTTTGCCCATCCTCACCCACTGACTTGGGACTCACCCTGTACTCCAAGATGCTTGTGAATTGAAATGCAAATGAGCTAAATCATCACTTCTGCCAAACATCTTCATGTTCCCATTATATTTAGACATGTGCAAAACACATTCTTCTCTCATATCTTTGCCAGATAGACAAGGGCCCAGCAAGAAAAATCCATTTCAAATTGTTTGATATTCATTATTTTACTTTCAAATGATATGTCACGAATCGAAGCATTTCCAAGACAGACAGAGTCCCAGCAGTTTAGTTATCTTCGGTAAAGTAATGTGTTTATAGTTAGAATCTTCTATCTGTTCTAATGGAATTTGATGTGTGCGCTCCGAGTTACTTTTATAGGTCAGGTTTTTTTACATCTTCAATCTTCTTCGTTTTCCACATCGCCATCCATCCAGGGTGCAGGCGTGTCACGTACAGGTGAGGTTCCTCCGCCACCGTGAACTCATCCATCAACGGGCCACAGATCGCCGCAACCTCATCCAATCCGGAGCCGAGTTACCTTCAGAGGTTCTTCACGACCCGCGGAGGAGGAGAGATAGACGACGGGTGCGCGAGCTCGTCAAGGAAGTTCGCCCATCGCAAAAGAGAAGGAGAATTAAGCCTGGACTGCTGCTTGGCGTTACGTCTGGTACCATCTCCCAGTCGTGGCTCGGCTTTCCGTGGCGTCATCCTCGGTCCTGGCGCTTTGGGGCTGCGTTGGTTGGCGGCGAAGTCCCGCACCGGCAAGCTCACCAAGGACCACACGAGGGCGGGAAGGTCCCAGGCAGCTCTACCGAAATAAAGACTCGCGGGGGTCCAGTTTCTTTTGGTGTGTGTGTGTGGTGTGTGTGTAGTGTGTCCGATGGACCAGTCTGTTAAGTAGAACTGTCTAGAGTGCCCTGTGTCTTGTACATTATTCTTTTATTCGGATACTACTGCTCTTTGGGTTGTCCTCTCCAAATTATTGTGATAATAACCCCCGTTTTTAAATATTCGTTTGTTGTCGTTTTTCTTTCATGGCCGACGCAGAGTGCGTATTGAGAAATTAGAAGGCGTTCGCGGCCAGGTAGTTCTGTTCATTGGTCGCGCGGCTTTGTAACTTGGCCGCTCGGTTACGAGATCCGAGTTCAGTGATAGATCAGTTCGGGAAAAAGTCGCCCGAGGGTGGTTGGTTTCGGTAGTTAGACGCGTGGGTACTTAGTTAAATTGTAATTAGCAGTGGGACCACCTCACGCATCAAAATATTGGCGACACGGATCTTAAGAGACCCAATGACTTTTCGACTAACCGGAGTCTCAGTCACGACCTAAATTCCGGTGTTTCAGTGGGAGGCGCTCTAACTGCTCCACCTCGGGTAGGTCGTTTAATCGCCGCCGAACCCGCCCACATATAATTTGTTGTGTGTGTGGATTGTGTTGTTATGACTGGCTTCATTCTTGGACACAGTGCAAGTATTGGTCTTTTTTGATTACCAGAGAGATTGCATTTGTGGAGTTGTCAATCACCAGTACATTACATGTGGCTTTTGCTCTGCATTTGTTGCCAATACGTATGCAATATTTTTTGAGAAATGTGCCACATCTATTATACCAGCAGGGTGTGTTACTACAATTGTGTGGTAACGTGTTTCCCCAATTGTCTTTGTTCGCTCACCTGATTTGATTTTTCATTTATTATTTTAATTTACTACTATTTGTCATTACGGATGGGCCTTACTGATGGTTCTTGGTGAACTTTTCCTGGATGTTCGCTTCAATCGTCCAGTCAGCACACAAATTACCGTGCAACACAATTAGACTAAAAGACAAATTTCTTGGGGTATCAACTGCATTTTAGCATTCTTTATTTTTCATTGTTTTTTTTTCATTCTTTTATATTTTCATTTATGGATGTTGGCGATGATCCTGTAGATTTTTTTGTTTCCAGAACGCGCGGTACTGGATTGATTGGTCATCGACACGCAAATTTCAGCTTTCAATGTCACCCGAGTGAATGATCGAGTATTGGTCCGGTGATGCTACAGAAGGAAGGCTTTATTTATTTGTAATGATTTGCCAGCATATTTTTTTCTTGTATTGTTTACCATTCTCTTCTTGACACCGTATCCACCAATCACGCGCTTGTTTTGCTTACGGACTCATGTTTGAGAGGAAACCCGGAATCCTTCGGCTTCGGTTTATCTGTTTCTTGGAGCGGTTCTTAGTGTGAATTCATCCCTTCTAATGACAAATTAAACCCATCAAAATTCCCTTTGACTCAATGTTTGAGCAATATATTCAATGAAATAGAATTGAGATTTACTTATGGTCAAGTTAATAACAGTAATGAGTGTGAAGTTCATGTGGTCCTTTTTGATTTTCCATCTGAAGTGATGTTCACATCTGCTGGAACACAGCTTCCGTCCCACAAAGTTAAATGTACTTGGCTTTTGGTCTTGTAAGGATTTTTGATGCCAAAGTCTTCGTCCTGCTATGTTTAATTTATGTTCACCTTCTAACTTTTAAAGGTTACATTCAGAGAAATAAAGATTTATTTGTACAGGCCAGATAGGAATCAGAACACTGATATATTTCTATTTGAGATGAGGAGAATTTTCTTTGTTTTTTTTGCATAAAGTACGAGAATGAAAGCTAGTATGAAGTCACTGAACGGATGGACTGCCAAGGAGTCAAATGAAACAGTCGAGAGAGCGAGGAGAATAACACCAACAGCAGAGGTTTAAGGCAAGATTAGAGGCGAAAGTGGACAACATGGGTTTAATGGGAGGCAATGAAGGCCAAGGAGAGGACTTGTATATACAGATGGACCCATATGGATTACGAAGGAAACTCGCAGGTAAAGAAAACTTGAAATGTGGAAGGAGGAGGAATTGCGGCGTGAGTGGGAGACGGGGTTAACGAAGGATATAAATGTCGCATGGTTTTGGATTTGAGACAATCTGAGATGGTGGTTGCAACAGCTTTTTAGACCTGGGAAATAACAAGGATTGAAGAGAGTCGTGTAAGTTGATTCTACACGCGGGGAAAGATGCAGCGAAGTTGAGCAGTGATGCGTGATTTAGGGTGTTTCCCGAGGGGTTTGTGCGTGACAGTGTGCTGTGCAGGACCTTGGGGGGGGAATTTTAAAGCAAGGAAGAGCGGAGGGTACACGCTTGATGTTAACTGCATTTTCTCACTTGCAGGGGGGAATGGTATTAGAGCGATTGAACGAACTATCCACTAGTTTTACAAGAAAACTTTTCAACAGTTATGACACCAGTAACTGACACCACACACGTGGGTTTTGACTTGATTATGCCAGACCTGATGAAATAATCCGAAAATGGGAATCAGCTATTCATGTAAAGCTCTTGAGTTGGGATGTTGTGAATTAATTTCACTTTACTATCTCCTGAATAATTTTATAGATAAATGCTATACCTTTTTCAGAATCTCACAACTTATTTTTAATTTTAACACTACAATCCCACTCTATTTGTTTGATACTTCAAAAATTTTCGCAAGGTTTATTACGTCTTGTATTCGTTATTATAGAAGACATAAAACCTTGCAGTTTGGTCAGGCCTGACGAACAATGAGAAAATCTTACACATAAAGCCTGCAGGTTGGAAGATTAAGATGGCTCAAGAACGTGCAGGTTTGCATTTGTGAGCAAGTTTCGGTTGGTGTGTGCGATTCCTGACCAGCTATAAGTTTAATCGCCACTATTTTTGTTAAGATGAAGCGGCATTGATCCATTCAGACGGGCATTCTAGACTGAGGACAAGTTGGCGGCATTTTGGCTTCGAGGATAAAATATCCCTTGGTGTCTTTTGCATAGGGAAGTGGTTGTATTGCAGTGCAGGACGTGCAAGTTCACGTTCTCATATGTGAGACATAGCGTACATCGTATGAAGAACTTCTGTGGAAAATGTAATATGATCTCAGCTCAAGTGAATTCACAATATAAAAATAATTTTTCCGTAATGTGCGCATCATTTTGTCTCTGAAGTGTAAACAAATATTTTCTTTATGCGTTGAGAGCTTTTCATTTCCATTAAAAGTCGATGAGATTGAACTGTATTTTACTCGAGATAAATACGTTACGTTGTGTATCGTTCATCCATAACAGAGATCAGAGAGTGACGTAGACAAATTACAACCCTCACTCGGAGAAGATGTCATGATGTTTAACCACGAACTGTAATGCTTATCAACAACTGCAGTTTAAAAGAGCATAATAGTTCACTTCCTTTACTAAAATCTTACTTTTGTGCAACATTAAAACATAGTAACGTAAAACATTATCAAAAACAATAATAGCTCTCCTCTTAAACCAATACTCATGATAACATTATGACAACCACAAAAGGCGGGTTAATCTTTTTTTAACGTTTCCAAAGCACCGTTCAGGAATTCAGTTAGTGTGTCGATGTCTACTTCGACTAAGTACTAGAATTAACTGTTACGGGCGTTTAATACATTTCTAAAAATTGAACATAACGCTTTATAAACAAGGGAAACAAATGCCCTCTTTTTTGGTTTAAGAAAGCACATTGAATTAACACATAACCCAAAGTTTACCATTTTACACTCACCGCACAGTTGGACATCTCGGAGGTTGTTTGATCTGGGACAATATGGACGAATTATTTGGATGTTGCTTCTTTAACCCTCCATTTGTTTCATTTTCTGTTTCTTCTAAACTTATGGGGGCATCGCAGCCTTGCTTTCTACCGTCATTTAAACTTCACCCAATGCTACTAACATATATATTGCTTTCAGCATTCAAATATTGCCTATGATCCTTTGGAAAAGACATCTGTCCAGCACGGAAAAATGGTCTAGAATGATAGTCCTCTAAAATAGACAAAATTGAAAATAGCCGTACATAGGACACACTCATCGATATATAGTGAGCACAAAACCGTGAATTGCATCCAGTTTGTATTGTTTAACACATCGAAGCTTTCAGACAGTCAACTACACCCAACTGTGGCGGTTGAATGTAATCACAGACTGACGCTTGGCGTCTGTTTCTACCATCCACAGTTATAGTGGCTTTGTCCGAACATGAACCGCAAGAGGCGGCTGCACATGACAATCGCACTCTCGTCACACGATTAGACAAATTGACAAGTTGTTAATCTATAGAGCAATCAGTTCTTGCTCTCGCTTCAAGTCATGACAACGCCATCTTGGGCCTTATATTGCAAAACAACCGTGTGGATTACCAGATCTTTATTTTGTGTTCATTCATCCTGTACTGAAAATATCACTCACCTTGAATGGAAGTAATTTTCCAACACAATTATCATATCCTCGCTTTACTTCAATAAGTTACCCTTGAGTACATATCAGAAATTCTACGGCACGAAATTTCACTACTGGACTGTACTCTTCACTTGCCTGATCTAAGCTGCCGAACACATGCTGCGCTCAAATCGTTCAAAAGAGAGCCAATTTCAAGCATTCGTCAACCGACGGATGTTTTTACAAGCTGTTTGTTTGTGTTTAGCACATAGTTCTATCTCATGTTCAGTCTCCTGATGAATCTGTGTTCCAAACGAATTTGTAGACAACCAGAAACTCGACTTATCATTATGACCTCATTGGGTACAAAAAAAAAAAAAAGCTCAAACACCAGGGACATCTTTTTGAAAAATCCGAAATAATTATTTGAGTTAGATCAGGCAATTGCGCGCCAAGATCTCACCGTTCGACAAATTATCTGCTCCAGATTCAAAACATATGTAATTAAAATCGACTAGAAAGTCTAACGAAGAACTAAATCACCCCCATCCGTCTACCACTCAAACTAGATTTGTCGGAAAATTGGGCATACAAAACAAGTTCACACAACAAAAGAAAACAACTGGAAACACCACATTTATCAAGATCAGAAAATCAAAATACATCCGAAACAGCAACAGTGAGTTCAAAAAACTTATACAGCTAGCCCCATCTTGCTGGATCTGTAAGCTCAACTGAGATCATGAAATTCGGAGGAACAGAATAACGCACATTTACAGAAGAGAAAGGTTTCATTGGCAACTGGTCTATCTCTCTCGCCGCGAAATTGCCGTTATTAACGTCACACCGCCAACATTGCTGCAGAAGCTGCTACCTCTTGCCTTCACCGAATAAATCCAAACATCTTTTAGCGACCCCGCCCACCCCAGCACCAGCAACCTCACAACACAGAACGTGATTTTACTCTATATTTTAGACTTGTATGGATAAACAGAACAACCCCTCCGCATCCACACGTCCAGCCTTTTCAGGAATCCACATTATGTCTTCTTTTAATTTCACCCACGTACAACCCAACAAGGTCCTTCAACACACGTTCAATTGCATGCTATCTATTAGACCCGAAGCTACAATCGCCGATACCCTATTTCAATGTGGCGGGGGAATTTTTTTTTTAGCCCTTCATCAGAGCTGCACACATCCAAGAGGAACCAAGCACGTTGATGCAAATCTGTTGGAGAGTTCGGGCGCCCAGCGTTCTTATTCATAAATTATATTACAGACAAACTACAACTTACCACACACCTTACACAATTCCCCTGACACGATTGTAGGATTTCTTTTTGGACCCCTGACTTGACCTGTCGGTACCCTGAAGCATGTGTTCAAGACTTTGGACTGCAAGAATTAGAAGCCCCGCCACGAGCCACAAGTCTTGCACGAACTCCCGGACCGTGCCCCGACGACCTTTAGCAGGTGCCTCATTACAGAGACTCCCTTCCTTCGACGGCCAGGTACCCATCCGGACTCTGACCCCCAGCTCGTCTCTTTCTCATCGGCTGGAGGGTCCAATGAAGAACTCTGGGTTTCTTTTCTTTTTGTGTGTGTGTCTGGGTGTGGGCCCGTCTTTAAGTAGAACTGTGTAAGTGCTTGAATCCTTGTAAATATTCCTTGCATATTCACG
>CM068952.1:111100869-111112572 GCA_035128595.1 Eptatretus atami | reverse complement strand
CGAGTTGGGTCTCGAGCTCGAGAAGTGGGCGCGAAGGGGTGAAGAACGCCTTACCAATTAAAATCCCATTTTTGCAAGGGTATGTTGGGCGGTTGGAGTAGAGGAAAGTTCCTTCGAAAATGGGACGTGTGCTGCGATTTTCAATGTGGCCTCCATGCAAGCCATCTTTGAAATTGGTTCCGTCGATTTCGTGTTGAGAGCGCCTTGTCCGAATGTTAAAATCCATTTATTGCAGGGTTGTGGTGTTGATAAGTTTTTAGAGGAAGGTTCCTTTCGAAAATTGGGACGCTTGCGATTTTCAATGTGGCCTCCATGGCAGCCATCTTGAAATGCGTTTCTTATGGTGATTTCGAGGAGAACGGCCTTTATAAACTTCCACGCTTTTTATTACATAATGCTTTTATAATTTTATTTTTATAGACATCATGCTTTTTCATTTTTCGACATCATGCTTTTTACCCCTTTCAGCCCGAATTGGGTTTGAAAAAGGGGGTATTGTCGTCACAGGCGGTTGTCCGGGCGTCCGTCCGGTGCGTCCGTCTTCAACCTTTTGGTTTCGTCAATTTCGAGGAGAACGCCTTGCCGAGTGAGATCTCATTTGGCAGTGGTATGTTGGGGTTGAGTTAGAGGAAGGTTCCCTTTCGAAAATGGCGTTGCTGCAATTCAATGTGGCCTCCATGGCAGCCATTTCTTGGAAAAATGGTTTCCGTCGATCGAGGAGAACGCCTTGGCCGCATTAAATCTCATTTTTGCAGGGTGTGTTGGGGTTTGAGTAGAGGGAATGTTTCTTCGAAAATGGCCGCGCTCGATTTTCAAGTCGGCCTCCCATGGCAGCATCTTGAAATTGGTTTCCGTCGATTTCGAGGAGAAACGCCTTGTTCAATTAAATCCATTTTTGCAGTGTTTGTGGGCGCGCAGGAAGTTTCTTCGATAATGAGCGCAAATTTGATTCTCGCCTAGGCCACCAGGCCAAAAACTGAAAAACTAGAAAATGGCTATTCTCCTGAACGCAATGCTGGATTCATCGCCAAATTTTTATCACAGGTATATCTGATGATGATACATGATATATAACCCGGACGTTTTTATTGACTACTTTCAAAGTCACAGAGCGTCAAAAGTTCGATACTTCGGTTGTTTCGGGCCGTTCCGTCAACTTTGCGATTTTCGTCAATGTTCAGGAGGGAGAAAAGAACGCCTTGTCCGATAAATCCATTTTTGCAGCGTATTGTTGCGGGTTGAGTAGAGGGAAGGCTTCCTTTCGAAATGGAAGGTGCGCTGCGATTTTCACTTGTGCGCCACCACGGCAGCCATCTGAAATTGGTTTCCTGTAATTTTGAAGGAGAAAACGCCTTGTCCGTTAATATCCATTTTTGCAGGGTGTGTTGGGGTTGAGTAGAGGAAGGTTCCTTTCGAAAAATGCCGTGTGCGATTTTCAATATGGCCAACTATCTTGAATCGGCGGTTGCGGTCAATGGCTGGAGGTTACGTCCCGCTTGCGGGCTATTTTTTTAGTTAGAAGAGCAGGGGGTATTAACATTTATATTTGTATATACAGGACATATATACATATAGTATTTCCTGTATAAAGATATATATATATATATATATTATAGTATATAATAATATATATAAAACATATTGAATTGGAAACAAGCAGCTTGTGCTGGAATGATATATTCAAGATGCCACTCCAGTAATTCAAGAAACAATACAGGTTATGATTAAATAAGTGGGCAAGTTAAGCATTAAACCTTAAAATGAGGTGAGGAAAATTTTGTACCACCACTCATTTACTTACTTATTGTTTCACCAAAATGTGCATGTCTGTGTTAATTGGATTTCACGTTGAAATCCTTGAATTTATTCTCATATTATTCACAAAGCCTGGTGTGGTTGTAGTGGTTAGAACGGCTGGTTTGGACTTAGGGCCCTGAGTTTGAACCATGTTGGCTGCTGAATTTAAACACTCAGCGTGGCGTTGAAGTCAGCCTGTCATCCTTCTTGAGTGTTGGTGAAATGAGTACTAAAGGTGTAACTTTTTTGGTATGGGGGCACAGCATAAGTGGCCATAGTTGTGGCCCCAACAAAAATGATAGCTACCATGTGAAAGAAGATCTTGTGCAAATCAGATTAAAGCATGCCTCAAACTATCCACATTACTGTAATTTATGTAGCAGTTATTTTAAAGTTGGAAATGTATTCACAATGAATGCAGGATTTCTGCATTTAAATATGATTCAAAATTTTGCTGCTTTATACGGCTCACGTGCCCTTTTCAGAGCAAGTAAAAGCTCCTCCCCACCTGCCCACCCCTCCCTTCCATGCGAATGGTAGTTGATTATATCTCCTGCCATTGCATTGAAGCCAGCCCTGCCAACAGCATGGTCATTTATGATTTCGAAAATAGCATTATAAAAGATAGCGAGTACTTTAAAAAAGAAAACTAGAAGGCCCCTGTAGAGCGCATACCTCCACCATGTAATGCCTTGATCCTCGAGAACCATATCGGCCCAATACATTTGAAAATATCATGCTTTATACTATTCGCATATCGTTTTTAGGCCCTATCTCTCATGTTAGGCCTGCGTGTTGGCTTAATGGTTAAGGTTTGGTGGGCTTTGATCCTATGGTCCTGAGTACCCAAAATCCCCGCCTCAGCTGTTGACATTAATACCAGGTGGGGTTAACCGCCTGTCATCCTTCCCGTCGGTCGGCAAAATGAGTGCCAGCATGCTTGGGTTTACTGCTCGGAGAAAGTTGGCGAACCTTGTCCAGGCATGTGCCCAATTGCCAAGGAGACTGCTTTAAGCAGCACCTAACGCTCTGCCAACAAGAACTATTGCGTCCCCATTCTCCCCTCCTTCCCTCCGTCCTCCTCCGAAAAAATGGTGACGAAATCACTTCAAAATTAAATAATTTCTCATATCCAGATCCACGATTCGGGATCTCACCAAAATCGAATCATTTGTTCTTGCCACACACCCAACCTGTTCCACCAAGTTTTTCATCCGATCCATCAACAACTTTTTGAGAATCTTGATATATATGCGGTTTAGCCCCTATCTCTCAACGGTGAAGAATCATTTCAAAAATTCTTGCATTCCTGATCCGGATTCGGAATCTTCACCGAAATCGGAATAAGTTCTTCCTTGTCGCACACCCAACATGTCCACCAAGTTTCTCCGAATCTGTACGCAAATTTTTGTGATATCGTGCTTATATTAGTTTAGCCAAAATTCTCTCAATGGTGAAGATCACTTTTAGAAAATTCTAGTTAGGCCGATCAGGCATCCTGATCCTCACAATGTAATCAGTTCGTCCTTGTCACACACCCAAAGCTGTGCACAAATTTTTATCCATATCGTCCAACTTTTTGAGATGTTCCTGCACACAAACGGACAAACAACAGACAGAAAGGTGAAAAACATAACCTCCTTTCCCCCTTCGGTGCAAGACGGTTAATAACCAAAGAAACCATTCACTTTCCTGACATTGTTCAGCACAGCCAATGAAAAATCATTCACATTCCTGGTTTCTCCATTAGGACTTTGATGTCGTCCAAATATAGGAATCCTGAGCTTCTTTTAAAACTGCTTGCTTGGAGATAATTATTGCCAATGTAGTCCCCCCCTATTATTTCCTATCCAATCGTTTGAAGTAATGGGAGCGATTTTCAAGCAGTGGCATCACATTTTATTGTCAGAAGATGTACAAAGAAAAAATGCAGTCATCACAACTTTCTGGATACATTTAAACCTGTCATCTTCAAATCCAGGGTGCTAAACTGCCCTGATCCATTGAGGCATCCAAAGTTCATCAATATGAATCAAAATTTTTATATCAAAATTTAGCCCTGTAATAATCAAGACAAATCTAGATTAGCAGATCCTTTTTCTTCATGATATCACCGGAGATGTTTCATGGTTCTTGGGGAAGGCTTCACTTATCCTTAATGCCTGCACTTCTCAATTGCTACCTGCTTTCTTGTCAATTGACACGATCTTTGCTATATTTCATTGCTCCTGGAATCCTTCCTGATCTTTTCATTCCACTGCTGAGAGTCCTCCTGCTGTTGTGCATAGCAAAGTACAACCAAATCCACCTCACTGCTATTCAAACATCCAAGATGAATTTACCTTTGCTGACCAAATGTAGATTTTTCAGTCCCTCAAATTTACCGGCTACAAAAAATAGCCACAATCTTTTGTGGCGCAGATGATTTATCATGTCTCTAAAAATCTACGACAGACTGGTAAAGATTTGGAGGCTATATTTGTCTAGCGTCTCCAAATCCTCCATACATCGCATGGTCCTTCCTTAGTAAATCTGAGAACATCTCATTTTACTTTCAGAGGCCTTCATCCATAGTTTAGTGAGTATATCACTTTCCATATTTGCTGTTTCAGCTCACACCTCAATTCTGGTTCTATGAATCCCAAAGCTATCAACATCATTGGCATCTCATAAAAGACAAGCCTGGTGGTTTGGCTTTGCTGGTTAGGGTGGCTGCTTAGGATCTTAGCGTCCTGAGTTTGAGCCCTGTTGCGCGTGCTGAATTAACACAGGTGAGGGTGACTCAGCCTGTCAATCTTTTCAAGGTCTGCCTTTTAAAATGAGTTCCAGTGTTCTGATATAGCGCCAGCATCTCGGCAGGATAGTCCTGCCCCAACAAAAATGATAGCTACCCAGCAGCCAAACGCCATACTGGCAAGAAGAGGATAAAAGGTTGAAGCCACAGGGTCCTTGTTGCTATCTTCTTTAACTGTTTGGTAGCATCACTAATTTTATCCAACCTTACTTTTTGTCTTTCTTCACCTAATCTTTCAGTCCTCCCACCCTTACACAGTTTCTCCTACTCATCCATAGATTTCTCGAAGCAACCAATCTTGTTAAACCGGTTCCAAAATCCTTAGGCTTCATGCCTTATCTCAATCTTTTGGTGTTATTTCTCCTGCCTTGTGAAATCATGTTTGCCGGAGTTATGTAAAATCCATCTTTCCTTCAGGTTTTCAAGGCATCAGTACATTCACCACCATCTCATGCCATTCTTTAATCCCCACCATGACCTTTCCACACTAAATTAATAACCCTACACCACCCATTTACTTGTAGGTTACATTCCTTTCTCTATCTTTGTATGTTGCTATCTCTCTCCTCTCCCTTCCTTTCCCATTAATTTTAGCCTTCTGTTTTCTCTGAGTTTGGTTGTGGATCCCTACTGACCCACACTCGGTGTGTTACTGTTCTGTCCTTCAATCACCTTGCCTTTTCTGTAAGGCTAAGTTTTTGTGTTTATGAAATCCTTCATCTTGCTGCTGCCTCTTAATCAGTCCTGATGTGACATTAGTAAAAAAAAAGTTTATGCTATAACTCTCAGTCAAAAGACCAAAAATATTTTTTAGCGAATACGTATCATGGTATTATTCTGGATACAGCAAACCAAAAGAAGTAATCAAACTGGAAAATTTCTGCAACAAAGTACTTCATGCTAGATCAGTGGCTTTCATATCCTGTCTCATTAAAATCACTTTACTTTGAATTTTTACTTGCACCTGCACCGAAATGGGTGTGTAAAATAATGACATGCTTGCATCATGCTCGCAGCTGAAATTTCAAATTTTCATTGAGTATCTTTGAAATTAAAACTCATTTGTTGAAGCCTATTTTGTGGAAAATTGTTACTGCTGGCTTGTAGGCTAAAACAATGATGTTTGTTTACAAAATCACTGTCATTTTCTCAGTTCATATTATTTCTGTTTTTTGAATACTAGTATTCTATATATAAAAGCTTGTTGCTTTATCTCAATGGTGTTGCCATTTTAACTTGATTGTCCAAATTATCAACCCTATTCTTTCTTTTCCTGCTTTGGGACCGATGCAGTGAAAGGACAAGCCACTTCGGCCTGTTCTACACACAGGCTCATCAGAGAGTGGGGGCAGAAAACTCCAATGGCGCTAAGTGTCTGTCACAACTGGCACAGCCCTCCATTACAGCGAGATGAATCATCGTAGACAATATGCAGACCACAACAAAAATGAATTAGCCCGGTGCAAGGGTGTGCTGGTTTGAGCACATGTTAATAAGCAAGGCCTTAGGACTAAAAGTTTAGCACAAGTAACCAAGGTTCGTTTGTTACTCCGAAGCATGCCATGCAACCACATTGCAGAAACCAAAATCGTGTTGCATGCTTGCGGATTACAATGCAGATTTTTAAAATTTAAAAAAGAATATTGCATTCATTGCTCCATTAAATTCCACATTTAACACCAAGCTGCCCTTTGCTTAACAGATGACGAGAAAAGGAATAAAAAAAACAGCAGTTATGCCATAACCAGGGCAAAATAAATTATTGCTTAACCATAATGTTGTATATAATTATTTGTTGAAATAATATGAGGAGCATAATGATTGTGTGGGAGGGGAGGGTGGGCGAGAATGCGGGGAAGCGTTGAAAGAGGATATACATCATATCCCTTTGGAGTTGCAGTGTGTTAAGTATTATATTCTTGAGTGTGAGTGTCTTCTTGGTGTTTCACGACTTGTACAGTAGTTTTGGTGTGTATCACCATTGTGCTTGCATTCCATGTGTGAAGCCCACGTAGCCATAACGATGATTCATGAAAACGTTGATAGGTTGTGATGTAAGCACACACAAACATTCTCATCTTCGAAGTCGTGTGCACTAACATAAATTGATATGGTTATAAGAATTACTTGTTTTGTAATTTATTTTAAGTAATGATGCAGTGTAGAACGCATTTCCATTTTGAATGTGATTGATTAATTTGTAGAGTTCATTCATGGACATCACTTTATTACATTGCGTGATCGATTCAAGGTCTGTGTGACCGAACACAGCCATTATAGATAAGTGGATAAGTTAAGTCAGCAATCACATTTTAGCTTTAGTGCACAGTCATGCAAAAGCTTTTTAGAAACAGGTCTTTGTTTATCTCTAATGTACTGCTCAAAGCTATATTTTATTTACTTCAATCCAAAAAAAAAACCCCAGAAAAGTTTCATTCTTGCAATAAGAATGTCCCCCCCCCCCCCATAAAACTCAAATTGAGGCTGAATGCATTTTGAGTAAAATCTGCGTGCATTATTGACGAGACATTATATGTCATCAGAACTCTATTTGAAGTTGCAACATTGCTGAGATTCTACATGTTGAACTGCCCTCAGGTGTATTTACAGCTGCATTGCCAACATTCCTCTGGTAGTCTTTTTGCTCCCTTGATACTTGTGCTGTTTTTTGAATCTTGCTGTAACGTTGGCAAAAACTTTACCTCCATTTAATTTTTTGTGCAAAGGAAAATGTTTAAACCAAGCTGAGAACCTTGCTGTTTTGCGTATGGGGCCAGCAGGGGTAGGAAAGCTTAAGCAGGACCATAAATATCAGGACCAAGGAACTATAAATCAAGCTAACACACACACACACACACATCTTTCATGGTGTGACACCAGTATCATTTGTACACTTTCACTTTCCAAACTGTTAATGGAGGTTAAGGAGGGAGAGTTTAAAGATTTATCATCAAAATTGACAACCAATATTGAGGAAACAATGCACAAGAAGAAAACTTAGAAGTATTGATGAGAATGAGGTTTTTTTTGGAATAGCAGCTCAGATTTATACTTGTACAGGAAATTATATTGGTCAAACAAAATGTATAAAGTATCGAGCTTTTCCAACCAACCAAATGCAATCATTTACCCATAACTTTTAATCATGCAATTTAATATTTATGATCAAAAATTTTAAAGCAATTTGTCAATGGCATATATTGTTCAAAGACAAATATGAAAGGCAGTAAGAAAGCAAAAACAAAGCCTTTTTAATGAATTGACAAAGAGCCCTGATACTCTATGTCACCACCCTTTTGTCTGTTCAGTATGAGGATAGATCTGTATTGTAATATGAAACGCTAATCTTAACGGATTTTTGAAATATTGCAGGAACACAAGCCCAAAGTTACCGAGATAGTGCCATGCAAATAATTCAGGCCAAATCACAGCCATTATCTAATCAGTGTTGAGATAAGTCAATGGGAATAGATGTCTACAAGATTGAAAGTTCAATTTTTGAAATATCACGTACACGAAAATGCATGGATTGATGACTGGTTTGCGTCGAATAGCATTTTAATGCTCCCCGTTCTCGACTTTGGCGGAGCGGGTGGGGGGCAAAATATATTATTATAGATCATTAAAGAAAAAATTAAATTTTTGTCACACTTATTATATTTCCTTGAAAAAAAGCCGACGTATGAAGTTAATGCATTTAAATGCATAATTTATCGATTCTCAGATCTGCAATACGAATGTGCACCCGCAGTGCATATCAGAGGATTATCAATGCTTGAATTGAAAACACGTACATGTTGAATTGTGTTCTTTGGCAATTAAAAGGCGAGGAGACAACGAAAGAAAATGAATGAATGCTCACATTGCCTAATTGTAAATAATCAGCAGCTTTGTTAATAAAGTAAGAGTTTTTGAATGTTAAGCTCATGTGCACCCCATTCTACCAAAAACATAGACATGTTACATTGAAATAAAATGTTTTTTGTACATACATTTCATTCTTCTGAACTGGTATTGGTTTATTTTCATTTTATGACTTCACCACTCATATAAGCCTCAGTGCTTTGTATAAGCTATTGTGTTTTTTGCAGTTTCTTCAAACGCTGAAATATATATGATTAAAATTGGTATTACATATATGTTATAAGTATTTTTGAGAGGTTTCACGTCCCCATACGATTTTGCCATTTCCACGTATGTGAATATATCTGCACGAAATAAATGTCAGTGTGTGTTTTTGTCCTCCATAACTCCATAACCATTGCAACCTAGCAGGCCTGAAACTTTGTATGTATGATGTGGGTGTGTGTAGATATATATTATTATACTAATGTATATATTATATAGTGTGTGTAGCGTATATGTATATAGATATATTTGCATTTTATAAAGGTAGTAATGAATGTGGAAAAAAAAACTTTATCGCGTTAAGAAATCGTTGCAGCCTGTTCAAGCCAAGGCATAGTGAGCATCCCAAAAGTCATGTTGGCTTCATTATCCCAGCAAAGGTTACCTTGGATATGCCATAAAAACCCCCATGTGGGATAGTGTTGACTGAGGAGCGCTCTCGATAAAGGATATGCTTAAATAAGGCCTTTGTTTATCTTAAAAAGTGGGTGTCTTAATTATCCCAAACACCCAATTTTCAATCATGCACTTCTTCTGAGCTTTTTCTTCGTATGCATGCAACAGTTTCAGCGCTGCTTGCGTTTTATAGTTTTGATGTGATGGAAGAGAGAGACACACACACACACACTTATTTGTATAGATATCGCAGGTGGTGTTGGCAGTGTGAATTTTCTTTAGATTAATACAATTACACCAACCCCTTGCACCAATCCCTACCTCATTTGCATATACGTGCTGAGGCGTTATTCAGGGTCAGGTCAGAAGCAAACCCCACTCGAATCTCCACACAAGGAAATTCTCCTGGTTTGTGTGTAGGTTTTCGAAAGTTTAGAGAAAACTGCTAGACAATCACATAAATTTGCTGCATCATCATTGTGTACGACAGGTTTAGGTTCTATGGGCATATAAAAAACATTCCCGCCAAACAACTCACCTCACAAGGAACATATCTGTATTTATGTAGGTTCTGGAAAACCAAAGCATTAAACCACGCATCGCCAATCCTTCACCAAATCTTGAATACATGTACTGGTAGGTACCACAGTCAGGTCATGGGCATCCAAAAAAAATATCCTCCATCTGCAGGGAATTTGTGGTGTTGTAGTGGTGTGGTGTGTGTGTGTGTATTTGTGTCTGAGGTTATTTTACTACATTTAAAAACGGCTGCGCCCAATTCTCCAACAGATTTGACATTACGCGCTGCGGTTTCTCTGTTTCAAGCTCTGATTCGAGGGCAAAAACAAAATTCCCCCCCACTAATCTGAAAATGATGTATGCATGTATGTGTCAGGTCTCGAAATCATGCAATGACTTTGTGGAAGGATCCTTTTTGGTTTCCTTGAATTTAAAAAAAAATCCCAAATGTGCTGGAGTGGCATCGTTGAGGTTGCTTTATCGATACATCTTAAATAAGATAAAAATCACCCCAAAATTGTGGGATTTATCTGAGTGCAAAGTACAGCTCAGTTCTCTGGACGATAAAAACCAGATTCAAGCAAATAGAACCAGTCCACATGAAACCTTCTCTTTCTGAAACGTATTCTTTCCCGAATTCCAATTTCTCATTTGACTTTACAACCGCACAAAGGGAAGCTGAAAGTTTTTGAACTCATCTTTTCGAATTGTTTTTTCTGTCTTGATAAATGTTTGTCCATTTTTTTGTTGAATTGTGCCTCATCGACAATTTGAGCAGATATCGGATATTCTTGAACTTTTAGTGTATTTTATACATAGTTTTTATATGCGAGCAGTAATGTCGAACGAACTTCCCCAATCCGAAAACAAATATTATCGGATTCAAAAAGCCGGTGTTGTTACTCCAATGAGGGTCCATAATGAAAGCAGCGTGTTGGGGTGTCTTACAAATCTTTTGTAAACAACAGTCATGCGTAACAAAAAGAAGCGAACAGCTGCTAAAACACAAAACAGCTGTGTAAACACGGTGTAAAAGCTTTGACATGGCCTCTGTGGACGATTTACGACATTTTCGGACGATACAGCACAAGTGAGTACATTCCAGTAAAAATCCCGTTAAACTGATGACCAAGTACACATGACAGAAACGATATAAAATGTTTGAAAATTACTTGCCACAAGAGGATTTTTCAACAGTAGCAAATGAACAGAATAAAGTCTGGAATCACCACGGTTGTGTTGCAAAACACTAAAGTGCGTTGCAACCACAACAAACTGATGCTCAATAACCAACCCAATTGTCAAAACGAGAAGTTGCGAGTTCAATGCAATGCACCGCCTTTGTTCGCGATCAAAGCCACATAACTGTACGGGTAGAAAACAGCCCAATGTCGGTCAACGTACATCAACCACATGGTGAGTGACTGCTGAAAGTTCGATATGTGTAAACAAAACAACTGGAGCAAACACTCACTAAACGATATTTCCTGACGGGATGCAATTGTGCTATTTTAAGATAACATAGATATTCCACATGCCCCAGATGTATCAGCAATTGAAGCTAAAGCAATATATAAGAGCATTGGGGAATTAAATCGACGGTAGAAACAAGCAGCGATCACCCCAAAGTTTAAGAAAACAGAAATGAACATAATGGAGGTGAAAAGCAACAACACAAATCTTCGTCCATTGTCCACATCAACACCCGAGATGTCCAGCTTGACCGTGAGTGGTAAAATGGAAACGCCTCTTGAATTCATGATTTCTGTAAACAAAAATACATTTGTTCCTGTTAAACATTTTTTTAAATGCAAACCCAACAGATTGTATTTATATTTGATGAAATCGACACACTAATCCTGAAATTCTGAACGGTGCTTTGAAACAGTTAAACAGAAAGATAACCCACTTTTTGTGGTTGTTTATAATGTATCATGAGGTATGGTTAAAGGTTAAGGGGTATTATTGTTATTAATTTATTTATTACTTACTTGTTTTAATGTCGAATGAAAGTAAGATTTTAGTTAAAGGAAGGTGAACTATTACTCTGCTTTTAACTCAGTTGTTGA
>CM068952.1:111072533-111087621 GCA_035128595.1 Eptatretus atami | reverse complement strand
TAAAGACTAAGAGAAATAATGGTGAAAACCTATAAACCAATGTCATTAACAAAGGGAGAGAAAAAGGAATTTAGAAAGAACAGTATCTGTCATATTTGTGAGGAGAAAATTGAGGGAGACGTCAAGGTTAGGGATCACTGTCATCTTACTGGTAAATATAGAGGTCCAGCTCATTCCCGTTGTAATCTTAATTACAAGCCTCCAAATTTTATTCCTGTCTTTCTTCACAACGCTCACTATGACACACATATATTTATAAATGAACTTTCAAAGACATCTGGAGATATTTCTCCATTCCTAACACAGATCAAAAATACATCTCATTCACAAAAACAATTCATACATCCCCCATAACCAATATCAGATTTCTTGACATACAAGTTTATGTCAAGTTTATGTCAAGTAGTAGTCAGTATCAAATATTAAAAACTTCCCGAATCTTAAATCACATTTCTCAAATCAAGAAGAGATTGATCTCTTATCACAAAAGGGAATATATCCGTATGACTATATGGATTCATTTGAGAAGTTTAAAGAAACACAACTTCCTTCAAGGGAAAGTTTCTATGGAAAGTTAAATAAAACTCATATTTCCGATAGAGATTATACACAAGCTAAAAAAAAAGTTTGGGAAAGTTTAATATAAAGAATCTTGGAGAATATCATGATTTGTATCTTAAAACTGATGTGTTGTTATTGGTTGATGTGTTGAAACTTTTGGAACAGTCTGTCATAATAAAATTCTTATGGATTAGACCCCGTTCACTATTACACAGCCCCGGGCTTGTCTTGGAGTTCTATGTTAAAAATGACAAAAACAAAATTTTGGATTAATCAGTGATATAGATATGCTTTTAATGATAGAGAAGGCTAAAAGAGGAGGAATATCTCAAGTATGTTCCAAGAGATATGCTAAAGCAAATAACAAATATCTTCTGATTATAATAAGAATGAGGACAACTCTTACCTGATGTATTATGATGCTAACAATTTGTATGGGTAGGCTATGTCTCAATCTTTACCTTATGGAAAACTTAAATGGGTTAAAGAAAAACATTATGAAAAAGTTTTACTTGACATTGTTATCTCCTCTCAAAAAGAATTGATGAAGCTGAAGTTGGATATTATTTTGAGGTTGATTTAAAATATCCAGAAGAACTTCATAACAAACATAAAGACCACCTTATGCCCCTGATAAAGAAAGTCCAAGAAAAGAATGGTTAAGTGATTACCAACAGTCATTTAATAGAAAAGGTAAATCTCCAGAAAAACTACTTACAACATTAAATGATAAATAAAGTTATGTTTTACATCAAAGGAACTTGAGACAATATTTATCTGCTGGGTTGAGAGTGCGAAAAATTCATCGAATTTTGAAATTTAAACAAGTCATTGGTTAAAAATATATTGATTTTAATAAAAAAAGGAGAACAGAAGCAAAAACAGATTTTGAGAAGGACTTTATTAATAAATAAATAATGCTGTATTTGGAAAGACTATGGAAAATGTTAGGAATCGACAAAACATAAGACTTGCTCCATCTTGGAAACAGGCTTCAAAGTTAATTAATAGACCAAGTTTTGAACAGCGAGGTGTTTTCAGAGAACTTTTGTGCTATTCATTTGAAAAAAGAGAGTATTGAAATGGATAAACATATTTATATAGGAACATCAATTCTTGACTTGTCAAAGTCATTAATGTATGACTATTACTATAATAATTTAAAATTAAAGTATAAGGATAATGGGTGATTGTTATATATGGATACAGATAGTTTTATATTAGAAAATAAGACAAGTGATGTATATGAGGATATAGATTGATAATATTGATATATATGATACAAGTAATTATAAGTCTGATAGTATGTTGTTTTCATTAAAGATAAAAAAGGTTATTGGTAAGTTTAAGGATGAGTTGGGTGGAAAGGTCATGAATGATTGTGGGTTTGAGATCAAAGTCTTATGCTTTTACGTATATTGATAATAATAACATTGAAATGTGTGATAAGAAGCTAAAGGGAATAAAGAAAAATATAATCAAGGAAACAATAAACTTTAAACATTATTACAACTGTTTAACCTTAAAGAAGTAAGAGTACAGAAAAATGAATACAATAAGAAGTTATAAACATCAATTATATCCAGAAGAGATAAATAAGAAAGCATTAGGAGCTTTTGATGATAAAAGATATATTTAGAGAATGGAATCAAGAGTATCACTTATGGTTATAAGTATAAGTGTTAAGGGCGTCTTTTTACTGATTTATAAATGATAGAACCAAGCAATAACCAAACCAAAGAGCGGAGATGTAATCAGCCTTGGTATTTAAATGGGAAACATAACGAAGTGTGAAATATCAAATAAGTCTTATTGAAGAAATAACCGGGTAAAGTAAATAAAACAAATAAACCAATGTCACCCAGGGTGACCCGTATCTGCCAAAAGGTGACCACGTGTGACTTATTTAAGGTCACACTGAGGTGAACAGAGCTGCTATCCACAGGAGCGACTCCTTGAGGAATATCGCCTACGAGAGATTCCGATGAGAATCCTTCTACAGAGTAACCATGAAAAATATGCGTTTGCCTCATAACATCACCAAATGACTCATAATGTCTCAAGCTTGACATATCTAGAAAGCACTCACGAGGTGTTCAATTTGAGGTACTACACGATATGGTTCCTAAAACTTGAAAATTTGACCTTGGGGTCAAAATATTTCGACCTTAGCGCCTAACCATGAAGGTCAAGGCCAATCGCCACCAAAAACTAATCAGCTGAGCGCCAGACCATATACTACATTCCCATAAAGTTTGGAGATGATTCGATTAAAATTACTCAAAAAATAAGGGTTTCGGCACCTCCATGATTTACCGCAAAGTGACCTTGACCTTTGACCTTGACCTTGACCTTTATGTGTGCTGAAGGGTATTGTAATAATACTACGATATGTGTACCCACAAGAGTTTCCGATGAGAATTGTGCTCTACAGAGTGATATAAGAGTGAAAAATCCAATGATTACAGACCAAACAAAAAACAAAAAAACTTACCAAGTAACAGATCTTGCAAAAACGAAGTTTTGGCAAGATAATAAGCGGATAAATTTAATTACAAATATGTTGGAGGATGTCAAGAAAAAAATTAATATCCTTGAATGGACTGAAAACTTTGATGGTTATCAATTGAACAATGGAAAAACATTTTACTACAATCTTAAAATGATATGTGGACCAGGAGGTGGTCAAACAAGAACATTATGAGAAGTTTATCATTTTATTTCTGCTCAACAAAGACATATAAACCAAGAACTAAGTTCTGAAATAATATTTGTGAATACACTCGATGGTGATGAATGTAATCGGAAAGTTTATTTATTACCTCGAATATAACATGAACAAATATTCATTGGATCACTCTTTGAGTGGAAATGAAAATATAAAAGGAAATCTGTGTCTCAGTTTAACATGTACTCAATGGGGTAGAGATGATTCTCCTCTTTTGACCTGATGGGCCAAGAGTCAGGGGGCGGGGTGGGGGGAGGGGGAGAGGGAAGGGAAAAAACAGTGTGGAACAGAGACATGAGGAGATCTGTGGAAGGGAAAGGATGGAGTGGGGACACAGGGTAAACACGATGGATATGACAGGCACTTTGAGGAAGGGGGGGGGGAGAAAATCATTCTCTCTTTTGACCTGATGGGCCTCGAGTCAGAAAGGTTTCCCCTATACATTTGTATGGGAGGGGGAGGAATCAGTCTCCTGTTTTGGGTTTTTCGCGGGTTGATCCAGAGAGTTTTCCCCCTTTTCCCCATTCATTTGCATGGTTGCCTTAGAAGCCCCATTTATCCTCTAATATAATATATATATATATATATATATATACTGTATGTATATTGACTTAGAAATTTCTTCCACAGTAGCTATTGAACTTTGCAATGGAGGCACTTCGTCCTGCATGGGTAAACGTTCCCCAAAAAGCGCCGAGTCACTCTCTCACAGCAGGAAACATATGTGAGGCAATTCGTGAGGTGATATTCAACACCAGTGCTCACTGACCGCCATGCGGCTTCTTCATCGATCACGCTTGCTGATCCCTGGCACTCTGCAGAATGGCGCCGTCTCATTGGTGGTCTACACGAGGCTATGAGGTTCCTCTCGTATGACCCAACCAAAAGTCAATGGCCAGCATCTTGCTCCACCACGCGAGCCAATTTGCAGCACGATATGAGAATCACGCAGCCATTTTGTTGTGCCGAGAGGAGAGCAAAGCAAGAGCCACCATCCCAGTCACGTTCCTCTCACAACTACTACTGCAAACCTCACCCTTCTTCCACCTCTTCGTGTGGCTTTCTGCCATGAACCCCAGGAAGGCGGGGCCTCTGCCTGCTCAGCACGTTTTGCTTGCTTGTTGTTATGGTTGTGGTTGTTTTAAAAATGAAACTCCTTCATGGCTGGCTTGTAAATGCAAAAACATAGGAATAGGTCACAGGGGGCAATCACATACTGGGAGAAATTATCCTTAATTCTGATCTAATTAACACCGCATCACCCCCCGTGTGGTGACAAATCTTCTTCTTGCGTATGGCAGCTTAGCTGCCGGGGTAGCTATCATTTCTTGGAAGCGCGATTGTGTAGCTGATGCAGTGCCCTTCTACCAATACACACTGGTACTCATTTTGCCAACCCGGAAGGATGACAGGCTGAGTCAACCCCCTGGTGTATTAATTCAGCAGCCAACGGGGCTTGAAATCAGGACCCTGGAATCCTAAGCTGCAACCCTAAAAACGAAGCCAACACCAGGCTCATGGTGACAAGTACCACTTAAGCTCACAGTCTCCCTACTTAATTCACATTGAGATGTCTCCTACACGTCCACAGACCAAACAACTCTATTCAATCCTAACTTCACGATGAAATTCCTCCATCTACCCCCACAACCATAACTATATATATATATATATATATATATATATATATATTTATATTTAGATTATTTCATCACTTAGATTCAATGGCCCAACAGGGGCTTGAACTCAAGGCCCTAGGATTTTAAGCCAAGCAACTTAACCGTTAAGTCAACACCAGACTTTTCAAGGGTCTTCAGGGTATTTAGGGGCCTATTGGTATTTGGGGTCTAAAAGGTCTTGGGAGTCTTAAATGGTCTTCCAGCTCTTCAGGGTCTTCAAGGTTCTTAGGGGTATTTAGGGTCTTAAGGGTCTCATGGGTCTTTGGGATCTAAACAGTCTTTGGGGTCTTAATAGTCTTGGGGGTCTTTGGGGTTTTAAAGGGTCTTTGGGGTTTTGGGGGTGTTTAAGGGTCCTCACAGGTCTAAGGGGTCTCAGCATTCTGAAGGGTCAATCGGTTTAAAAGGTATATCCAGCAGTATGTCATTAACAGATGTACGTGTAATCAGCATGCAATTGATGTTCAAAGAGTTTGAAATTAATCGACATCTTGTGACACACCGACATGAAATAAGTTTGATATATAAGATGATTTTGTGAGGGTATTTGATTATTTGGTAATAAATGTTATTTTTACCTGCGACATGTCATTGGTCAACAAGAGCTCCACATGGTTGTTGTTGCTGTTGTTATTGTCGTTCATGTTGGGGGCCGATTTTTGAAAAGTGTATCTATTGGTCAGACAGCTGCTGGGCCCCACCCACATTTGTCACTTCACTCCACCCACCATGACACTCAAACGAAATTATATGGCCACCATATTTGTTTTCTGGTGGGCCTAAGATATCAGGCTTGTCGGCCTCCGCTGATTATGTACTGCCCGGGTTTGTTGCATCAGATTTCCATTGGCTTTGTTAAGATCGATTGTTACTCACGATGAGGGACCCCAAAAAGTCTAATCATATGTCAAATAAAAATTATTGGAAAGCTTTAATCAAGCCTGTCAGCACACATGTACGACGTGCCTCCCAAACAAAATAGCATTACATAGTTTTTGAACAGCCCCATATTGGGGTTAAACAATCCTTGACCATGTGATGTTCATATCTGGTGTTGGCTTAATGGTTAGGGTGGTGGGCTTGGGATCCTCAAGTTCTGAGTTCAAATCCTGCTTGGCTGATGAATTAATACCAGGTGGGGTTGACTCAGCCTGTCATCCTTCTGAAGTTGGCAAAATGAGTACCAGCTTGCTGGGATGATTGAAACATTTGAATATCCTGTGTTGGAGTGCTGACACAAGCTTGCTGGGATGATTGAGACATTTGAATATCCTGTGTTGGAGTGGTGACACCAGCTTGCTGGGATGATTGAAACATTTAAATATCCTGTGTTGGAGTGGTGACACCAGCTTGCTGGGATGACTGAGACATTTTGAATATCCTGTGTTGGAGTGGTGACCTGTCCAGGATTGTGCCCAAGAGCCTAGGAGACTGATTTGGCAGCAATGATACTCTGTACAGAGTGTGGTATGGTCCTAGTGGATAGATGGATGGATAGACCCATGTGATGAATCAGCCTGTTCTGATATAACTGTTGTAGAGGCTGACATGGATGAGAGGTGTTGAGTTCATCTTTTAATAGTGCATTAAATGTGTTTCCCAATCATGGTGTTCATCTTTAAAGAGTGCTTTAAATGTGCGTTTCCCAATCGCCTGTCACCAGATTTTGTCAAAAGTTGTGACCACAGTGCGGTCATTCTTGTTTGTCAATGAAACAATTACCCAGAATGCAGTTGTTCTGTCAACTATCCATTGTAAAAATGGCAGAATTTTGATTATCGATGTCATTTTATTTCATCACAAAAGACCAAAAGGTTCAGTCAGAAAGAAAGCCACATTAAATTTGTGTTCACAAAACTTTTTCATAGCTCCTATATTAATCAGCAGTATGTTGTAGAAACCGCTGGTTCAAATCGACTGGCTGTGATTTACTCTGGATCGTCTAACCTTTCACTTTTTATATTGAAAATGTTCCCTGTACGAAAATGGAAATAAACAAACTGACAGTTTTATGGGAAAAAATATATTCTGATCACTAATCGATATGTTCAAAGCAGTTCAGAGGGCATCAACATTTAACTAGAAAGAAATTAGTTGTGAGTGTACCAGGCTAACGAATTGGAGAAAAATATTTTTACTCCCCAGGTATTTGTGTGAAAGAAAAGAAAACCGATTGGAAATAAACAAACAAATGGAGTGACTGCTTTTATAACACTGCTCTAGGGAATTGTTCCTTACCCTCTGCTGATTGTGTAGTAAAGTGCACCAGTCCAGTGAGCCATGAACCAATGGGTCGACCAAGCAATATTAGAGAGAGAGAGTGAGGAAGTTTGTTCAACTACAAAGAAGAAAAGAAAAGGAAGTGAGGGTGAGGGGATATAAATGAAAGCCATTTTGGTGAGTCCTTATTTGTAGCTTTGGGGTGGGTGGAGCAGCAAGAAACTTGTGTGAAACAGGGTAAGAGAGGCGGAGCATAACAAAGTGCAGCAGGATAGAGCCAATTTCTCACGGAGATCAGCGGCACTGAGCCAAGGTAACAGGCCCAACAGTGGCCTTGCTTGCTCGGCTCTTTCAAGAGCTGCCTGAGAGGACGTCAAATAAATTTCCACACCCAGCTGAGCCGCCGAGACAATTTTCATGCCATTTAGTGGAGCACAAAAAGGCCATTTGTCAGGGCTTCCCTCAGGCTTACTTTGATTCCATATTGTTTGGTCTGGAGAGGAGCTACATAAACATAGGGCACAGCCTCCTTTAAAACCCTCACCCAGGGTCTGAGTGTCATGTTTGGTGTCTGAATGCCCTCAGCACTGAAGGCTCAGCATTTTGGCTGGCCATTAATATGAGAGCAAGTAATTGTTGGCTGTTGTGAAAGCCAAAATGACTTACTGATTGCCTCCTTTTGTGATATAATTAAACACAGCTTGGTGTGTCTGCTACAGCCCAACTCAAATGAAAGGAAGATTGGCTGTAACAAAAGTTGAGTCTTGGTGTTTCTACTCACAATGAAATGGTCATTTTAAATATTTTAATATTGCACTTCCCAGTATGCACTATCCTTCTCGGCCCACCTAAGGTGGGAAATGTGCTGCAGCTCACAGACCATATCTGGCCCCAGGGTTTATCCGTTTATTGGAGCTCGAGCAGGAGTATGTGAGGAAGGCTAAAGTACATGCTCGTCTACTGGCCTTGGGTGGACACTTAATGCAAGTACTGTATTGGGGTTGGAACCAGAGAATCCTCTACGTAGGCACAAGAACAGTTAAATGTCAATTTTGGAGTTTCAGTGACTTCCACATTTGCTCCATTATAATGAAAGATTCAAAGGAAGATCACGAAATTGTTTTAGTCCCTTTACTTATATAGTAAAAAAAAGAATTTGATTTGGAGGTTATTTCTAATTAAGAAATGAAGAGGCTTGAAACTCCAGCATATATTATGCACAATACTTAAGTTTAACAAATTTATTGGGTATAATCTTCAGAGGCAATATATCAAAGTGAAGTATACTTGAGTTGAAGATCGATTCAGTCCATTGACTCTAGGGTTAATTTTTTTTGCCACATCTACCAACTACAAAATACAGCATCCTGCAATGTGACAATATAAAAAATAACATAATCAGATGTTTGAGAAGTAAGATAGTCCATGGTGGTTGACATTACGATGTATATGTTCATAAAGAAAAGATAATTTTGGACACCATTCACGTAACACCAAGGGTAACATCAGAAGAATTGAAGTGATTTAACAAAGTGCAAGGTGGGAGAAAGGGAAGGAAGTTTTTATGCTGACGATGTTTCTCAAGGCAGTCTCTGAAGTGCATCTCAAATAGTAATCCTGAAGAAAGCCATCTGTCACCAAGCAGAGCTCAAAACAAACGTAGCACCACAAATAGTGATTATTAATACTTGAGAAAATACCAACCGTCACTTTGTTGAAGGGAATACGAAAGGGGAAGGGGGGAGAGGGAGAGGGGTGGGGTAGATAGAGGGGGAGAGTGAGGAGGTTGAGGGGGGGAGAGAAAGTAGGGAGGGGGAGCAAGGAGGGGGGAGTGAGTCAGGTGGGAGAGTGAGGAGAGGTGGGGAAAGGGAAGGGAGCGAGAGGTGAGAGAGAGGCATATGTGTGGTGGAGTGTTAATTATGATTCATACTGTTTCATCAAAATGATTCCACTGTATATAGAATAACAGTGAGGATGGAAACAAAAAAATGTCTGAAATCCATTTTCTACCAGTCATACTATAAATACCGCCAGGACATGACTGGAGGTCAACACCACCCAGAAAGAAACACCGCCTGGAGATGAACACCGGCTGGACGTGTCCGGAGCCATGTTGGCCGGAGACAAACACTGCCCTGACACGTCTGGAGAAAAACACTGCCCAGACACATTTGGGGACAAACACCACCTGGACGCATCCGGCGCTTAACTGTCCAGAGACAAACACCGCTGGGAAACGTTCAGAGACAAACACCGCCTGGACGCATCTGGTGCTAAGCTGTCCAGAAACAAACACCGCCCAGACACGTCCAGAGACAAACACCACCTGGAGAGGTCGAAAGACAAACAAACACTGTTTGGAGATAAACAAACACTGTCTAGAGATAAACAACGCCCAGACACATCTGGAAACAAACTCCATCCAGACATGGCCACAGTCAAACAACGCCTGAACATGTCCAGAGACAAACTTCATCCAGAAACGTCGGGAGACAAACTCTGTCTGGACACGTCTAGAGACAAACTCCATCTGCACACGTCTGGAGACAAACTCCATCTGCACATGTCTGGAGACAAACACTGCCCTGACGTGTCCAGAGCTAAGCTGTCCACAGACAAACACCACACGGAGAGGGCCAAAGACAAACAACAACTATTTGGAGATAAACAATGCCTGGACACATCTGGAGACAAACTCCGTCCAGACACGTCCAGAGATCAACTCGGTCCTGACACGTCTGGAGACAAACACCGCCCAGACACATCCGGAGCTAAGCTGTCCAGAGGCAAACACTGCCCGGGTATGTCCAGAGCTAAGATGTCCAGAGACAAATACCGCCCGGACACATCTGGAGACAAACACTACCCAGAGAGGTCCAAAGACAAACAAACGCTGTTCACAGATAAACAAACAATGTCCAGAGATAAACAATGCCCAGACATGTCTGGAGACAAACTCCATCTGGACATGACCAGAGACAAACAATGCCTGGACATGTCTAGAGCCAAACTCCGTCAGGATATGTTCGGAGAGAGAGAGAGAGAGAGAGAGAGAGAGAGAGAGAGAGAGAGAGAGAGAGAGAGAGAGAGAGAGAGAGAGAGAGAGAGAGGTGGGTGGAGGGAGAGGAGTTAGCAGAGAGAAAATGTTATGCTTTATGAACACACACACACGCACGCACACACACGCACTGGTCTAGTGCTTGGCTGATATCGACATTTCTTCAGGAATCGGCATATTGGAGTCAGTGTAATTACTGACTACAGTATGTATTACATACAACCCAAAAACCTTAAGTACTTTTCACCCTTGTTTTGGAGGAATTTCAAGAAACAAATTACAAAAACAACATTGCATTATAGACATTTCAGGGAGATTTGCTGAAACATTCATCTTGAAACAGCTGCCAATTGTCATGTGATGGGTGGAAAAAAAAATTTGCTTTGTAACTTAGAAAACACATTGCTACAGCAAACGGCTTGGAAATCAGGTTTTATCAAATATATTTTGCTTTGAAACACACAAAGAGACACCATATAACCTTTGTAAATCATGGACCTAGTAGCACCTGCCGACTGTACATCCCGTTCGTTACACGAACTGTACTGCTATTGACTGCAGGGTGCTCGGCAAGTGGCTTAAACACTCAAGCAAGCACTCCAATTAAATGGTTGATAAAGAACAGATGGCCAGGCTGCGACTGCATACCATATAGGATCCCTTTAACTTTAAAGCTGGTCTTCACCACTCCCGCAGCAGTTAAATAAATTAAATGAATTCGTTCAAATAATGACTTTATCCAAAAAAGAGTTGCTGTTTAAAGTAGAACAACCCTGGAGACATCATAAAGTTTAACCGCCCATGAAATAAACATTGCAGATAATCCGCCACGTTGCCTGCTCATCTATGCATGCGTCATGTGGTCCATCGTTCGCAGTCTGCGCAAACGTTATAACTTTATTTTAAAATGTCGGTTTAGCACCAGATTTGCTTTGATTCCTTGTGGAGAACCTTGCAAACCCTGCGACAATATAGACACAGATATGCAGACGCCATGGATAATCAGTCCGTCTGAGGGACAAGGCATGATGTCAAGCAGTGAATGCATTAAATCATATAGCTTAATGAAGCTGGTTAATTTTGGCGCATTCCTAAATCTTTTGTTCACTCGATATGATTCAACAAACAGTAAAAAAAAGATAAGTTCAATTGTTTGGAAATTTTACATTTTCTTGTCG
Organism: Eptatretus atami; assembly: GCA_035128595.1. Lineage (NCBI taxonomy): Eukaryota > Metazoa > Chordata > Myxini > Myxiniformes > Myxinidae > Eptatretus > Eptatretus atami. Next base: position 111,076,200 of record CM068952.1, on the reverse strand, counting down.
AAATATGGAGGAGGGACCATAGACTTGCTTGCTTAAAGTAAATAGGTATATAGGCTTATTTATAAGACTAGTTATTTCTTTAAATTATCAGATTTTACTCTGGATTTCGACACTTATTTAGTCCGGACGATATCTGAAACTCAAAGTCGAAATCATATTTCAATGTTCTACTTTAATTAGTCCATGAGAGTAGATCATGGAAAATTGTATCATATAATGCATGAAATCGCTCCAACCTCCTAATTTGAAAACTATAGCACTGACAAAAGTGATGTATACAGTGATTCGTAGCTATGATGAACAGGCATTCGATAATATGAGTGAGGAAAGAGAAAAAAACTTTTCATCGCGGAAATTGTTGTGGCCTGTTCCAACTCAAGGTATGGCTGTACAGGCTAAAAAGACATGGCAGCTTTAGACCCACCCCAGCGTGGTAACCCAGGATATTCCTTCTTCTGACCCCAGAGAGTGAGGGGAGAGGATGGCACCTGATAAATGGTGCCTCACACTCTCACTCTCTCTCACACACACACACACACACACACACACACACACACACACACACACACACACACACACAACACAACACACACACACACACAACAACAACCCCTTTTTTAAAATCATTATCGATATGATTTGAGATGCCATGTGAAGCCATAGATGTGCAAAAGCTCCACAAGTCAAGGTAATGATCAAAAGTGGACACGATGGACATGTCAACATATCTAAAAGAACCTCATCAGTCCATAGGTAATACTATTGAATCATGAGATATATTAATAATTTTCATGGTGACGATGGGTTTGGATAATGACCAAAAAGTAATAAAAAGCCATGCAAAGGAAATTTTAAGAGGAAGAAAATGTCAAACATGTTTAACTTAAATATTGGAAAATCAGGTCCGAAAGTCATTTTTGGATTACAGCTTATACAAGTATACCTCGAAAGAGCAATCAAGAGATGACAGACCCTTGTCAGTACTTGTTTTGTGTGGTGTATTATATGTGGCAAGTATATGGAAGGTTGAACTGAATGAAAGGTCCTTGATTGTAAATGAAAGGTCGAAATGGTCTCGTAGTAAATGTGTAAAGGTCAAAGGTCTGAAAAGGTCTAACTAAAGGCTCAAAATGTTCTAAAGTGTCAAAAGGATCTTAAAAGGTCGAAGGGGTCCAAAAGGTGTAATTTAAGATTTAAAGGGTCGGAATTGTCTGAAGGGGTGTAAAGGGTCTTAAACATCGAAAAGGGTCCAAATGTCAAAGGGGTCTAGATGGTATTAAAAGGGGTGAGGGTCGATAGGGTAGAAAGGAGTGTAAGGATTTCTAAAGGGTCTCAGTGGAGCGAAAGAGTCTTAAAGGTCTAAGGGGTCCAAAGGTCTTTGGCGTCTAACGTTCTTAGGGTTCTACAGGGTCTTAAGGGTCTCAAATGTCTTTATGGTCTCAGGAGTATTAAAGGTCTTATAGGTTTCAAGGGGCGTTGAGCTAGTATGAGTACACTGAATGGAACAGGATGAAACATAACAAAAGGAACAGCAGGGAGAGAGGGTGAAAGCACCAAGAGCAGAGCAGAAGGCCAAGACAAAGGGAGGCAGACAAACAATGTGTATGTGGAGGAATGGGGGCAGAATAGGATGCATGAGTGGACAATATGGAAACAGAAGGAAACTCTCAAGAGGGAAAAATGGAAATTTGGAAGGAGGAGGGATTGCGGTGGGGTCGGGGTTTCCACAGCATCAAGCTGAGCAGGATGTGAGGCAGGGGAGCCAGCCCAGAGAGGAGAGCAGTACTCCATCAAGTTACGGACAAAAGCCTTGAAGGTGTTTAGGTGTGCCAGAGAAGGACATTGTACAATGGAGGATGCTCAGTCTGCAACTGGCTTTGGCAGAAACTTTGAAATGTGGTTTGCCCAAGAAATATCATGGCTGCAAGTGAGAGCCAAGAGCTTAAATGACTCAACTTCCTCAAGGGGATTGGAAAGGAAGAAGATCAGAGGGTTTGCCAGATGGTTCTATTCAGTGAGAGATAGTGAGAATGTGGGATTTGTCAGGATTGAAAGACATTTCAAGTATTTGACCAGCTTGTGAACTTTTTGAGATATCCTGCACACAAACAGCAAATAAGAAGAAGACGTCATGCAGAGCACAATACTTGCAAAATCCAAAAAACAAATTTGACCTCAAAAATAATTGGTGGTTGAATTCAATGACAAATATCCAACTCCTCTTCAAATTTCAAGTCAATCAGATGAAAATTGACAATTTTAGAAATTCGGCCTATGTTGACCTTTTGGTTTATGTTAACCTCAAAAATAATTGGTGGTTGAATTCATTGATCTGATTTGCAAATCCTCTTCAAATTTCAAGGCAATCAGATGAACATTGAGGATTTTAGAAATACCACATTAGTTGTTGACCTTGGGCCTATGTTGACCATTTGGTCCATGTTGACCTCAAAAATAATTCACTGGTTGAATTCAGTGACCTGAACTATAAATTCTCTTCAAATTTCAAGTCAATTGGATAAAAATTGAGGATTTTAGAAATACCACCTCAGTTGTTGACCTTGGGCCTATGTTGACCTTATCATCTATGTTGACCTGAAAAAAATTGGCTTGTTGAATTCAATGACCTGAAATATAAATCCTCTTCAAATTTCAAGTCAATCGGATTAAAATTGAGGATTTTAGAAACTTCACCTAAGGTGTTGACCTTTGGCCTATGTTAACCATTTGGTCTATGTTGACCTCAAATATAATTGGCTGGTTGAATTCAGTGATCTGAAATATAAATCCTCTTCCAATTTCCAGTCAATCGGATGAAAATTGTGGATTTTAGTAACTAGACAAATTTGTTGATCTTTGGATTATGTTGACCTTTTGACCTCAAAAACGATAGGCTTCTTGCTTATGAGAAACTCTAGCATGTGATGGAGTTTCATGAAGATCGGTTTAAAATTGTGACCTGTAGAAAATAAAAAGACAGACAGACAGACAAACAGACAGACAGACAAACAGACAGACAGAATAACAAAATCGACTGATCAATATACTTGAAAAATCTTTGATTTTGCAAGTCACAAGAAAAAGACATCGTGCAGAGCAAGATACTTGCAAAGTCCACCCACCCCTCTCCAAAGGTTGCCATGGATACATCAAATTGTCAATTTCATTAAGATTAGAATTGACAATCTTAATGAAAGCTCAGGTCAAACGGATGAAAATTTATTATTTTTCAGATTGAAATTGATGTTTTCAGAGGTTTGACCTTGAGTTGACCTTTGACCTTTTGACCTCAAAAATAGTTGTTTTCTCAATTTGGTGATGGACAATGCAAATCCTGTTCAACTCTCAAGTTAATAGGATGTAAATTGACGATTTTTCAGTAGAAAATTGATGATTTCAGAAGTTTGACCTTGAGTTGACCTTTGACCTTTTGATCTCAAAAATAGTTGGTTTCCCAATTCAGGAATTCACGGTGTGATTGCTTTTTAATTTTCAAGTCAATCGGATGAAAAATGACAGTTTTAGAAAGTTGAACTCAAGATGACCATTGACCTTTGACCTTAAAATAAGTTGGCTTCTCAGTTGAGACTTGGTGAAGTTTCGTGAAGATCGGTTTAAAATTGTGACCAGTCAGTGATTGACAAACAAACACAGTCAAAGAAACACA
>CM068952.1:111052121-111072523 GCA_035128595.1 Eptatretus atami | reverse complement strand
TTGCTGCTAAATTTTCAGGTTAAATCAGATGAAAATTGACTTTTTCAGAGGAAATTTGATGATTTTAAAAGTTTGACCTTGAATTGACCTTTGACTTTTTGACCTCAAAAATAGTTGCTTTCCCAATTCAGTGATGGACTATGCAAATCCTGTTCAACTTTCAAGTTAAAAAGATTGTAAATTGACGGTTTTTCAGTTGAAAATTGATTTTAGAAGTTTGACCTTGAGTTGACCTTTGACCTTTTGAACTCAAAAATAGTTGCTTTCCCAATTCAGTAAAGTACTATGCAATTGCTGTATAATTTTCAAGTCAATCGGATGAAAATTGACAATTTTTCAGATAAAAATTGATTATTTTAGTAGTTTCCCTTGAGTTGACTGTTTGACATCAAAAATAGTTGATTTCCAAATTCAGTGAGGAAATATGCATCTTGTTCAAACTTCAAGTCAATCGGATGAAAAATGATGATTTTAGAAATTCGACCTCAAGATGACCTTTGACCTCAAAATCAATAGGCTTCTCAGGTGAGACATCCTCTACAGCTTAGTAAAGTTTCATTACCAAGCTGGTAAAGACAGATTGAAAAATCATTCATAGAGTGACAACTTGGCAAAACAACACAAAGTAGAATGGCACTCGGTCGAGTGCATACCTTTGCCAGGTGGAACATTTCACGTTTTATATCCCACTGATGGGCTGGATCTGAACCAAAACCCAATCCGCTTGTTCTTGTCACCTATTCAACTCATCCACCTTGTTTTGTCAGAACTCGTCCACAACTTTTTGAGATATAGTGATATATTTAGTTTTTGGCCCTTTTGACCTTAAAATTAATTTGTAGTTGAATTCAGTGACCTGACATGAAAATGCTCTTCAAATTTCAAATAAATCGGGTGAAAATTGAGAATTTTAGAAAATTTTGCCCAAATTGGCCTTTTGGCCTATTTGGACATTTTGGCCTCTGTTTACCTCAAAATTAATAGGTTGTTGGATTCAGTGACATGATATGCAAATGCTCTTCAAATTTCAAGAAAAACTTGGTTTAAAATTGAGGATTTTAGAAATTTGGCCTATTTCTAAAATAGGCCTTTTGGTCTTTGTTGACCTTTTTGCCAATGGTGACCACAAAAAAATGGGTGGGTGAATTCAGTGACATGTTGAGTAAATCCTGTTCAAATTTCAAGTCAATCGGATGAAAATTGAGGATTTTCGACAATTCGTCCCAAATTGGCTATTGGCCTATGTCGACATTTTTGCCTATGTTTACCTCAAAATTAGTAGTGGGTTGAATTCAGTGACCTGATGTGCAAATGCTCTTCAAATTCAAGTTAATTGGATTGAAATTGAGGATTTTAGAAATTTGGTCTATGTTGACCTTTTGTCTATGTTGAACTTTTGGCTATCGTTACTCAAAATTAATAGGTGGTTGAACTTGGTGACCTGATATGCAATACTCTTCAAATTTCAAGTCATCAGATGAAAATTGAGGATTTCAGAAATTTGGTTTATGTTGACCTTTTGGTCTATTTGACCTCAAAAAGAATAGGTGGTTAGTTCAGCGACCTGATTTGAATGGTATTCAAATTTCCAGTCAATCTGATGAAAATTGAGGATTAAAAAAAAATTGGCTGATTTTGGCTCAAATTGGCTTTTTGGCCTGTGTTGATCTCAAAATCATTGGTGGTTGGATTCAGTGACCTGATATGCAAATGCTCTTCAAATGTCAAGTAAAATTGGATTAAAATTGAGGATTTTCGAAATTTGGCCTATGTTGACCTTTTGGTTTATGTTGACCTTTTTGCCAATGGTGACGACAAAAAAAAAAGAATAGGTGGTTGAATTTAGTGACCTGTTATGTAAATCCTGTTCAAATTTCAAGTGAATTGGATTAAAATTGAGGATTTTAGAAATTTGTCCTATGTTGACCTTTTGGTCTATGTTGATGACTATGGTGACCAGAAAAATAATAGGTGGTTGAATTCGGTGACCTGATATGTAAATTTTTCAAATTTAAACTCAATCGTTTGAAATTGAGGATTTAGAAAATTTGGCCTTTTGGCCTATGTTGACCTAAAAAAAAAAAAGGAGGTGGTTGAATTATTGACCTGGTATGCAACTGCTTTTCAATTTCAAGTTAATTGGATTAAAATTGAGGATTTTAGAAATTTGGCCTATGTTGACCTTTTGGCCTATGTTTACCTCAAAATTAATAGGAGGTTGAATTTAGCGACCTGAATGCAAATGGTCTTCGAATTTCAAGTCAATCGGATGAAAATTGAGGATTTTAGAAAATTTGGCCCAAATTGGCCTGTTGGACTATGTAGACCTTTTGATAGACCGATTTTACGAAATTCCAAATGGGACGTCGCAGGGTCGGTGACATTAATCACTGAAAATTTCAGATTGATCGGTTGAGCGGTTTGGGCTGGAGGCGAGCGGACAGACAAACAAACACACAAACAAACACACAAATGAAAAATCACTCAAAGAGTGACAACTTGGCAAAACAGGACAAAGTAGAACAGCACACGGTAGAGCGCATACCTCTGCCAGTGGAACAGTTCATGTTTTGTATCCCACTGATGGGCTGGATCTGAACCAAAATCCAATCCGCTTGTTCTTGTCGCCTCCCAACTCATCCACCTTGTTTTGTCATAACTGTTCCACATCTTTTTGAGATTTAGTGATATATTTAGTTTTTGGTCCAATCTATCAATTTTAGAAATTAGGCCTGGGTTGACCTTTTGACCTTATGAAAATTAATAAATGTTTTGTAGTCGAACTCTGTTCCCTCATCAGTCCATAACATATTTGGTTTCCTTTTGCTTTTATTTAATATCTGTTGGAAGGTTAACAGAAGACTATTACCTCTTTTATTTTTCAAAGGAACAATCTACACATACCTACTGCTCAAATCAATAATGGTTAAAGCATACTTGTATCCCTTATCATTATTGAGTTCAGTTAAGTCAACAGACCAAATGTAATCAGCCCCTTTGGAATAATAACCACTCACCTTCCTTCATTTAAACTTTGTGATTATTGGTTTATGTAATTCATCAGCCAAAAGTTTATTCGGTAAATACTCTTCAATCTTAATAAGATCTTCACAGTTTAAAAGTTTTTTGAATTCCCAAGCCCAAGTCTCAATTTCGCACTTATCATCTTCTTCACAATGAACCTATCACCTTTTTCTCTCAATGTTGGATTTCGTATTAAAGACAAATTATTCAACATTTCTCTATCGACTTCGTGTTTTTCTTCCAATGTTGTGCTTTTTCCATAATCCATATTGTGCTTCATACACACTTCATCAACTCTGTTTTTAGGTTTAGACCAGGGTTTAGGATTGTTAGCCTCCTCTAATATTTTCTCCAAGTTTGTGCCTCGATCACAGAAATATATATTCTGGTAGATGCAATTCCCCTGGTATTCCAGTTGTTGTAAATTTACTTCCCAATAAAAACTTTTGAATATATCCCCCATTTTTTTGCTTTGGGATGAATTGACACTTTTTAGAGCCACACATTAAAAATATTATCTCCTTTTGATAAACTCTATTATTTTTACTTTTAACATATGAGATATTTTAGTATTAGTTTTCTTTTTACATGTCAGACAATAACTCATTTATTTATGAGAAATATTAACAGACTTACACTAAGAAAATACTTCTTTTGATTTTTCTATCATCGTGTGTAACACAACCCTTAAAGCACTTAAAGAATAACTTTCAGATTTTCATCTCTCATTTAGTTAGGATTAAAATCACTGTGAAAGTTATATCTATATCTTTTTCTTTTCTTAAAGCAACCACTTTACTAAAATATTACTCATTCAAATAATCAAATTTTAAGGTTTTTTTCTTCTTCACCCAAAACACTCATTTTAATCTTCATATTTAACCTTGAAAATTCTTCATCTAATTTTCTCAATTTTTCTTTCACTTCGTCATTTAACACCCTTTCAACCATAAAGGTTGTATAAACATATATTCCTTCTTTAAGGCTGTTGCCTTTTCAAATATTCATCATTCATCTTTTCTAATTTCAAAGTTTTTTCTTCTTCACCTTCTTCACTCAAACCACTTGTTTTAATCATTATATCAATCTTTGAAAATTCTTGTTTTACTTTCTATAACCTTTCCCAAATTTTCTTTTTGTTTAATATTTTAACGTGTTCCTTTTCATTCATCTCCTCAACATCCCTTTCAACCTTTGTACCACTTTCACCCCATAGAATATCATACATATATTCATCTGGATTTCTCGATATTCCTGCATCCAAATTTTTTTTTTTTTACAACAGGAAACTAATAACATTTCTTCTGATTTTCTAAAAGAGCTCCATATTTGATCAACTTTAAAACCTTTCCATTATTGAACATTTTAGTTAAATCCAAACTTGTTGGTTTATTAACATCAGTATAAAGCCAATCTTTTATTGAAAATCCCCCATTCCGATGTTGTAGAACATGTTTATTAAAATACCGAATACCCTTTTCTTGGAGGTATGCTTGGACACAGAAATGATAATTTTCTTGAAGGCTTCTTGCTATCATTTATGCATCAAAAAATGTATGTTTCAGAAATATATGACAGATTAATATGATGACAGGTAATTCCTCCCCATCTTCCGATAGTTAAATCATTTTGTATTCCCTTGCTATGTAGAATCCTGTTCTTTGTGTTTTCATTATATCAACTACAGCAAAGCTGTTACTGATTTTAGCCTTATTAAATTATTTTATTTGTTGGTCGCTAAGAGTGCTTCCACATATCTCATTATCCCCATCAAGTGAATAATATTCTTCCTTATGAGACTAAACTAAACCTAAAAGGCCTGAAACAATTTAATCAAACGACCGTTTTTACCCATAATCAATCATAACATATCCCGAAAGTTCTATTCTCATTAAAAAAACAAAACTCTACGCCCTGCTTTATAAAATTTAATTTTAATTGGAACTGTGAATTCTGTATGACCCGGAAATAAAATCAACATTTCTACATCTTTGGAATACACAGCCGTTTTACTGAGGGATATATATTGTGATAAATCACTTGATCTCACCAAGTCATTCACATAAGTAGGGCTACGATAATTAATGAATTTATAAGCATTTTCATATTAATATTTTTTGTTATACTATATTTCTATCGTTCAGCCTGTGCCTTTGTATAATAATTTGAAAAATCAATGTGTAACTCTTGGGTTAATCCAAAGGTAGAACCACCTTTTCCAACATGTCAATTATATAAGATTAAAAATAACAATGTATTTTTATTATTTTTGAGTTGAAATAACACAAAGAAACATAATTGACCACAACATTTAGAATTAAAGTCTTGGACTTGAAATGTTTGATAAACACCATTCTATAAGAATTTCATGACTTCAACAGGTGGTGGAAGACCATAACTATCAAAATAATATTTATTCGGATTATTATAAATACAAACCCAATGAGAACCATTTGCATTATTATCTTCTAAATTCATAATGATATTCTTTGTCTTTTACATAAATATGTTAATTCATCTCTCATACAAATAACCACATTATCAATTTTATTTTATTTTAATTTTTTACAATATTTGGTAAGTTCTCTATTTAATGTTGTATTCTTTCCAAGTTCTTTAAACCACTCAACTCATTTATTTATGAGAAAGACATAATCCATTACCCCTTTTAGTCTATTTAACACCTGCCTGTGCAATCAAAGAAAGCATATCTCCAATTAACAATATTGCTTTATCAGATAGGCTTTCAAGTTTTTCAGCAAAATCTATAATTACACTACTTCCACTAATTTGTTTCTCCAACTCTTTGTAATGTCTTTCCAACTATTTTTGAGACTGTATTTGAGCATTCCTTTCATTAGCAGTTTTTATCACTGTGGAAATACCACCCGTCAAAGCTCGCACCACACCAAGACTTGCCAATAAAAAGGGAGGGATATAATAATTCCTTCACTTGTCTCCCTGACTGAATATCTCTTCAGCATCGGTTTTGACATTTTAATTTTAAGTGAGCCAGTATCATTTAAGATTTTTGCCTGTTCTCTTGTGAGCAAAGCATCAATTCTTACAGGTCCTTTTCTCTGAATTGTATTAAAGTCAATCATACAAGGCTTTTGATTTTGAATACATAATTTTTTTATTATTATTCTTGATTCGATTAATATGTACCCCAGTTGGCACTTTACGACTCATATATTTATCAAAAAATTATGAGAGACTAATCATAACACCATTATCTGCAATAATCTGTAATTCTGTTTCTTCTATAAGCAAACAATATGTATCAACTTCTTCACTCTCTCCTCTTTCAATGTATAGGGAAGTGTCTACTCCATTAGACTATATACTTTCCTTTTGAGAACTCAGGTCAATTGCGGAGATTCTATTGAGGCTTTTAAATGCAACCATATCCAGAATGGGTTCTTTATTCTCATTGTTTTCACACACCTTTTGGTAAGACATATAAGCTTTGGCATAATCATTTTTATCCCAATCAATTTCCAATCTACCTCGTGGATAAAATGTTCCATCCAGAGAAACCCGAAGGTGTTTCGCCTTCGCATTATCACTCAACAAATTATTCTTATCAGTAGCTGGTTTCCATCTCCATCTGGTTTCTTTAAAATGAGTCAGAGGTATCGTGTCTTTCCTTCTAGTACACCCAAATTCCACATGCAAGTGGTTTGGTTCAGTATAACATGATGATATCTTCTTTTAAGGTTTGATACATTACTGGTTTCTTTGAGTTCATTCTTTCATTCAACATCTCTTCTGGTTTAAGATAAGGAGTATATTCACAAATATACCAACTCATTTCATCAATAGCAAATATATTCTGAGTGGCAAAAGCATTACCGACCCCAAAAAGCAATCTATTTTCATTATCATTCCTTTGAAGTTGAAATCTAATTTTAAGTTCATACAGAACTTTATCATTATCACAACATCCAAATATACCTTTAAGTGGAACTGCCGTGGTGAAACTATTTCTTGCTTTTGTATCATCATTATACATTGCCTTTCTTCGATGATAACTAGGATCTGCATTTGTTTCCCTTGCCATATCAGGAATGAAACCTTTGGCAGATCCCTTACCCATTCTATCACTAAATGACTATAGTGTACATTTCATAATTTCAGATGGAGCAGAGATATAATCAACCACTTTGACTTCTTGTGTTCCAATATACAAACGAACACTATCAAACATTTTCCAGAAGAAATTATTTACGAGTGTCGCATTTGTGTTATTCCCAGCTATAGTGAATGTAAATTTACACAAGAACCTATTGGATAGATTTAGGTGTCTGTTGACTATTCATTTCAAAGCATTTTGTTCCATTTGTATTCCAATCTGTTCCTGTTATAGCATTTACCTTAAAATAGTCTTCTTTTTTCGTGGACTTTGAGATGATAATGGTATCATCCAAATCATAGATAATATTAAGTGTTTCCATACTTGTATTTATTTAGTAAAATAAAAAAAGATGTTATAACTTTTGATACCCTGATCCATGTAGTTGAATTATTTTCTGTCGTTCTTGGGGAGACTATTGAGTTTTGGCTTTCTTAATTTATTTTATCGCTTGTAATTTATGTAATTCCTTTTCAGTGTCTTTAATACTCTATGGCACTTGCTACATTTCCCATTGCAGAAGCGGTTGAACCAATTAGGTCTTTATGTTTAAGAATAGTTGAACCCATTAGAGAGAGATTGGGACCATACTCTGTGCAGAGCGTTAGTGCTGCCTAAGCAGTCTCCTTAGCTATTGGGCACAATCATGGATGGGTCGCCACTCCAACACAGTATACCAGCATGATGGCACTCATTTTGCCGACCTCGGAAGGATGACAGGCCGAGTTAACCCCACCTGGTATTAATTCAACAGTTGAGCAGGATTTGAACTCAGGACCCAAAGATCCCAAACCCACCACCCTAACCATTAAGCCAACAGCAGGCATAACCGCTTTAGCCATTAACCGCTATACCCATTGGAGTATCAATTATCCCATCTACTCTAAATCGATGTCCGACACCTCATTGTCTCTTCAGCATATAATATAATCTAGCAAGATAAATTCCCTCACCCTTATAATATGGTGAAAGGAGTATCCCATCCCCACCTTTTGAAATTATTTTATATTTTTCCAACTCGTGTTTCCTTACATTAACCATCATATTTATTTATTGGAAAACTTCACGTAGGTGAATTCTGATGGATATAATTTCTCCACTGAAGGAAATCATACGATTATCTTGATTGGTTATCCTAACATTTACTCTGTATCTGTTTTTTTCTGACATGGGTAGATAAACCAGATTTTTCGGTTCCATACTGAATTTATAACCAATTGGGGTTAGTATGCTCTGAATGAAAATATTGTATTTGTAATTATTCCATCGTTATAAGCAACATCAATCAAATCACAGTGAATTAATACTGAATTTATACCTGAGGATATTTGAATGACATTATCACTGTAAAATATTCCATTAGTTTCAATCTTTTTTGAGAAGAAAGCCAATAATTGTCTAGATGAATGATCAATTGTGAAGTCAACTTTGTAAATATTGTTAAGTCTAATAGTTGTGATTTTGAAGTATGTTTTTGAATACCTATAACAATATGTTTGGTTCATCACCTTGTTCTCTCATAAGGTGAGCAATTTCGGAAGATATTTGAGAAATCCCATATGCTCCAGGAGAAACTGTTATTGTGTGTTTTTATCCGCTTCCTGGATTATAATTGAATTTATCATTTTTCTCTGATATTAAACAGGGTATTATAAGTTTCCATAGACAATAAAGATGCCTCGTATTCTTTTGTTAGGTCAGTTTGTAGTGGGTATGGGAACAAAGATGTGTGATCACTCGTCGTGAAATTAAAACTGAGGATTGTGCTTCTCATTTATAAGTTCAAAAAAGTGTGAATATAATTCTTATAAATCTCTTTTTTTTCCTCTGGAACACCACACTTGTTAAATAATCTTGAAAAGAAGATAATACAAATAATTTTTCTTCCAACATTCAGTGGTAATAATTCTACCATTATCTTATCTATACATATAAATACTTCTTTATCATCATTCAACAATAATAAAAAAAATTCTCATTAAATATGGGATAAAATGTCTTTGTACTGACATTTATTAATTATTTTCATATTAATTAACTGGTCTAAAATGGCTGATGCCTCATTAAAACAATCCTTATTTCCAGCCTTCTTACTGCCTAACAGCAAAAACAATCTATTAACTAATTGTGATGGGTCATTTGGAAAAAAAACTAACACTTGAACCAAGCCTAATTAAAGCCTCAATAATATGTTTCTCCTTCTCATTCTTCTTTTTTCTCACACCAACATAAACCCCATGATCAAGCGAGTTTAGTAAATCAATATATGCTCTGTCATCCTCATTTTTCATCTTCAACAGTTCATTGAAATAACCTGAAACACGATTCTTAGCTAAAATGTAATATCCATCTTTGGTTAGAAGAAATATTAATCTCGGAGTTAGTTTAACAGATGGTCGGACAGAACCTAAGAACCTCAATTCATCATCATATATCATTACCTTTTATTTAACAAGATAGAACATTGCTGGTTGTTCTGTTCGAAAGAGACCCGCTATGGTTTTTGAATCTGTTGAATATTCATTGTTTTTAAGAGACTTCACAATATAATCAGGAGGTTGATTCGACCTTTCCCAGTTGATTGAATAATCCTTCATCATCATATTCTAATTCTCTTATATCTCTAAGTTCTTGCTTCATCATTTGACTGAAATCATCGAACATTTGAAGTTTTTTAGGAGTGTATTCTATCGTGGGAATTGTCGAAATATCCATCATTTTTTGTTGGGAAGTTTTCAAAAGTGGTTCAAAAATTTTATCTTGTGTTCTTTCAAATGCTTCTTCACCCATTAGTTTCTGCCTGTTTCATCCTTATGTCTTCCGATTGCTTTACAACTTTTGAAAGTAACTCCTGATGTTCCTTAAACGCTCTTGCTCTTTTTTGCACATTCATTTTACATATTTATTTTTTGAAAAATATCATTTAGTCTCTCATCTTGTTTCACAACAATATACTTATATCTTCCAGTCGTGTGTTTCACATTCTCCTCAAATTTATTTTTACTACATAACGTAGCACAATTGTCTCTCCAAAATTATTTATATATATTGAATTTAACTTGAATAAAATAAAAGTATTGGCATTGTTTCTTATTGAACGATGAGGGAGTTCAAAGAATGATTGAATAAGATAAATACAATTACAAGAAGAATGTATCACTTGTGTAGTAGCTATCCATAATTGTTTGGTTTCTTTCATTAACACAATCATCTTTTTTGATTGATGAGGTTCTCAATTGATGTATGATGATTGATGAGGTTTGATGATGATGTTTGACTCAATTGATTGATGAGGTTTGATGATGTTCTTTTTTGATTTATCCAAATTTTGGAGTGAAGGTATATCATCTGTATTATCACTTAGAATACAAGATATAGCGTTTGATTTCTCTTTACATTTCTGTGTATCACAAAATAGTTGAATTATATCTTGAATGTTGTAATAATTTCGTTTGTTTTGAAGTTTACATAAACCAATAATGTCTTCTTTTTGAAGACCTGCATTAAAACCTGATGAGAGTAGTTTACACTCAGGTTGAAAACTTGACTTTGTGAAAATTATTATATTACCATAATGTAAAAGGTTCGGAGTGAGGAGCATCTTTAAAAGCAAACAGGTTTTCCTACATCCACTTGAACCAACTATTAGACATCTTAATGAATTTAGAAAATTTTTATGGTTGTTAAATTTTATCTTATTTTCCCCAAATCAGTAAAAAAAATCATTTATATGTTTAGAAAATAAATTATTTATTTTTATAGGCTTTTTTATAAACTCTATGTTTTATCCTGAGTTCAGTTGAATTTCAAGATAATCCATTATTTTATTTATACAATATATTGTGTTGATATTTCCCTGAAAATGACAATTGTGAACAGTAAACAACATCAATCCATTAAACATTACCCTAATTTGATCAATCTCTTCTGTTGTAAGAAAAGGTTTATTATCACCCTCATACTTGACACTCATTTATCTTTTTAATCTTGTGAAGTAATTAATTTTTGGTGAAATTTTGAAATAGGTATGTTCCTATTTATATATTTCTACTATCATGAATTAGAAGATAATTACAGAATATACAATATTTATAGGCTTTTGGCTTTGTGTTTCCTCCTATTCTATTACATGCAACAAATTCTCTAATTTATCGTCGGGAGTATCACGGAATTCAAGAGGATCAATATCTGGTCTATTGTTTGGATTCAGCATATTTAACCTCCGCCATCGAAGATCGGAGGTTACTGTTTTCACCCCTTTCTGTTTGCTTGTTTGTTAATCTTGCCAAACGCAGAGCGTTTTGCAAGATCTGTTTTTTCGTCGGTTTGTTTGTGTATTTATTTTTTTGTTCAATTGATTTTCAAGTTTCAACTAGCTCTGTAGATCACAGTTTTCGTGCAATCGCTCTCAAACTTGATATGTATACTCGTGAGCGCAATAGCTTTCAACACGCAAAATGTTGAAGGTCAAGGTCAAAGGTCAAGGTCACCAGAAGGTCAAATATCAAAATCAACGAAACCCTTAACTTTTGAGTAATTTTTATCGGATCATCTCCAAACTTGGTGGATATATAGAATATCGATAGGCGCTCAGCTGATTAGTTTGAGGTGGCGATCGCGCTTGACCTTCATGGTTAGCGCCTAAGGTCGAGTTGACGATCATGAAGGTCATTTTTAAATCTTTGACTAACAATATCGAGTAGTACCTCAAATTGAAGCCCAAGAAGAGTGCTTTTCAGATATAGCTATAATTTGACGACAGAATCTTTTGCTGACGTCATTGACGATATAAATATTTTTGTTTTTGGCAAGATAACCTTCAGCCTATGGCTGAGGTTCGCATCTCGTTTGTTTGTTTGTGAACAGTATTACGGAAAAACTCCTCGACGGATTTCGACGAAACTTGGTGGGGGGATTAGGTATGGTCCAAGGATCATGCCATTAGATTTTGGACTTGGTCCAAAATCCAATATGGCCGCTATGGCGGCCATTTTGAAAAAATATTTGAATTTTTTTTTGTGCATTTCTACATGTTTTAAGTGATTTCCAACCCCCCCCCCACCCCAAAAAATTTTTAGACAAAAAAAATTTTTTTGCAACTTTTTTTTCAACAAAATTTCGATTTTTTTTTTTGCATTTCTACATGTTAAAAGTGATTTCCAACAAAAAACATGCCAAAATTATAATTGCGGCTGATTTTGGAACTCAGGTGGATGTACCACGTAAAATAAATTTCTGTCTCAAGGAATCTAGTTATGACGAATGAATTGGTATGTAAAAGTTAAAAGTAAAAGGGAAAGTTGCAAACTATAACTCTGTGAGCACTGTTGACGTCAAATTGAATGAATAGGATATCAGGTTCACTTGAGCTGACCTAGCAGTATTGGCGGCGGAGGTTTTGCACTCTACCGAGTGCTCCCCCTCTAGTTATATGGTATGTTTTCACTTAGAATAAAATTCATCTTCACTATAATCAGTATAAGCATCTTCATAATCTATAAAATTACTTTCAAAACTGACATTTGAACACAAACTCTCAGTATCTTAACTGTCTTCTGTTCCAACACAGATACTATCATCACTATCATAATCTTCAAAATCTTCAGCTGTATAATGACGCATTTATTAAGGAAAAAATCTGAAAGGACTGGTAGATGCAAATTTCTCCAAAATTAGCATAATGGTTTTAAGTGTGATGATAAAAGGAAAATGTAGTCAATTAAAATTGATTGATATTGATCTTGAATAGTATTTTTTTGTCAGCATAAAGCACAATGTATTGTTATAACCCTTCAATGGGAAATGTATTTGAATACAACGTGATTATTACATCTGTGTGTGCTCAAACATGTATCTATGTCATATATACACTACTGGTCAAAAGTTTTAGAACACCCCCATTTTTCCAGTTTCTACTGAAATTTAAGCAGTTCAAGTCCAGTGAATAACCTGAAATGGTACAAAGCTAAGTGGTAAACTGCCAGAGGTTAAAAAAAAAAAAAAGTTTCGGTTACCAAAAACTGAAAAATAATGGAAATTTCAGAGTTGTTAAAAAGGCCCTTTTCAGGGAACAAGTAATGGGTTAGCAACTGCAGCTGTTCTGCAGCAATGGAAGTAAATTAAGCCTTGAAATTTTATGCAAACAATTCCTACAGGTGTTCTACCTTTTGTTGATTAGTTACAAACCCTCTGTCTGTATAAAAGCAGTGTTGGAACAGACTGTATTGCTACACCTTCTGAAGCATTATTTGGACAATAATGCACTGCAGGAAGTAATATATTGCTATCATAATGGTGAGAAAAAGACAATTAACAAAGGAAGACAGACAGGCCATTATACCCTGAAAAGTGTCGGTCTTTCCTTTAGAGAAATTGCAAAAAGCCAAGGTGTCAGTGAGTACACTTTCCGACATCATCAAAGGGCACTTGGAAACTGGAAGAAACTCTGACAGAAAGAGGTCTGGCAGACCCAAAGCCACAACACAATCAGAAGACGGGTTTCTGAGAGTCAACAGCTTGCATGATAGGCAGCTCACAGGACAGCAGCTTCAAGCACAGCTTAACACTGGTCGAAGTAAGGAAGTCTCAGTTTCAACTGTGAAGAGAAGACTTTGAGCTGCAGGTTTGACAGGTAGAGTGGCAGTAAGAAAGCCATTGCTAAGATGGCAAAATAAGAAAAAGAGGCTTGCCTGGGCCATGAAGCACCGCCAGTGGACGACTGAAAACTGGAAGAAGGTCTTATGGACCGATTAATCAAAATTTGAAATCTTCGGTTCATCTCAGAGGGTTTTTGTATGCCGTCGAGTAGGTGAAAGGATGGTTCCTCAGTGTGTGACACCAACTGTCAAGCATGGAGGAGGAAGCATGATGATCTGGGGCTCTTTTGCTGGATCCAGAGTCGGCGACTTGCACAGAGTGACTGGCAACCTGAACCAAAAGTTCTACCACAGCATTTTTCAGCACCATGCAATACCCTCTGGTCTATGCCTAGTTGGTCAGGGGTTCATCTTACAGCAAGATAATGACCAAAAACATACCTCCAGGCTATGTCAGGACTACCTTAGAAGAAAAGAACAAGACGGTCGGCTTCAAATCATGGAATGGCCAGCACAATCTCCAGACTTAAACCCCATTGAGCTGGTTTAGGATGAACTGTACAGAAGGGTGAAAGCAAAGCAACCTGCAAGTGCAACACACTTGTGGGAACTTCTGCAACAATGTTGGGAAGAACTTTCCAAACAATATTTGATTTCCATTGCAGAAAGAATGCCACGAGTATGTTTGGCTCTTATAGCTGCAAAAGGTGGCTACTTTGATGAGTCAAAAATTTAGATTAAATTTTGTTCAACAAAACGATTGCATGATTTCTTTTTTATCTGCAATTGTTTGTTTGTTCCATGCTTTAATTTCAGAGTACATTGAAACATTAAACTGCTTAAATTTCAGTAATAACTGGAAAAATTTGGGGTGTTCTAAAACTTTTGAACGGTAGTGTGTATATATATATATATATGTATATATATATGTATATATATATTATATATATACATATATATAAATATATAGATATAGATATGTATAGATATAGATATGTATATATATATATATATATATATACACACACACATACATACATACACACATACAAACAGAGACACACACTTGCATTTTACACGACCTTGTATCTCTTTACTGTATTGGAAGGTTATCTGCCACAATTCTCCTGTATTGGAAGGTTATACTGTATTGGAAGGTTACCTTGTATCTCTGCCAAGAAAAAAACAACCCCTCTTCCCCAAAACAGGCTGGCCTTCCAAATAATCTTTAATCTTTATTCAGTAGAATAGAATTATCTATTATTCTATTCAGCTTATTAATATTAAGGGATTCTCAAATATAAATATTTATATATTGGCATCTGAAAGTTTGGCTGGAAATTGGAGTCTAGCTTCATTGGAATGTGTGTTTCAGTAATGCCCAGATGTCTGCTTGAATTCCTATCAACTTCAGATCATAAATTGTTCTCCGGCCCTTTGAATTCAAGCTGACCTCCGAATTGCCATTGCGAAAAAGGCTATGAGTGATCTTTTCCCCAAACCCCAAAACTCCAGCCTCAGCAGCTACCAGTCTTGAAAATGACCAGATATCATTCCATGATCTCACCCTCCCCACCTTTGCTTATTACAAAAGGAACTCAAGATCCATGTCCTATTAGGATCAGAAGATAAAGTGTGTTGCTTGCTTGTGTTATTGAATTTCCTCTGATTCTACATATGCATATATTTCAATAAATGGTTCAATTGTACAATCTAAATTGAGTATTTTTCGACAGACTCTAATCAAAGATAGCATAATATCTTGAAACACTATGTATATCTATATATTTATTTGTGCTAACAGAATCAGTTATTATTTTTTTAACAGTAAAGCTTATTTTAAAATGAGTTTTGATGACGATTGAACAAAAAAACATTTCTCCTGATATATTACATCATTCAATTCTCCTATCTCAATTTCATTAAGTTACCTTTAAATGAATTTCCTTGAGGATTATGAACCCAATATTATACATCTTTTAGATTATTAATATAAATACAAATTCCATCTCGATTATGCCGAATAATTCTATCTTCTCTTTCTAATGCTTCATTCATAAGAGTTTTTAATTTTATCATTTGAACATATTTCTTTGCCTTCTCTAGTTTTGGATATATTGCTAGAAGGAGAAGACAAACTTTTGTTAATATTATTCATAATAAAGGAGAATAATTAAATGATGTTTTTGGAGAAAACAAAGAAGCTTTCCCACAAAAGAAAATTGTTCAGTGCAAAGTATTATTCATTATCATTCTTATCCAATAACTTTTACAATAATTGTCTTTCTTCAATTTTACATCTCTCACATTTTTCAATATCCTCTATGAAGCTACTCTCTTCTGAAGTGATGGAATGAAATTAATCTATTCTTTGTCCATTTTTTTCTATTTATTCAGTAATAATTAATTGCTTAAAATAAAAATTAACCTCCAACTAATAGATTCAATTTCATCAACAAAGAAAAATATATAAATATGAAAAATTATGTCTTTAATCCAAAACAGCCTCCATCCAAGAGACCAATTAGATATAAGTGGTTTTAAATATATAAATTACCACAAGATTTTCATCAAGAAAAATTTATTTTCAGTAAAGATATCCGATATAAATATGTCTGCTGTTGGCTTAATGGTTAGGGTGCTGGGCTTGGAATCATAGGATCCTGAGTTAAATCCCACTCAGCTGTTGAATTAATACCAGGTGGGGTTGACTCTGCCTGTCATCCTTCCGAGGTTGGCAAAATGAGTGCCAGCTTGCTGGTGTCCTGTGTCAGAATGGCGACTTGTCCAGGATTGTGCGCAATGGCCAAGGAGACTGCTTAAGCAGCACCAATGCTCTGCAGAGATTATGGTCCCAATGGATGGATGGATGGATATAAATATCGTGAATACAATGTATTGTGATGTTTGTAATTGTGAATATAAATATTATAGCAAACACCTTCAAACCCATAAACACACATTCAATCTATTCGAACAAATATCTCCACTTGAACGAGAAACAAAGCATTGTGATGTCTGCTCTAAGCACGTCGTAAAAGTGAGTTACAAGAAACACCTTCAATCACACAAACACAAGAAGAATGAAGAGGGGATACTTGGATATTCTATTGAAAATATTGATGAAGCATTTAAAGGAAATATAAGAATAAGATTGTTTTGCTTTAAAGAACCAACACCGACATCAATCATTGAGACAATTGATATGGTTAAACCATGTATTGAAATTCTAATTAAAAACACATGAAGCAAAATCAATACTTTTAAGTTTTATATGGGAATATAAATTGAAAATGATAAGAAGGTGATGAAGAAAATCCCAATAAGAGAACAAACCCTCACTTTATCACATCAATCCAACACTTCCTAGTTTGTGATGTTTATGATGAACTTCTGAGATATGAAGTAAATGTTGATGACAACGTGGCAGGTAGTGGATTCGTAATTGAAAAAAATAATGTTTTTGAATATACACATCTTAAAATGAGACCCTCTTAATGCTTCTTCCTACAATTTACCAAAAGAGATAAAGCTTTAAAAGGCAGTTGCTAATATTCAAAACAATGATAATAAATGTTTCATATGGTTTGTTCTTGCTCACCTACATCCTCCACAAGGGAAACCAGAAAGGGTATCTCATAAGAAATATGAGAATACACTAAATGTTAAAGATTTAAAGTTTCCAATGTCATTGAGAGATATTCCTAAATTTGAGAAAATGAATAATATATCTGTTAATATATATGGTTTAATGGATACAAAGTTCATATGTTAAAAATTTCAAAAAACTATAAAAATGATGAAACCTTCACTATTTTCCTTCAAAAAATATCCACATTATGCTAACATCAAAAATTTATCAATATTAACCAAATCAAAACTATACAATAGAAAATGTAAAACATGTCCTTCTAAGAGATGTCTCAACTCCTTTCATACAAAAGGACGATTAGATTAACATTTGGAATATTGTAGCAATCATAAATCAACTGTAATTAATATACCAAAAGTAGGTTCAAACATATCATTCAAAGATTTCAACAAATCTATAAAACAACCATTTGTGATATATGCTGAGTTTAAAAGTATCCTTGAAAATATAGGAACTATTTCTAAAACTCCAAATAAATCGTACACAAATAAATATCAAAAACATATTCCTTGTGGTTTCTGTTAGGATATTAAATCATCTGTTGGTGATGAATACAATAAGTTAGAACTTTATAGAGGAGAAGATGCCTCCCAAGAGTTTGTGAAATGACTGGAAAAAGACTTCAATTATCTGAGATAATGGAAAAAAACCTATAAACCAATGTCCTTAACAAAAGAAGAGAAAAGGAAATTTAGGCAACCACAGGCTGTCTGTCATATTTGTGAGGAGAAAATTAGTGAAGGTCCAAAGGTAAGAAACCATTGTCATTTCATTGGTAAATATAGAGATCCAGCTCATCAGAGTTGTAATCTCAATTATAAACTTCCCTCTTTCATTCCAGTCTTTCTTCACAACAACGTACACAATGACACACATCTTCTTATAAATGAACTGAGCAAAACTAGTGGAAACATTTCAGCCATTCCGAACACAATCCAGAAATACATCTCATTCACAAAAACAATTTACACATCTCCGAGAACTTATGTCAGATTTCTTGACACATTCAAGTTTATGTCAAGTCCATTATCTGACTTGGTATCAAATATATAAAACATTACAACTCTCCAATCACATTTCTCAAATCAAGAAGAGATTGAACTCCTAGCACAAAAGGGAATATCTCCTTATGATTTTATGAACTCATTTGAGAGGTTGAAAGTAACACAACTCCCCTCAAAGGAAAGTTTATATTATGAATTAAATAAAAGCCATATTAATAATAAAGATTACACACAAGCACCAAATGTTTGGAAAAAGTTTAACATAAAGAACCTTGGGGAATATCATGATTTGTATCTTAAAACTGATGCTCTTTTGTTGACTGATGTATTTGAGACTTTTCTAACAGTCTGTCATAATAAAAATTCCTATGGATTAGACTCTGCTCACTATTACACAGCCCCAGGATTGGCTTGGAGTGCTATGTTAAAAATGACAAAACAACCATTGGAGTTAATCAATGATGTAGATATGCTTTTGATGATAGAGAAGGCTAAAAGAGGCGGGATATTACAAGTCTGTTCAAAGAGATGTGCTAAAGCAAACAACAAATAATTTCCGAATTATGATGCTAAAAAAGACAGTTCTTATTTGATGTATTATGATGCTAATAATTGATTTGGATGGGCTATGTCTAAATCTTTACCTTATGGAAATCTAAAATGGGTTAAGGAGAAACATTATGAGGGAGTTTTACAAAACATCATTATCTCTTCTCAAAAATAATTAGATAAAGCAGAATTTGGGTTATTATTACTTGCCAAATCTAAGATTTTTCAAGTAAATTGGTCAGTCGCTTTTGTTATTCTGTCAGTTTGTCTGTCTGTCTGTTTGTCACCTACAGATCACAATTTCAAACTGATCTTCATGAAACTTCACCACATGGTAGAGTTTTTCATAAGGAATAAGCCTTGTTTTTGAGGTCAAAAGGAAAACATAGGCCCAAGGTCAACAACTTAGGAGAGATTTCTCAAATCCTCAATTTTCAACCAATTGACTTGAAATTTGAAGAGGATTTATATTTCAGGTCTCTGAATTAAACCAATCAAATAATTTTTGAGGTCAACAAAGACCAAAAGGTCAACATATTCCAAGGTCAACAACTAAGGTGGTATTTCTAAAATCCTCAATTTTCATCCGATTGACTTGAAATTTGAAGAGGATTTATATTTCAGGTCACTGAATTCAAACACCAATTATGGTGGAGGTCCACCTCGGCCAAAAGGTCAACATAGGCCGGATTTCCAAAATTGTCTATTTTCATCCGATTCACTTTAAATTTGAAGAGGGGTTGCAAATTTGGTCATTGAATTCAATCACCAATTATTTTTGAAGTCAAATTTGTTTTTTGGATTTTGCAAGTATTGTGCTCTGCATGATGTCTTCTATTTGTTACTTGCAAAATCGAATATTTTTCAAGTATATTGTTCTGTCAATTTTGTTATTGTCTGTTTGTCTTTTTGGCACCTGCAGGTCACAATTTTAAACTGATCTTCACGAAACTCGAAGACATGGTAGAGTTTGTCATCACGAAGAAAGCTGTTGTTTTTGAGGTCAAAAGGTCAAAAGGTCAACATAGGCCAAAGATTTGATTTGAAAATTTGAAGATTTCTAAAATCCTCAATTTTAATCCAATTGACTTGAAATTTGAAGAGGATTTACATTTCAGGTCATTGATTTCAGCCATCCAATTACTTTTGAGGTCAACATGGACCAAAAGGTCAACATAGGCCCAAGGTCAACAACTAATGCAGTATTTCTAAAATCCTCAATTTTCATCCGATTGACCTGAAATTTTAAGAGAATATATATGTCAGGTCGCTGAATTCAACCAGGCAATTATTTTGGAGTTCCATATTGGCCAAAAGGTCAACATAGGCCGAATTTCTAAAATTGTTAATTTTCATTCGATTCACTTGAAATTTGAAGGAGTTGCAAATTTGGTCATTGAATTCAACCACCAATTATTTTTTAAGTCAAATTTGTTTTATGG
>CM068952.1:111011802-111033983 GCA_035128595.1 Eptatretus atami | reverse complement strand
TTTTTATGTTTTCGACCAGGGTTCATTCAAAGTCTATCTCTCCGACAGTTTTCATAGGATCCGGTGGAAATTTTTGACAATATGGCTGAATGTACTGCCCACATGCTCGTGGCCGATTTTGATTTCGAAAAAAATAATTTTTTTATGATTTTTCAAAATTTCAAAGTCCCGTGCTAGGCAAGGTGGTGTCCATAGCAACGGTTCTCATTTGCACACAACTAGGTCATGGTATGAACCTACCACCAAGTTTCATCGAAATCGCCATTGTATTAACGGAGCACTGGACCGAACAGAGGTACAATCTCTCTCTTTTTTGGTATGAACCTACCAGCCAAGTTTCATTGAAATCGCCATTGTATTAACGGAGCACTGGACCGAACAGAGGTACAGACAGACAGACAAACAAGCCGGTAGGCGGACATGGGTAGTCGACTACCAAATATAACCTGACGCGATGGGCCGTTCGATGCGGAATGACCTGAGGATAAGCACGAGAAAATTCATGATCCTAGCGTTCAAGGGTTAATGCTGCAGATTGTTTTTTCGTTAAAATACCCCCACATTTGGAGGTTTTTCGGCCGTTGCTAGGAAATGGAGGTGTCCATAGCAACGGTTCTTTCTCACATATAAATAGGGCATACATGAACCTACCAAACCAGTTTCATGTATATCTGACTCATAGTCTCTGAGATATAACGAACTTCGTTTTTTGAACCTAGTTGCTGGTGCAAATGAGAACCGTTCTTCATGGACACCACCGTTGACCCTCCGGCATATGAATTTATTAGAAAATCATAAAAAATTATTTTTTCGAAAATCAAAAAATCGGGCATGAGCGACTGTGGGCAGTTACATTTTCTCAGCCCATCATTGTCCAAACATTAATTCTCCAGTCCCCCGTTCCTGAATTTACTCTTCATTAACTGATCGTGTGAGTAAGACTTTCAGATCTTTTCGGACCGATTGAATCCCCGCGTTCTGACAAACAATACATATAAACGGCCCATATTTCGTTATATCTCAGAGACTCCATGAGTCCTACGCTATTACTTATCATGACAATCTTTGGCTTATCTGTAGGTCTCATTTGGCTACTCTCTACGCTCCTCACTTCGCTTTAGAATAATACGACACCTTCCTGTCTTACTCTGTCGACCCCCTCCGTCGCCTCTTTCCAAGCACTCTTCCACGTCCTCCCCCTCTTCCGTGAATCAAAATACTTCTACTTCTGTGCGCGGCTATCCTTTCGACAAACCCTCATCCTGCTAGCTTCTCCTACCCTTTAACTTAGCATATTAGATGCACCAGGTCATCCTCCCCACCTTTCGCATATTCTGGCCCCCATGCGTATTCATCACCCCTCTGCTCCACTGTCCTGTTCTCCCTACCGTCTGTCTGTATGTGCTCATGTCCTCGGTCTCGTTCTGCTCCCAGTGCTCGCGTTACTTACAATTGCGTCGATTCGGTATCTTGAATTACCTTCGCGCGTGCCTGTTTCACCTCGGTCTTCATTCACGACTTTTCCCTCACGTTTGTCTTCCTCCTCCCTCCCTTCCTTTCCGTTTCCCTCGGCTGCACACCCTCGTGGAGCACTACCGTTGCTATTGGCACGCCCATCTCGTCTCGCGTCCTCTCATCACACTCTCGGGACTTCTGCAAACTCTTTCTCGAAAATCATAACAACACACACCTTCATTTTTTTCTGAATATAATCATACACATATCGTTGCGCCCCTTCACGATGCGACTCCTGTTGGCAGTTCACATCTAGCTCCGATCCTTGTCAAAAATTTTCCCCACGTCCCTCCCCTCTCCCCTCCTCTTTCCCCTCCCCCCGCTAATTCCTCACCCTTGACAAATCTTGTCGGCAGAAACGAGTTTGACTTTTGCCTACTCGAACCCCCCCTTCTCGGTCCTTCTCCGTATAACAACTCAAAACAAACCTCGAAGACTTCTTCCCCTTATATCTCAGATACTATGC
This sequence comes from Eptatretus atami, assembly GCA_035128595.1. Taxonomy (NCBI): domain Eukaryota; kingdom Metazoa; phylum Chordata; class Myxini; order Myxiniformes; family Myxinidae; genus Eptatretus; species Eptatretus atami. The sequence goes on along the minus strand of CM068952.1, from coordinate 111,032,002 downwards.
TAGTCAGACCCCCTCAACATGTCAACTGGTCATTTGGCTACCTCCCGTGTTTCCATTGTGTGTATGTCCCCTAGTCTATCGTGTGACCAAACCGATCCCTTTTAGCTCATCACACCCTCTCCGTTTCGCTCCTAGCACACACTGTCCTCTCCGAAAAATCCCTCTATACACTGTGGGCCGGTCATTTTTTAACGCGAAAAATCAATCTGCTCAGCTCATTTACCCTTCGATCCTCAGACCCATCTATTCCGAATTTCCTTCTGCCCACTCTCTCTCATCGGTCACTTCCCCCCATTCCCCTCTCCCTAACGGCGCCCCCTTCATTCGCCCTCACTGTTCTATTTGGGTATATAGCTGCGACCTATCCTTGTCCGCTCTTCACTCTCTCGCCTCTGTTTGTATGTCCTGCTCAATGTCACTGCTCCTCTGTCCTCTGTTTCTGTCCTCTTTCCAGTGCCTTTCCGCCTCTCATAAAATTACTCTCTCATGCCCCGTTTCCATATTTGACTACTTCTTCCGTGTTCGCCCTTACTTCTCTCATACCAATCACCCTCAGTTCGTGTCGCACCACATCGTATGCCCTCGTTGCTACTGACGCACACCCTTTGTCTTCACCTCTTCTCTGCAACTGGGCTTCGAAATTCTTCTGCGATACAAATTCCATCACTAAACACAACAATATTTCTTCTCTTTCACACCACCCACACACAACACTCGCGGTTAATGACGCAGACTCCCGCGCCTGGCACTCTCAGCCTATTCTTCACACACAACTTTTCACGCTTCCGCCACTCCTTTACTGCAATACATCTGTTCTTATAGACCTCTTTTTGAACAACCTCCCTGTTGTTCTCCTCGCCCCCTAATAACACACTAATCTAAATTACGACCACTCTCTCACTCATTTCCTCAGAGGACCCATCGCGTATACCCTATACACTACAACTTGCTTCCTTCCTCTCCCCCCCCCCTTCTCTTTTCTCCCCTCACTGGCCTAGCGTCTCCCACCTCCGTGCCATATCCTTTGTCCACCTGGGTGACCCCAGCACCGTGCTAGGACTCCTCCTCGCTTGTTCCCTTCAGCAACTGTGCCGTAAACCTAACCCTCCTTATAATCTTTCCGGCCCTTCCCCTGTTATCTTTTTACCCACGAAAAAAATTATTCTGTCAGCATTAAACTCTCCTGACACTTATGACATCATTGCAATCAACTCCTTTTTTTCTTTGCTCTTCATTACTCCTCTATAGGTCCATTCCCTCATTCGAACGGTCCATATCGCGCGCCAGTTCCTTGTCGTCCCTAGGCGTACTTTACCTACTCTCCGCTTCCCTACCCGCCTTTCCCTCTTGTCTCATTTCCCCTTCCCCACTATCATTTTCGTGCTCTCTCCTCATCTTCCTCCACACCCACGTGTGAGGCTAATTCCACCTCAGTATATTTCTTCTCATAAAAACTCTAGTACTTCTCGTCCTCATCTCGTCGACCTTCTCACCAAACACACGATATTTCTCTCTCACTTTCAGTTACCCATCTCTTTACCCTTTCCACTCTCTCACTCATCACGTCTCCCACCCGCATATATTCTGCTCTCCACACTCTCTTTGTATACTACATTTCACTTTCCCCCCCCCCCCCCCTTTTCTTCTTCTTATCATTTTACTTTTACTACCTTTATCCTCCACTAAATACTACTACCTCTCTCCTACCCTCATTATCTGTGCCATATTTGTTTTCTGCTCTCCCTTCCTTCCCCTTACTCTCTCCATGTCAACATAATCACTTAATAAATTTCTCGTATTCCGATTTGCGTATCTGATTCTCTCACCTTAAACTCTCAACTCCTACCATCATCCTGCTCTCATCACCAATCCTCTCATATCCTCCTAACATGCTCCTTTCGTCTCTGAACTCACGCTCCACAACTCTTCATGACTTACTATCCTCGTCACACAGCACCTCTAAATTCAGCACTACTACAACACACGACAAGTACTCCTGAAAACATAACTCCTTTTCTCCTCCCTGCACTCTTTCATCTCTCAGACCCGCGTGATATATTCTCTCTCTATTACAATCTGCTCTCACTATTCTCAGTGTCCCAATATTCCTCCTTCCCCTTGACCCGCCCCTCACTAGTTAATTTGCTGGCAGATTCTTTTTTGGGCCCTCCCCTTTCAGCTGGTTTTGCATCTCTGCTCTCAGCACTTTCTTGCACTTTTCTTTGCCAACAATACCTCATTATCCCATACATTACCAACGGTTACTTATCCACCAATCTCTGCTTCGTGAGCCTCAACAGCGCAGCGCAAAATCAAATCAGTGATCCCTTCTCCCTATTTCACTACTTGCTTGCGCATTTCCGGTTGGTTCGCAGGCGCTTTGCTCTTCCGTTGCGCGTTTCACCGTCACTCTTGTGCTCCCTTTTCCTTTCTCTTCCCCGACACGTCTCCCCCACTCCCCGTCCCCTGAGCTCACCGGCCATACACGAGCTAACTTCTTCCCCTCTTCTTTCCCTTCCTTCCTCCCTCCTTTCTCCCCCCCCCCACACCCGGCTCAGGCTTGCTACTTCATCCATGAATTTCCTCGACTTTTGGCACATGCCTACTCTTTGGCCACGCCGCGCTTACACTCACCCCTATGTTCGCACTTCACCCTTTACCCGCCTCACCCGGCCTGCGCCTTCATTTGTGGTACTTCCCCTCTCAGCACTTACTCAAGATTCCCACCCTGCGAGCATTTCTGCTCAGAGTGAGTGCTGCCCGCCCTGCCTGACACAGCCAAATACTTTCTTGCTGGCTTTTTTTATGAATTTTCCCCCCTTCCCGGTGCTCTCTTCCTATACCTTACCTCTCCTCGTCTCTACTTGCCGCTACCAATAAAGCGGAACACCAAGACCACTATATTGGATAATTAACAACCAACACAATTATTCATTTACAACACACTACACCTCACATTCACTCTCTAGCAACGTATACCTAGTGCTACTCTCCTTAAGTCATATCATACAAAAAGCCTTTACTCCATATCTCACCTATCTTCACCTTACCACTAAAAGATACTTGCGCCATCCCCATTCACTCAGGCGCGTCTGAAGAATCAAAATACCCACAGATGGACTTGCAAAATCAAAAACCTTTATAAACTCTCCTTATGGGCGTGAAAAACGCAACAGCACCGTCTTTCCTTGCTCTTCTCTCCACTTCACACTAACTTATTATCACGTGGTTGAATCGCGAGGAAATCCGCGCATCGGCAGAAGCGCCCTCATCGGCGGCCTGGCCAGTCTTCGTGTCGACATGCCAGCTTCCTCTCTTGTCTCCCTCCCTAGCCCGTTCCCTACTGCACTCCCCCCATCCCCCGTATCGCCTTGTCTCTCTCCTCGGCGTTCATCCCTATACCATGCGAGCTTTCTTAAATGTGCACGCCATTCAGCCCCTTCTTCTTGCCTCCTACCTTCCCTTCCTCCTCATGTTGTCCCTCCGTTTACCCCCCTCCTCATCCTCCCGTGGCCCTACCATGGATCTTGACTCACTGTGGCAGTTGATGATCTCTTGTAACTGATCTTTGCTCCTCTCTTTTCCATAGACACCTTCGACATCTCAACCTCTCTACTGAATCTCTTCCTTCCTCCTCTCATCCTCACCTACTCCTTCGTCTCTCCTTCTCCTCACGCCCCCTTTCTCAGACTTTTAGTTTTCTTGCTCATGTTGAGCTTTGTCCCTATTGTCTTTCTTGCTTCTTCAGCCTTCTAATTCTGTCTTTCTTGCTCTCCCTCCTTTCTTCTCCTCCTCTCTCTCTCTCGCTCCTCTCCGCCTTTTGTGCTTCTTCTCCATCCCTCACGTGCCCGACGCGCTTCTTCTCCCCCCCTTGCTCTTGACTCAGCCTGCCCCTTCCACTTCTGCCCTTTTTTTTGCTCCCTTCACTCTAGCCTCTTCCCTTTCCACAATTGTCCTCTCCCTCTTCTCCCCCCCCTCCCCCATGTGTCCTACACGCTCTGCTATCCTTGACGCCCAGGACCATCATCACTTTTTCGTAAATCGCAACGCCCATCTTTGATCCGCGCCTTGGAACTTTCTCTTCAACTGAGCCCTCCGCACCGCCCTTCCACTCTTTTACAGCGTCCCGACGCATGCCCCCACAGTCCCCTTCTCTGCCCCTGCGCTCAAACCCTACCTTCTCCCTACTCTGCACTGCCCTTTCCGTCTACTTCCCCTCTACCTCACTTGCCTGCTAGTATCTAGCACTCAATCTGTTAGTCTACCATCCGCCCCAGCTTACCCAATGCTATCCACCGGAACCATGCAAATCCTCCAAGATCCTCCCTATCAAACTGCTATGTGCATTACACGACCTACGCGTTACTATTACGCTCACCTATGCCCCCCTCCTGCCCGCGATGCCGACTGGTAACACATGCGACGTAGGAATTCCGCACTATGACCCATAACTGGACATGTGCCTCCCTGCCAACATATCGCTAGTAACAGCTTCTGCGGATTCACCTTTTGACCATTCAATACTCCTGCGTTCACGTGCTCCATCTCTTGTCGGCGACTCTCTCACGGATTGTCCCCCACACTTAGCCTAGCACCACCTGCTCTCGTCAGTGCTCTCTTCAGCTCACGCTCCTTGTTTTTTTTTTTTTCTTACCACGCACTCGTCTTTCTCCACCCTGTGACTGGCATGGATTGGAGGCCGAGCATCTTATACTTTGCTGTCCATTGCGTTGTACCGGCCCGATTGGCTTGTTAACAGCTTCGAAGAATACATCGTAGCAGCACTGAATTTTTCATGCTGCCAGTGCTAATGCATTGCCTCTACCCACCACCACACACGATGCAATATAACAGCCCTAGCTGTCTCTTCTCTCATGTAGTGCGGCGCATTGCCACCTTTGGTTTACACACCCACCTACCCCTTTTCTTCCTCAGCTTGTCCACCAATCGCATTTTGCCCCCCCCCTCCTCCCCACCTCCAACACCACCTCTTCTCAAGCGTACTATCTTTATTACTATGACTTCTCATACAACTCATAATAGAACATACCATGTTTGCCAGCCAATCATGAGCTCGCAATCTTTGCCCTGCTCGGACTTTCCTTTCTTGTCCTCCCCCTTCCCCTCGTGGCTTCTTCCCTCCCTTGTTCCTTTTTTGTTAAAATTTTCCTATGGCACGTGTTTGCGCTGTTACTGCGCGTGTCTCGGTTTCTTTTTCCGGTCGGTTACTAATCTACACTCTAGCATAACGCGTGCCTTCATAATCTACTCGCCAGCTGGCATCACGCCTCTCCCTTCTGGCTTTGCATATCACACGTCTCCTCCCGCTCTTGATGCTCCTCGACTTTTAACTTGTCGTTACACCTCACACCTGACCTCTATGATCTTCTCTCTGTCTTTACTTATTATCCTCTCTATTACTATCAATATTTAATATTAGAATGGATTTAAAATTACATTTTCAATCAAATCAAATGGTCCCTCTCTAGTACCCAAATCCCACCTGGTCACAGTTTTGCATTGCCCCCGTATATCATCCAGAAAGCATACCAAAACAATGCATAACCCAACAGCACTTAAGTTCCTATTCAGGCCCCGGGAACCTGGATAGGATTCACACTCTTTCACCCTGCCTACCTTCCTCCCACTTCCCCATCAACCCCCACACTCTCTCAAGCTCCCACAGCCCACCTACACTTGTAGCGCCTTTTTATTCTTTTTAAACATACATTATACACCAAAAATCAAACATAACACACAGAACCTCCATACTCATCTAAAATCATCCATATCTCTATTTTCGGTCTCGTCAGTGATTTCATGTGGTCTGACTCATACGTTTTTTTGAAATCCTTAACTATGTTTACTCTCATTCACGATGATGCTCATAAATCTGGACGTTTTCACGCTATATTGATTAGTGCGGTTCCAGCACCGAAAACATTATTTATATATTTTCCCCCTCTCCTCCTCCATTTTCCTAATATGGCTGCCCATCCATGTGCATCCTCATCCTTTCCCCAATCATACTTTGCTACAACCCTGGCTCCTCGCCGTTAGCATTCTGTTGTTGAAGTCTCCCTCCTGACTCTGTCCAGCCCTTCCCTGTGAAGAAGATTCTCTATTTAGGTTTTAGTGGTACCACATTCCTCAATTGCTGTGTCCCCACCACCCCATCCTTCACCTCATGACGCTCATTATACCGTGCTGACATCCTCTCTCTGCTTCTCAACACATCGCTACATTCCACACTCCGATATCTGTCAGCTCTCCACTTCAGAGGTGTAAAAGATTTTCTCGTCAAATGTCTCTTCTTTTGCTTTATTCCTTTCCTATCCCCTCACAATCTTATGGTCTCGCTTAAATTTCCACTCTCCCCGTATTACTTATCAACTTCTCTCTTTCTCTTCTGCGTCTGACCACTTCTTTTATCTCCTATCCTTGACCCTCCACATTAAATTCTCACTCCCCGATCACGATTTGTTGCGCCCCGTCTTTCTTACCTTATCACTCGCCAATTATCCATATGTGTCCTATAATCGAACGGCCACCTCTTTGTACGTCATTCCCTCTCATAAACCAACCCCCAATATATCACTCTCTACTTCCCCATCGCGCAGTGTTCCCCTAGTCACTCTTCCCTGCCTCCCACCTCTTCACACTTCTCTTCCCCTTCACTCGCTCAGTTTCACTAGATTAACAGCGACCTGGCTCCAACACGCTTTTCTTTTCCTCTCCACTTATGGCCTGCCACATCTACAAGATCGCTCCTCCCTCTCCCTTCTTTTTTCTCTCCTTCCTGCTTGTGACCATTTCATACTCTATCACTTAACTATTCTCCATCTCAAGAGCGCTTGCATCTTTATGCCGTTTTGGAAAAATATTCCTGTCTTCCCACTCTTCTCGACACACCCCTTCCCCCCTGTTCTCTCGGTAGAACACTTACACACATCAAACCGCTCTCTGTGCAGACATATCAACACAACCCTCTGACCTACTAACCCTCGGACCACATTATCCTCTTTCCTTCTCTCGGTGTATAGTAATAACTGATCTCGACGCTCATCTTACGTGTCCCGTATATCCACCTATCTTTTCTCCTCCTGCCCGCCCAGTAACGTCCTTCCAACAACCCCATTAACACACTCCCTACTCCTCATTTCCTTGAGATTGTATTTGCGGCGAGGTTAGTTTGGAACTTTTTACAACCCTTCATATCTCCTTGGCCTCCGCTCTATCTGCCCTAACAGCTCACCATATCTTTTTTGTTTTTCCTTTTTGAACTTAATCCTGTGCCTCGTCCGTGTTCTCTTGTCGTGTGGTCGTGTCCGTTGTCCTTCACATCTCCGCACCCTACTGCATCGCTTATCCGTGAGGTCCTGTCGTTTTTTGGACCAGGCTTTACTCTTTGTGTGACCCCTGACACACGCTCTCCTCTTCTCCTGCCAAGATCACTATAAGCCTCCTTTCTTACGTCCTTTTCCCTAAGCAGCGGAACGTAAAAGGCAATGTTTGTTTATCCTCTACACATAGACCCTGACTTCAGTCATGTTAGTCCACTTCCTATGGCTCCCATACCTTTCTACTTTATATCGCACTTTTGCCAAGTTTCTAGTATTCACTTGCTCTGTTATTCCAACGCGTCGACTTCTTCCTCTCTTCCTTACATGTGCCTTATATCTCTTATTCAATCCTCTCTACACCTCTTCCTCCTTGCCTACTCTTTCCCCAACATTTTTAAATCCACCTGTTTCTCCAAGGACGGACAGTTGTATAACTCGACCATTGGATCATGCCACCCCAGCCTCTCATCCACTTTCCACTAACTATTATAGTTCGTCACTGCCTACTCGTGCTCTCGTCGTACCCCCCACGCAATCAGCTTCATCACCTTATCGTGCCTCCTTCCCCCTTAGCTCTGTTACTGACCCGCCTCCTTGTTTTCGAACTCCCTACTCATACACCTTCTTTATCAGCTCTTTCTCCACTCTAAATGAGCTATCTTTTGCATATCATATAGGCTATTAAATAGTGCATGACGAGATACAATCCTTTATCACCAGTCGTCTTTACTCTCACTAGCATCCACACCACGCTATTGTAAACCCTGACCACGTCTGTCTTTCCCCCTTTTTACCCTTTTATCCTCATCTCCATACAATGACATGATCACTGCAATGTGACACTTTTCTGTGCCACTCGACATTTCATCTCAGTAAGCTTGGTCACCTCCATACCCTATATACACTGTTAAAAATACGATAACTCATAGCACTCGCACTTCCCTCTCAGTTACAGTGCTTTTTTACAATCAAACTTCAAGCACTGTCAGTCTCACATATTGACTCCTTTTTGCTTTGTGTCCTACGTCCGCTATACTTTTCTTCTTTTGCTCGACTCTGATAAACTCTCTTTTTATAACCAACACATCTCACTTTTCCTTGTGGAAAATCCTCTTTGCTTCCCTCTACAGGATATACAACCCTATATATGCTTTGTTTGGCTCGACACGATACAAGGCGCGCTTAAGGCCTGTAAATACTGGTTCTCTCGTATACAAACACTATGATGACGGCACCCTGTCCTCGACAGAGGCTTTTGGCTTATCTTCTTCCCCTATTGTATAGCGTCCGCATCTTCCTCCTATACTCCCCCCATTACCATTACCTCCCACCCTTTATTACCTTTCCTAGTGTACATCTTCCACTCTACCTCCCAACTCATCCCCATGGAGCATCTACTATCCCATACCGTTTCTCCTACACCCTCCTTCTCCCAACCAGTACTTTTTAAACTCCTACCACTCTTTCACAGGACACTACTCCGCCCCTAGCATGCTTCGGTCTTGCCTATGTGCTACGCATAATCCCACATGTTAAACGAAAACTCAACATCTGGGCTCATCTCCTTGGCATTCATTGCACTTCACTCCTCCCTCCCACCGCTACACATTGGCCTTAATGAATACTCGACTCTCATAAAAAAACTCTCTCATGCACACTCTTGAAACCACTCTGATAAAGCGCATATCTGTGAGCATTAGGGTTGGTGTGCTTCCTCGCGCTACACATACCCCTCATAAGCAGTTTTGCACCCTTTCCCGTGACTTAAATCTCAATTCCAAACACAGTCTGATATGTCGCTCTTTCAGTCCTCGCTCCTCTGCTCTCACAACTAATCTTCCCCATCCTAACTGATACCTGCGTCCCTTGATTCCCAACTCCGAACGCGCCCCTTCTTGCTATATGTTTATTTCTCGTGTTCATCATCACTTTCTCTCACTCTTGAGTCTCTCTCTGTGCCACTCTCTTAGGAAACATAACCCCTTTTCTACGCTTTCCACTGTGAGTCCTCCGCTTCGTTCCCCCCTCCCGTCCATTAAATTTTTCTCCCAAGGTTGCCCGTGTCGATCTCATCCTCATATTGAAATTTCCACTCTGTAGTCTTACAATGGTCTTGACATTAATGTTGGTGTTTCTACAAAGCACTCTGATTTTGACTCGTCAGACTTCTCTTGCTATTTAACTTGCAGCTCTTCACACAGCCTTTGCCCTTGTTTGTTTAACAGAACAAATCCCATCTTGCACATAGACTATTCACAGGCCTCGCGTGCCCACTCGCAAAACGGCCCCTCACCTCCTCTTAGTCCTCATACTCTCTTTATTTTGCACACAGTCTCCTTATTGCCCGGCCAGGCTGCTCATAACCTGCCCCTCCCTCTTCAATTGCGCACCGCGCACGCCCGTGGACTCGTCAGACAGGCATGCCCTAACTGTGGGTACAATGGACGCTGCACAAAATTTAGACCTCACCCACGGCACCTTTAGCTCTCACCCTGCCTCTTCGGCTCCTAATGTCTGTAACCCCCACATATTTCCTCCGTCGCGAGCTTCTCGTCACCTCTGCGTGTGCAACCACACGCATCTTGAACGGAATTTTACCGCGCACTTTTCCCTCAAAAATGTACGAAGTTCACCATTTTGACACTTTTGTTCAGCTCGCCTCCTATGCGTCTCTTACGACCCCCTCTACAATCCTTAATATCGCTTCATCCCTTGGCTCAAATTGTTGTAATACTTCCTAAAATTTCCTTTCCTGCCTAAGGCATTCCTTGCTCGCCTCTCTCGGCTCTGGAGCAATGTAAGATTCTCTTGGCACGGCCAACTTTCATGCAATTCTCTGCGATGACAAAATCTTCTAACCCAGTCACCTCCTATTCTCCTACTCACTATTCATCCTAATGTTGTAACCCATTCTCCCCCGCCTAAGCGCCTTCCTGTTACCTCGCGTGCCCCGTCTGGCGATAATAGGTGTCTTTGAAATGATAATTTACTCTCGTCTAGCCACTTTTTGATACCCTTCCTTCCCCCTCCTTACTTAAAGCCTTCCACCCCGTTGACTCCGATTTATGAGCTTTCCCATTATCTCCTTCATTCACCCTAGCCTCCAATGCCGGCTGCACTACGTTTCGCCTGTCAACACTTTTCAGGCCTGATCGGAACACATAGCTGACGATCGTGGGCTCTTTACCTTTGCTTACCCGCACACTTCTCGTGTCACGACTTGATATAATACCCCTCCCTCTCTCTCCGGCAACTCTCTCTCATTCCAGACAGTTCCTACCCACCACAATACATCAACGCACTTTGCTTGGGACTCCATGTATAACTGTTTGTGTTCCTATCCATCGCTGTGATAACACAGTATGCTCTCTTCTTTCTACTCTTGATTTACCCTTTTTCTGTGTATCTTCTCAACATCTCTCATTATTCTCGCCTCCTTCTTATTACCTATAACTGACTCCCCGTACCCTAGTCATCCTCGCGTAACACTGACCTACCCCCTGTGTTCTGCAGCTCATCACTTTATTTTGTCATATCGCCTCCCTGCCCTCCACTCTACCCTTTTCCTTCCTTTCCCCCCCTCTTTCCCTCTTTTGGGTGTCTTTTTTCGCCCATCATTGGATCGTGTCGCCTCCGGTGCTTCTTCCCTCCTCCCTTGTCTCCCTTGATGCCCCTCCCAGTACCCCCTCTATTTTTCTCAGTAATTTCCTCCCCTTCCGGTCACTCCCTTCCACTCCTCTGCTCCCAACCCTCAGAATGTGACCTGCCATGGCTTGGACTCATACCCACCCCTTCCGTTTATCTTCCAATCGTCCACTTCACTATAGGCAGTGGCTTCAATCCTCCATACCTATCTCACCTTATCTTAACTTCACGCCCCACCCTATCCCGTTCGCTCCACACCACAGCGTCCCGCGGGCTCGTTGTTCTCACGTTTACCACATTTCTCTTTCTCTCTCGCCCCCCCCCTCCCCTTTCTCTTCCTCCCTGTGCCTCCTTACTCGGTGTCCTCTTATAGCCATCTCAACGCACAGCACTCCTACTCTGCACAACCTGTCTCATCAAGGAACTGCGGTCCCTTCCTGCGCATACAGTCTAGTCCTAGTCCTGCCTTCCCGGTATCTGACATCTCACACCTCGCGCCCTCATTCATCACGTTGACCCCTCCTTATCTATGCCTATTAATACTCAATTTTAATACACTTCCAATGATTTTTAACAATCACTTCTATTAACGACATATCCAGTAAATTTCGTGCATACTGAAGCCAGACTTCGTATCATCCTCCAACCTCCCTATACACTGTCCACACTATATCCATAATGCTCGCCCCACTCGTTCCTTTCCCTTTTTCTCCCACCCCTCCTCTTCCCCCTACTTCTTTTTCTATCAGGCTGTTCCCTTCCTTGGTTGCCCTTGTGCCGTGCGAGGCTCGCATCTTCCCGCTTTGCCGCCCTCTTCTCCTCCTTGCGATTTATTGATCACCATAGATCGCTCTTCCTCCCTCTTCTTCCCAGCGTCCACCCTCCCAGCGTCACATTACTAGCACTCTTTTCAACCCTCCCCAACCCTCCTCACATGCCTACTACCCTCTTAAACCCCTCCTCCTTCTCCTGCGCACTCACTCCACTCTTACTCACATTATGCCTTCCATTGGTTCCCTGGAAGACCTCTCCTGTACGCTGATCTTGTTCTTTATCAGCTCCTTCCAATTATCATAATTCTAATTTCATCATGAATAGGTCTAACAGAATTCCTTTCAAGGCCATATATAAATACACTTATTTAATCTCCTCCAGGTTCTTTACCGTTGTTTCCTTGTATCGTCCTCATCAATCATCATCCCCTCCTCGCATATTCTCTTCTCTTTTTCTCCCCCTTTCGCCACACACTTCACTCTATTAAAGCTTCCTTCCACTCGCTCTTGTGGTTTATATGCTCCTTCCTCTCGACATCCTCACACACACCACTCCGCTTTCCAGTATGTTTCCTCTCTGGTATATGCACTTCTCTCCCTCACCCCCCCTTTGCTCTGCCCACTCTGTGCCCCATCAGGGCAGCACAGTGTGCTCTGCTCATAAAAAATAACCTCAAATTTATCCCCTCACCTTCTCTTCCTCTTCCACTTGCCATTTCCGGGTCATTATGAATTCAGACGCCACCCAATCATGTCCCTTATAAAATGTGCACTTTTCTCCCTCTCCTCTTCCCTCTCCCCTTCTCTTCCTCTTCCTCCTCCCCCTTCCTCCCTTCCTCCTTTTCTCTCCTTCTTCTCCCCTCCCCTCCTTCCCCCCCTTTCCCCCCTTTCTTTCTCCTTCCCTCTCTTCTCTTCTCTTCCGCCTCCTTCTATCCCCCCTTTTCTTTCTTCTCACCCCTCCCTTCTCCTCTCCTCCCCTTCCTTCCTTCTTTCCCCCCCCCTCTCCCTCCCACCTCTTTCTTCCTCTTTTTCTTTGCTTCTCTCCTCATTTCCCCCTCTTTCCCCCCCCCCTCCGCCCCTCCTCCCTTTCGCTTCTCCCCTTTTCTCTTCCTTCCTCCTCCCTGCCCCTCTCCTCCTCTCTTTCCCCTCTCTCTTCTTTCCCTCTTTACTTCGTTTTCGCCTTCCCTTCCGCCCTTTTTCCCCCCCTCCTCCTTCTCCCCCCCCCCTCCCCGCCTTCTTCCCCCCCTCCTCCTGCCTCTTCCCTCCTTTCTTCTTCTTCCTTTCTCTCTTTCCTCCTCCTCTCCCTCTCTTCTCCTCCTTCCCCCCCTCCTCCCCTTCCCCTCTCTCTCCTTCTCCCCCCCTCCTCTCCTCTTCCCCTCTATTTTCTCTCCCGTCCTCTCTCCCTTCTTCTCCTTCCCTCCTCTCTTCTTCCCCCTCTCCCCCCTTCCCCTGTCTCCCCCCTTCCTCCCTTTTCCCCTTCATTCCTTCAACCTTCCCCCTTCTTTTTCCTTCTCCCCTCTTTTTCTTCCCCCTCTCTTCTCTCTTTCTCCCTTTCCTCCCCTCTGCGCCCTTTCTTCCTTCCTCTCCCTTCTTCCCCTTTCTCTCTCCCCTTCTCTTCCCCCTCTACCCTCCCCTTCCCTTTTTCCTCCCCCTCCTTCCCCTCTCACTCCCTTCCTTCCCTTCCTTTCTCTCTCCCCCCACCTTCCCTTTCCCTCCCTCCCCTTCTCCTCTTTTCCTTTTTCCCCTTTCCTTCTCTCTCCTCCTTTTCTCCCTCCCTTCCCTTCCCCCTTTCTTCTTCTTCTCCTTCTCTTCTCTCCTTCCCTCCTCCCCTTCTCTCTTTTCTTCCCCCTCTCCTCTCTCCCCTTTCTTCCCTTCCTTATTCCTCTTCTCCCTTTCCTTCCTCTTCCCACTCGTTCTCCTCTATTTCCTCCTTCCCCCCTTTCCCCTTCTTCCCCTCCCTCTTTTCTCTTTTCCCCTTCTCCCCTTCCTTCTTCCTTTTCTTCTCCCTCATCCTTCCCCCTCCTCCATTTTCCCTCCTGCTCCCCTCTTCCCCCTTCCTGTCTTTCTTCTCCTCTCCTTTTCCCTTTCTCCCCTCTACTTATCTTTCTTCCCTTCTCCCTTTCGCCTTTTCCTCCTCTCTCCTTTCTCCCCTCCTCCTTCTTCTCCCTTCTTCCTCCTCTCTTCTCTCCCTTTTCCTCCCGCCCCTCTCCTCCTTCCTCCCTTTCCCCCTTCCCCTGCTCCCGTCCCTCCTCCCCCCTCCCTCCCTCCCCCTTTCTCCTTATTTCTCCTCCTTCGTCTTCCTTCCTTCCTTTCTACCCACACCCTTTGCCTTTCTCTCTCCTCCCTCTCTCTCCCCTTCCCTCTCCTCTCCGCCTCCCCCCTTCTTCCCCTGTGTCTTCCCCTCCTTCTTTTCCCCTCCTTTTCCTTTCCTTCCTCTCTCCTCCTTCCCTTTTTTCCCTTCTCCTTTCCCCCCTCCCCTTCTTTCCTTCTCCTCCTTCCCCTTCTTCTTTTCCTTCCCCTTTCCCTCTTTCTCCCTTTCTGCTTCTCTTTCCCTCTTTCTTATCTCTTCCCTTCCCCTTCCTCCTCCTCCCCTCTCCCCCTTCCCTCCTCCCTCTTTTCCTCCTCTTCTCTCTTCTCCTCCCTTCTCCCTTTCACGCCTTCTCCTCCTCCCCTCTCCTCCTTCCCCTTCCTCCTCTCCTCCTCTTCCTTTCCCCCCTTCTCGTTTCTCCTCTCCCCTTCTCTCTTCCCCTTCCCTCTCCCTTTCTTCCCCCCTCTCCCTCTTTTCCTCCCCTTCTCTCTTCTCTCCCCCCCCCCCTCCCCCCTCTTTTCTCCCTTCCCCCCTCTTCCCTCCTTTTCCCTCTTCCCTTCCTCTTCTCCTCTCCTCTCCCCTCCCTCTTTACCACCTCTTCTCTTTTCTTTCTTCCTCTTCTCTTTCTTTCTTCTTCCTCTCCTTCCCCCCTTCCCCCTCTTTTCTCTTCCTCCCTCCCCCTCTTTTTTCTCCTCCTTCCCTTCCTCCTACCCCCTTCTTTCTTCCTCCTTTCCTACTCCCCCTCTTTCACCCTCCTTTTTTCCCCTTTTCCTCTTTTCTCCCTCCCCCTCTTTCCTTCCCTCTTCTTTTCCCTCGTCCCTTCCCTTCCCCCCCTCCCTTCCCTTTTCTTCCGTCCTTTCTCCCCCCCCTTCCCTCCTCTTTCCTCTTCTTCCTCCCTCCCCTTCCCTCTCTTCCCTTTTTCCCCCCCTCTTTCTTCCTCCTTCCCCCTTCTTTCCCCCTTTCCCCCCTTTCTCTCTCTCTTCCTTCCTCTTTTCCCCTCTCCTTTCCTTTCTTCCCCCCCCCCCTCCTCTTCCACCCCCCTTCCTCTTCTTTCCTTCTTCTTTCCCCGTTTCCCTCCCCCTTCCCTTATCCTTCCCTTCCCCTCCTGTTCCTCCCCCTCCCTCTCTTTTCTTCTCTTCTTCTTCCCTTCCCTCTCCTTCCCCTCTCCTCCCCCCCCCCCTTCCCCCTCGCCTCCCCCCTCCCTCTCTCTTCTTCCTTCTCCTCCCCTCCCCTCCCGCCCCCCCTCCTGCCTTTCTTCTTCCCCTTTCCTCTCTCTTCCCCTCCTTCCCTTCTCCCTCTCTCTCCCTTTGCCCATTTCTCCCCCCCCCCCCCTCTTTCCCTTCCTCTTTCCTTTCTCTTTTTTTTCCTCTTTTCTCCTTTCTTTACTTTTTTTCCCCCCCCCTCTCCTCCCTTCCCATGCCCCACCCCCTCCTTCTATTCCCTTTTCCTCTCCCCCCTCTCCCTTCTTTCTACCTCTCCTCTTCTCCCCTCCTCCTTCTCTCTCTTCCCCTTTCCTCTCTCCTCTTTGTTCTCTCTTTCTTCCTTCTTCCATAACCCTCTCCGTCTTTCTTTCCCTCCCCTCCTCTCCTTCCCCTCCCCCCCCCCTCTTTCCTTCTTCTTCCCCCCTTCCCTCCCGCTTCCTTTTCTTCCTCGCCCCTCCCCTTCGTCTTCTCCCCTTCCCTTTCCTTCTTCTTCCCTTCTCCGCCTCCCCTTTCCCCCTTCCTCTCCTCCCCTCTTCTTCTCTCCACACCCTTCTCCTCTCCTTCTTTCTTCTCTCCTCTTTTTCCTCCTTTCCCCTTCACTTCTCTCCCCCCCTCTTCTCCTCCTCCTCTCCGCTCCTCTTCCCCCCTCCATTCTTCTATCCTCCCCTCTCCCCCTTTCCCCTCCCCTTCCTTCCCTCTTTCCTTCTTCCCTCTCCTTTCTTTCTCTCTATCTTCCCCTTTCTTCTCCCTTCTTTTCTTTCTTCTTCACCTTCCCCCCTCCCTCTTCTCCTCCTTCTCCTCCCCCCTCTTCTTCTTCCTCCTTCTTTCCTCTCTTCCTTCCCCTTCTCTTCCCTTTTCCCTTTCCCCTCTCTTTTCCCCCTCTCCTTCTGCTTCCCTCTCCCCTCTCCCCTCCCTCCCTTTCTTCTCTCCCTCCCTTCCCTTTTCCTCCTCTCTTCCTGTCCTTCGCCTCCCTTCTCTTCTTCTCCGTCCCCCCCCTCCTTTCTTCTTTTGCCCACCCTCTACTGCCTTTCCTTTCCTCTCCCCTCTATCTCCTTCCTCCCCCCCTTCTCTTTCCTCTTCCCTCTTTCCTCCTTTCTCTTCCTTCCTTTTTCCTTCCTCCTTCTTCCTCGTTTTTCCTTTTTTCTTCTCTTCCCTCTCCTCCTTGTCCTTCCCTTCTTCCTTCCCTCCCTTCCCTGCTCCCCCTCTCCCCCTCTCTTCTTGCTCCTCCATTGTCCCCTCCTTCCTTTTTCCTCCCTCTCTTCCTCCTCCCTTACTTCTCCCTTCTTCTCTTTCCTCTTCTTCCTCTCTCTCTTCTTTCTTCCTCCCTCCTTCCCCCTTTTCCCTCTCCCTTTCTTCCTCCCCTTCTCACCTCCCTCCCTTCTTTCTTCCTTCTTCCCCCTTCCCCCCTCCCTCTCTAACCCTCTCCCTCTTCCCCTCCCTCCTTCTTCCTCTCCCCTCCTTTCCCCTCTCCCTTCTTTCTCCCTCCCTTCCCTCTCCCTCCTTCCCCCCTTCTCCTTCTTCCCCTTCCCCCCCTCTCTCCCCCATCCCCGGTGCTCGCCGTTCCCCTCTTCCCTCTCTCTCGCCTCTTCCTTTCCTGGTCTCCTCCCCCCCCCCCCCAACCCCCCCCCTCCTTCCTTGCTTTCCCTCTCCCTCTTCCCCCCTTCCCTCTCCTCCTTCTTTTTCCTCCTCCCCTCCCTTCCCCCTCCTTTCTCCCCCCCCCCCCCCCCTTCCCCGTCTCTTCCCCCTTTCTCCTTCCTTCCTTTCCTTGTCTTCTTCCCCCTCTCCCCCCTTCCCGCCTCCCCCCCTTCTCTCTTTCCCTGCCTTCCCCTGGTCCTCATATCTCTCCCCTTCCCTTTCTCCCCTCCTCTCTTCCCTCTCCTCCCCCTGCGCCTGACTTCTGCTCCCTCCTCCGCTTTCTCCTTCCTCTTCTCTTCTCTTCTTCCTTTCTCGCCTTTCTCCTTCCTCTTCCCCCCTCTTCCCCTCCTTCTTCCCTTCTCCCCTCTCCTCTCCCTCCCTCTTTCCCTTTCCCCCCTTCCCTTTACCCCTCCTCTTCTTTCCCCCCCTTTTTCTTCCTCTCTTCTTCCCCCCTCCCCCCTTTCCTACCCTCCTTCCTCCCACCCCTTCTTTTCTTTACTCCTTCCTTTTTCCTTTCCCTCTTTCCTCCTCCCCTCTTTTCTTCTCTTTCCCTCCCTTCTCCCCCTGTCCTCCCCTTCTTCTCTCTTCTTCTCTCTCCTTTCCTTTCTCCTTCCCTTCTTCTCTCCTCTCCTTCTCTCTCTCCTCCACTCCCCCCCTATCTTCCCCCCTTTCCCTTCTTTCCCTCTTCCTTCCTTCCCCTTCCCCCTCTCTCCCTCTTCATACTCTTACCCTTTTTCCCCCCCTCCCTTCCCCCCCTTTTTTCTTTCTTTCTCCTCCCTCTTCCTTTTCGTTCCCCTCCTCCCCTCTTTTTCCCTTCCCCTCTCCTTCCCTTCCCCTCTTCCCCTCCTTCCTTCCTCTTCTCTTCTTCCTCTCTTCCCTTTCTCCTCCCCCTTCCTCCCCTCCTCCCCCCCCTTCTCCTTCCTCTTTCTCCTCTCCCTCTGTTCTTCTTTTTTCCACCTCTTCCCCCGCCCCTTCCCCTTCCTCTCCCCCCCTTTCTTTCCTCTCTGTCCTCCCCTTCTCCTCCCCCTCCCTTCCCCCTTCCTCTCACCTCCTCTCCCTCCCCATTCTTTACCCTCCCTCCCCTCCCTCCTTCCTCTCCTTTCACTCTCCCTCTTTCTTTCCCACACTCCGCCTCTCTTATACCTCTCGCCGGACACCTACCATCTCCAACGACATTTCAACCTCCTCGTACTTATAACCAGCCGTGGGCTCTCCACCTTTCACACTCGCGCCCTCCCTTCTCTCCTTCCTCTTTCCTCCCCCTTCCTCTCTCCTCTCTCTCCCTCTCTTGCTCCCCCCTCTCCTCCCCTTCCCTCTTCTCCTTGCCCTTCCTTCCTTTCTTCTGCCCTTTCACCTTTCCTCCCTTCCCCCTTTCCCTCCCCCCCCCTTTGTCCCTCTTGTTCCTCCCCTTCCTCCTCCCTCTTCTTCCCTTTCTCCTTTTCTTTTCTCCCTCCTATCCTTGCTGTTTCCCCTTTCCTCTCCTTCCCTCCGTCCTTCTCTTCTCCCTCCCCTCTACTCTCTCTCCCCTCTTTTCCCCCTTTCTCCCTCCCTCTCGTTTTCTTCTTTTCCTCTCTTCTCCCCATCTCTCGCTTCCCTCCCTCCTCCTTCTCCTGTCCGGTCGCGTTTCTCTTCCTCCCCCCCTCTCTCCCCTTATCTCTCCTCCCCTTCTTTCCCTACTTCCTTTCCTTTTCCCCCCTCCTCTTTTCTTCTCTCTTTCCCTCTCTTCCCCTCCTCCCTCCCCCTCCTTCTTCCCTCTTCCTTTTCTCCCCTCTCCCTCTCCTCCTCCTCTTTCTCCCTCTTCCCTCCCTCCTTCTCCCTTGCTCCCCTTCTTCCTCTCTTCTCTTCTTCCTCTCCCCTCTCCCGCTCTCTCCTCTTTCTCTCCCCTCCCTCCTTTCCCCTTCCTCTCCTTTCCCTTCCTCTCTCCCCTTCCCCCCCCCTCCTCCTCATTCCTTCTTCTCTCCTTCTTCTTCTTCCTTCTCCCCCCCTCCCCTTTCCTTTCCCTCCCCTCCCTTCCCTTTCGGGTTCTTCCCTTTCCCTCTTACCCTTCCTTCTCTTCCCCTTTCCTTTCTTCTTTCCCCCCCTTGTTCCCCCCCTTTTCTCTCTTTCTTTTTCCTCTCTTCCCCTTTCTTTCTTCACTCCCTTTCCCCCCTCCTTCCCCTCTTACTTCCCCCCTCCCGCCTCTCCTCTTCCTTCTCCTCCCCCCTTTTCTCTACTCTCTTTCCTACCCCCTCCCTTCTCCTTTCTTCTCCTGCCTCCCCTCGTCTCGTCTTTCTTTCCTTTCTTTCGCACTCTTCTGTACTTCTCTTACCCCCTTTCCCTCCCTCCCCCCCATTGCCCCCCCCTTCGCCTTTCCTCTCCTCCTTTCCTCCTTTCTCTCTCCTATCCCCTTCTCTGCGGCTTCTTTTCCTTCCTTCCCTCTCTTCCCCTTTATCCTTCCTTCTCCCTTCCCCCTCCCCCCCCTTTCTTCTTTCTCTCTTCCCTCCCTCCTCTCTCCCCTCCCCCTCACACCTTTCTCCCCACTTCTCCTTTCCCTGCCTCCCTACCCTTCCCCTTTCTTTTCCCCCCCCCTCCCCTCTTCCCTTCTCTCCCCCCTCCCCCTTCTTTTCCTCTCCCCTTCCCCTCTTCTCTCCTTTCCCCTCCCCCCCCGCCTCCCCCTCTTTCCCCCTCCCCTTCCTCTCCCTTCCCTCCCTTTCTTTTTTCTCTTTTTTTTCTTTCCTTCTCCCCCTCCCCTTCCCCCTTCCCTTTCGTCCCTTGCTTTCTTCCTTTTCCTCTCTTTCTCCCCCCTCCTTCCGACCCTTCTCCCCTTCTCCCTCCCTTCCTCTTTACTTCTTCCTCTTTCTCTTCTTTGCTCCCTCCCTTCTTCCCCCCCTTTCCTTCCCATATACTCCCCTCCTCTGGCGCTTATCCCCTCCTTCCCCTCTCTTTCCCCTTTCTCTTTCTCATTCCCTTCCCCTCTCCCCCCTTCTGTTTCCTTCTCCTTTTTTCTCCCTCTTCTCCTCTTCCCTCTCCTTTCTTCCCTTCCCCTCTCTGGTCCCTCCCTTCCCCCCCCCTGTGTCTCTCTCCTTCTCTCCTGTTCCCTTCCTCTTCTCCCCTCCCCCCCCCTTTCCCCTTTCCTTCTTCCCTCTTCTTTCCCCCCTTTCCCTCTCCCCTCTCCTCCCCCCCTTCCTCCCTCCCCCCTTCTTCTCCACCCCTACACTCCCTTCTCCCTCCCTCCCCTTCCTCCCTCCTTCCTTTTCTTTCCCCTTCCTCCTCCCCTTCCTCTTGCTCCTTCTCCCTCCCGTCCCGCCCCCCCCT
>CM068952.1:110989975-111011777 GCA_035128595.1 Eptatretus atami | reverse complement strand
CTAGGTCATGGTATGAACCTACCAACCAAGTTTCATCGAAATCGTCATTGTATTAACGGAGCACTGGACCAAACAGAGGTACAGACAGACAAACAAGCCGGTAGGCGGACATGGGTAGTCGACTACCAAATATAACCTGACGCGATGGGCTTAGTGCTTAATCATCAGGTCATTCCCATCGAAGGGCCATCGCTCAGGTTCTATGGGTAGGCGCACCCATGTCCGCCCTACCGGCTTTCTGTATTAGTCTGTCTATGTCGGCACACAGATAGCGGTCCTGTTAAATACAATGGCGCCGATTTCCGATGAAACTTGGTGGGTAGTTCATAATGAACCTATTCTTGGTGCAAATGGAGAACCGTTGCTTCATGGAACCATCGTTGCCGTAGCCGGATGATGAATTTATTGACAAAATCATATAAAAATATATTTTTTCGAATCAAAAAATCGGGCCAGAGCGCTGTGGGCAGTTACATTTTCTCAGCCCATCATTGTCCAAACATTAATTCTCCAGTCCCCCGTTCCTGAATTTACTCTTCATTAACTGATCGTGTGAGTAAGACTTTCAGATCTTTTCGGACCGATTGAATCCCCGCGTTCTGACAAACAATACATATAAACGGCCCATATTTCGTTATATCTCAGAGACTCCATGAGTCCTACGCTATTACTTATCATGACAATCTTTGGCTTATCTGTAGGTCTCATTTGGCTACTCTCTACGCTCCTCACTTCGCTTTAGAATAATACGACACCTTCCTGTCTTACTCTGTCGACCCCCTCCGTCGCCTCTTTCCAAGCACTCTTCCACGTCCTCCCCCTCTTCCGTGAATCAAAATACTTCTACTTCTGTGCGCGGCTATCCTTTCGACAAACCCTCATCCTGCTAGCTTCTCCTACCCTTTAACTTAGCATATTAGATGCACCAGGTCATCCTCCCCACCTTTCGCATATTCTGGCCCCCATGCGTATTCATCACCCCTCTGCTCCACTGTCCTGTTCTCCCTACCGTCTGTCTGTATGTGCTCATGTCCTCGGTCTCGTTCTGCTCCCAGTGCTCGCGTTACTTACAATTGCGTCGATTCGGTATCTTGAATTACCTTCGCGCGTGCCTGTTTCACCTCGGTCTTCATTCACGACTTTTCCCTCACGTTTGTCTTCCTCCTCCCTCCCTTCCTTTCCGTTTCCCTCGGCTGCACACCCTCGTGGAGCACTACCGTTGCTATTGGCACGCCCATCTCGTCTCGCGTCCTCTCATCACACTCTCGGGACTTCTGCAAACTCTTTCTCGAAAATCATAACAACACACACCTTCATTTTTTTCTGAATATAATCATACACATATCGTTGCGCCCCTTCACGATGCGACTCCTGTTGGCAGTTCACATCTAGCTCCGATCCTTGTCAAAAATTTTCCCCACGTCCCTCCCCTCTCCCCTCCTCTTTCCCCTCCCCCCGCTAATTCCTCACCCTTGACAAATCTTGTCGGCAGAAACGAGTTTGACTTTTGCCTACTCGAACCCCCCCTTCTCGGTCCTTCTCCGTATAACAACTCAAAACAAACCTCGAAGACTTCTTCCCCTTATATCTCAGATACTATGCTAGTCAGACCCCCTCAACATGTCAACTGGTCATTTGGCTACCTCCCGTGTTTCCATTGTGTGTATGTCCCCTAGTCTATCGTGTGACCAAACCGATCCCTTTTAGCTCATCACACCCTCTCCGTTTCGCTCCTAGCACACACTGTCCTCTCCGAAAAATCCCTCTATACACTGTGGGCCGGTCATTTTTTAACGCGAAAAATCAATCTGCTCAGCTCATTTACCCTTCGATCCTCAGACCCATCTATTCCGAATTTCCTTCTGCCCACTCTCTCTCATCGGTCACTTCCCCCCATTCCCCTCTCCCTAACGGCGCCCCCTTCATTCGCCCTCACTGTTCTATTTGGGTATATAGCTGCGACCTATCCTTGTCCGCTCTTCACTCTCTCGCCTCTGTTTGTATGTCCTGCTCAATGTCACTGCTCCTCTGTCCTCTGTTTCTGTCCTCTTTCCAGTGCCTTTCCGCCTCTCATAAAATTACTCTCTCATGCCCCGTTTCCATATTTGACTACTTCTTCCGTGTTCGCCCTTACTTCTCTCATACCAATCACCCTCAGTTCGTGTCGCACCACATCGTATGCCCTCGTTGCTACTGACGCACACCCTTTGTCTTCACCTCTTCTCTGCAACTGGGCTTCGAAATTCTTCTGCGATACAAATTCCATCACTAAACACAACAATATTTCTTCTCTTTCACACCACCCACACACAACACTCGCGGTTAATGACGCAGACTCCCGCGCCTGGCACTCTCAGCCTATTCTTCACACACAACTTTTCACGCTTCCGCCACTCCTTTACTGCAATACATCTGTTCTTATAGACCTCTTTTTGAACAACCTCCCTGTTGTTCTCCTCGCCCCCTAATAACACACTAATCTAAATTACGACCACTCTCTCACTCATTTCCTCAGAGGACCCATCGCGTATACCCTATACACTACAACTTGCTTCCTTCCTCTCCCCCCCCCCTTCTCTTTTCTCCCCTCACTGGCCTAGCGTCTCCCACCTCCGTGCCATATCCTTTGTCCACCTGGGTGACCCCAGCACCGTGCTAGGACTCCTCCTCGCTTGTTCCCTTCAGCAACTGTGCCGTAAACCTAACCCTCCTTATAATCTTTCCGGCCCTTCCCCTGTTATCTTTTTACCCACGAAAAAAATTATTCTGTCAGCATTAAACTCTCCTGACACTTATGACATCATTGCAATCAACTCCTTTTTTTCTTTGCTCTTCATTACTCCTCTATAGGTCCATTCCCTCATTCGAACGGTCCATATCGCGCGCCAGTTCCTTGTCGTCCCTAGGCGTACTTTACCTACTCTCCGCTTCCCTACCCGCCTTTCCCTCTTGTCTCATTTCCCCTTCCCCACTATCATTTTCGTGCTCTCTCCTCATCTTCCTCCACACCCACGTGTGAGGCTAATTCCACCTCAGTATATTTCTTCTCATAAAAACTCTAGTACTTCTCGTCCTCATCTCGTCGACCTTCTCACCAAACACACGATATTTCTCTCTCACTTTCAGTTACCCATCTCTTTACCCTTTCCACTCTCTCACTCATCACGTCTCCCACCCGCATATATTCTGCTCTCCACACTCTCTTTGTATACTACATTTCACTTTCCCCCCCCCCCCCCCTTTTCTTCTTCTTATCATTTTACTTTTACTACCTTTATCCTCCACTAAATACTACTACCTCTCTCCTACCCTCATTATCTGTGCCATATTTGTTTTCTGCTCTCCCTTCCTTCCCCTTACTCTCTCCATGTCAACATAATCACTTAATAAATTTCTCGTATTCCGATTTGCGTATCTGATTCTCTCACCTTAAACTCTCAACTCCTACCATCATCCTGCTCTCATCACCAATCCTCTCATATCCTCCTAACATGCTCCTTTCGTCTCTGAACTCACGCTCCACAACTCTTCATGACTTACTATCCTCGTCACACAGCACCTCTAAATTCAGCACTACTACAACACACGACAAGTACTCCTGAAAACATAACTCCTTTTCTCCTCCCTGCACTCTTTCATCTCTCAGACCCGCGTGATATATTCTCTCTCTATTACAATCTGCTCTCACTATTCTCAGTGTCCCAATATTCCTCCTTCCCCTTGACCCGCCCCTCACTAGTTAATTTGCTGGCAGATTCTTTTTTGGGCCCTCCCCTTTCAGCTGGTTTTGCATCTCTGCTCTCAGCACTTTCTTGCACTTTTCTTTGCCAACAATACCTCATTATCCCATACATTACCAACGGTTACTTATCCACCAATCTCTGCTTCGTGAGCCTCAACAGCGCAGCGCAAAATCAAATCAGTGATCCCTTCTCCCTATTTCACTACTTGCTTGCGCATTTCCGGTTGGTTCGCAGGCGCTTTGCTCTTCCGTTGCGCGTTTCACCGTCACTCTTGTGCTCCCTTTTCCTTTCTCTTCCCCGACACGTCTCCCCCACTCCCCGTCCCCTGAGCTCACCGGCCATACACGAGCTAACTTCTTCCCCTCTTCTTTCCCTTCCTTCCTCCCTCCTTTCTCCCCCCCCCCACACCCGGCTCAGGCTTGCTACTTCATCCATGAATTTCCTCGACTTTTGGCACATGCCTACTCTTTGGCCACGCCGCGCTTACACTCACCCCTATGTTCGCACTTCACCCTTTACCCGCCTCACCCGGCCTGCGCCTTCATTTGTGGTACTTCCCCTCTCAGCACTTACTCAAGATTCCCACCCTGCGAGCATTTCTGCTCAGAGTGAGTGCTGCCCGCCCTGCCTGACACAGCCAAATACTTTCTTGCTGGCTTTTTTTATGAATTTTCCCCCCTTCCCGGTGCTCTCTTCCTATACCTTACCTCTCCTCGTCTCTACTTGCCGCTACCAATAAAGCGGAACACCAAGACCACTATATTGGATAATTAACAACCAACACAATTATTCATTTACAACACACTACACCTCACATTCACTCTCTAGCAACGTATACCTAGTGCTACTCTCCT
Source organism: Eptatretus atami (assembly GCA_035128595.1). Taxonomy (NCBI): domain Eukaryota; kingdom Metazoa; phylum Chordata; class Myxini; order Myxiniformes; family Myxinidae; genus Eptatretus; species Eptatretus atami. The sequence continues at coordinate 111,007,180 of CM068952.1, read as the reverse complement.
TAAGTCATATCATACAAAAAGCCTTTACTCCATATCTCACCTATCTTCACCTTACCACTAAAAGATACTTGCGCCATCCCCATTCACTCAGGCGCGTCTGAAGAATCAAAATACCCACAGATGGACTTGCAAAATCAAAAACCTTTATAAACTCTCCTTATGGGCGTGAAAAACGCAACAGCACCGTCTTTCCTTGCTCTTCTCTCCACTTCACACTAACTTATTATCACGTGGTTGAATCGCGAGGAAATCCGCGCATCGGCAGAAGCGCCCTCATCGGCGGCCTGGCCAGTCTTCGTGTCGACATGCCAGCTTCCTCTCTTGTCTCCCTCCCTAGCCCGTTCCCTACTGCACTCCCCCCATCCCCCGTATCGCCTTGTCTCTCTCCTCGGCGTTCATCCCTATACCATGCGAGCTTTCTTAAATGTGCACGCCATTCAGCCCCTTCTTCTTGCCTCCTACCTTCCCTTCCTCCTCATGTTGTCCCTCCGTTTACCCCCCTCCTCATCCTCCCGTGGCCCTACCATGGATCTTGACTCACTGTGGCAGTTGATGATCTCTTGTAACTGATCTTTGCTCCTCTCTTTTCCATAGACACCTTCGACATCTCAACCTCTCTACTGAATCTCTTCCTTCCTCCTCTCATCCTCACCTACTCCTTCGTCTCTCCTTCTCCTCACGCCCCCTTTCTCAGACTTTTAGTTTTCTTGCTCATGTTGAGCTTTGTCCCTATTGTCTTTCTTGCTTCTTCAGCCTTCTAATTCTGTCTTTCTTGCTCTCCCTCCTTTCTTCTCCTCCTCTCTCTCTCTCGCTCCTCTCCGCCTTTTGTGCTTCTTCTCCATCCCTCACGTGCCCGACGCGCTTCTTCTCCCCCCCTTGCTCTTGACTCAGCCTGCCCCTTCCACTTCTGCCCTTTTTTTTGCTCCCTTCACTCTAGCCTCTTCCCTTTCCACAATTGTCCTCTCCCTCTTCTCCCCCCCCTCCCCCATGTGTCCTACACGCTCTGCTATCCTTGACGCCCAGGACCATCATCACTTTTTCGTAAATCGCAACGCCCATCTTTGATCCGCGCCTTGGAACTTTCTCTTCAACTGAGCCCTCCGCACCGCCCTTCCACTCTTTTACAGCGTCCCGACGCATGCCCCCACAGTCCCCTTCTCTGCCCCTGCGCTCAAACCCTACCTTCTCCCTACTCTGCACTGCCCTTTCCGTCTACTTCCCCTCTACCTCACTTGCCTGCTAGTATCTAGCACTCAATCTGTTAGTCTACCATCCGCCCCAGCTTACCCAATGCTATCCACCGGAACCATGCAAATCCTCCAAGATCCTCCCTATCAAACTGCTATGTGCATTACACGACCTACGCGTTACTATTACGCTCACCTATGCCCCCCTCCTGCCCGCGATGCCGACTGGTAACACATGCGACGTAGGAATTCCGCACTATGACCCATAACTGGACATGTGCCTCCCTGCCAACATATCGCTAGTAACAGCTTCTGCGGATTCACCTTTTGACCATTCAATACTCCTGCGTTCACGTGCTCCATCTCTTGTCGGCGACTCTCTCACGGATTGTCCCCCACACTTAGCCTAGCACCACCTGCTCTCGTCAGTGCTCTCTTCAGCTCACGCTCCTTGTTTTTTTTTTTTTCTTACCACGCACTCGTCTTTCTCCACCCTGTGACTGGCATGGATTGGAGGCCGAGCATCTTATACTTTGCTGTCCATTGCGTTGTACCGGCCCGATTGGCTTGTTAACAGCTTCGAAGAATACATCGTAGCAGCACTGAATTTTTCATGCTGCCAGTGCTAATGCATTGCCTCTACCCACCACCACACACGATGCAATATAACAGCCCTAGCTGTCTCTTCTCTCATGTAGTGCGGCGCATTGCCACCTTTGGTTTACACACCCACCTACCCCTTTTCTTCCTCAGCTTGTCCACCAATCGCATTTTGCCCCCCCCCTCCTCCCCACCTCCAACACCACCTCTTCTCAAGCGTACTATCTTTATTACTATGACTTCTCATACAACTCATAATAGAACATACCATGTTTGCCAGCCAATCATGAGCTCGCAATCTTTGCCCTGCTCGGACTTTCCTTTCTTGTCCTCCCCCTTCCCCTCGTGGCTTCTTCCCTCCCTTGTTCCTTTTTTGTTAAAATTTTCCTATGGCACGTGTTTGCGCTGTTACTGCGCGTGTCTCGGTTTCTTTTTCCGGTCGGTTACTAATCTACACTCTAGCATAACGCGTGCCTTCATAATCTACTCGCCAGCTGGCATCACGCCTCTCCCTTCTGGCTTTGCATATCACACGTCTCCTCCCGCTCTTGATGCTCCTCGACTTTTAACTTGTCGTTACACCTCACACCTGACCTCTATGATCTTCTCTCTGTCTTTACTTATTATCCTCTCTATTACTATCAATATTTAATATTAGAATGGATTTAAAATTACATTTTCAATCAAATCAAATGGTCCCTCTCTAGTACCCAAATCCCACCTGGTCACAGTTTTGCATTGCCCCCGTATATCATCCAGAAAGCATACCAAAACAATGCATAACCCAACAGCACTTAAGTTCCTATTCAGGCCCCGGGAACCTGGATAGGATTCACACTCTTTCACCCTGCCTACCTTCCTCCCACTTCCCCATCAACCCCCACACTCTCTCAAGCTCCCACAGCCCACCTACACTTGTAGCGCCTTTTTATTCTTTTTAAACATACATTATACACCAAAAATCAAACATAACACACAGAACCTCCATACTCATCTAAAATCATCCATATCTCTATTTTCGGTCTCGTCAGTGATTTCATGTGGTCTGACTCATACGTTTTTTTGAAATCCTTAACTATGTTTACTCTCATTCACGATGATGCTCATAAATCTGGACGTTTTCACGCTATATTGATTAGTGCGGTTCCAGCACCGAAAACATTATTTATATATTTTCCCCCTCTCCTCCTCCATTTTCCTAATATGGCTGCCCATCCATGTGCATCCTCATCCTTTCCCCAATCATACTTTGCTACAACCCTGGCTCCTCGCCGTTAGCATTCTGTTGTTGAAGTCTCCCTCCTGACTCTGTCCAGCCCTTCCCTGTGAAGAAGATTCTCTATTTAGGTTTTAGTGGTACCACATTCCTCAATTGCTGTGTCCCCACCACCCCATCCTTCACCTCATGACGCTCATTATACCGTGCTGACATCCTCTCTCTGCTTCTCAACACATCGCTACATTCCACACTCCGATATCTGTCAGCTCTCCACTTCAGAGGTGTAAAAGATTTTCTCGTCAAATGTCTCTTCTTTTGCTTTATTCCTTTCCTATCCCCTCACAATCTTATGGTCTCGCTTAAATTTCCACTCTCCCCGTATTACTTATCAACTTCTCTCTTTCTCTTCTGCGTCTGACCACTTCTTTTATCTCCTATCCTTGACCCTCCACATTAAATTCTCACTCCCCGATCACGATTTGTTGCGCCCCGTCTTTCTTACCTTATCACTCGCCAATTATCCATATGTGTCCTATAATCGAACGGCCACCTCTTTGTACGTCATTCCCTCTCATAAACCAACCCCCAATATATCACTCTCTACTTCCCCATCGCGCAGTGTTCCCCTAGTCACTCTTCCCTGCCTCCCACCTCTTCACACTTCTCTTCCCCTTCACTCGCTCAGTTTCACTAGATTAACAGCGACCTGGCTCCAACACGCTTTTCTTTTCCTCTCCACTTATGGCCTGCCACATCTACAAGATCGCTCCTCCCTCTCCCTTCTTTTTTCTCTCCTTCCTGCTTGTGACCATTTCATACTCTATCACTTAACTATTCTCCATCTCAAGAGCGCTTGCATCTTTATGCCGTTTTGGAAAAATATTCCTGTCTTCCCACTCTTCTCGACACACCCCTTCCCCCCTGTTCTCTCGGTAGAACACTTACACACATCAAACCGCTCTCTGTGCAGACATATCAACACAACCCTCTGACCTACTAACCCTCGGACCACATTATCCTCTTTCCTTCTCTCGGTGTATAGTAATAACTGATCTCGACGCTCATCTTACGTGTCCCGTATATCCACCTATCTTTTCTCCTCCTGCCCGCCCAGTAACGTCCTTCCAACAACCCCATTAACACACTCCCTACTCCTCATTTCCTTGAGATTGTATTTGCGGCGAGGTTAGTTTGGAACTTTTTACAACCCTTCATATCTCCTTGGCCTCCGCTCTATCTGCCCTAACAGCTCACCATATCTTTTTTGTTTTTCCTTTTTGAACTTAATCCTGTGCCTCGTCCGTGTTCTCTTGTCGTGTGGTCGTGTCCGTTGTCCTTCACATCTCCGCACCCTACTGCATCGCTTATCCGTGAGGTCCTGTCGTTTTTTGGACCAGGCTTTACTCTTTGTGTGACCCCTGACACACGCTCTCCTCTTCTCCTGCCAAGATCACTATAAGCCTCCTTTCTTACGTCCTTTTCCCTAAGCAGCGGAACGTAAAAGGCAATGTTTGTTTATCCTCTACACATAGACCCTGACTTCAGTCATGTTAGTCCACTTCCTATGGCTCCCATACCTTTCTACTTTATATCGCACTTTTGCCAAGTTTCTAGTATTCACTTGCTCTGTTATTCCAACGCGTCGACTTCTTCCTCTCTTCCTTACATGTGCCTTATATCTCTTATTCAATCCTCTCTACACCTCTTCCTCCTTGCCTACTCTTTCCCCAACATTTTTAAATCCACCTGTTTCTCCAAGGACGGACAGTTGTATAACTCGACCATTGGATCATGCCACCCCAGCCTCTCATCCACTTTCCACTAACTATTATAGTTCGTCACTGCCTACTCGTGCTCTCGTCGTACCCCCCACGCAATCAGCTTCATCACCTTATCGTGCCTCCTTCCCCCTTAGCTCTGTTACTGACCCGCCTCCTTGTTTTCGAACTCCCTACTCATACACCTTCTTTATCAGCTCTTTCTCCACTCTAAATGAGCTATCTTTTGCATATCATATAGGCTATTAAATAGTGCATGACGAGATACAATCCTTTATCACCAGTCGTCTTTACTCTCACTAGCATCCACACCACGCTATTGTAAACCCTGACCACGTCTGTCTTTCCCCCTTTTTACCCTTTTATCCTCATCTCCATACAATGACATGATCACTGCAATGTGACACTTTTCTGTGCCACTCGACATTTCATCTCAGTAAGCTTGGTCACCTCCATACCCTATATACACTGTTAAAAATACGATAACTCATAGCACTCGCACTTCCCTCTCAGTTACAGTGCTTTTTTACAATCAAACTTCAAGCACTGTCAGTCTCACATATTGACTCCTTTTTGCTTTGTGTCCTACGTCCGCTATACTTTTCTTCTTTTGCTCGACTCTGATAAACTCTCTTTTTATAACCAACACATCTCACTTTTCCTTGTGGAAAATCCTCTTTGCTTCCCTCTACAGGATATACAACCCTATATATGCTTTGTTTGGCTCGACACGATACAAGGCGCGCTTAAGGCCTGTAAATACTGGTTCTCTCGTATACAAACACTATGATGACGGCACCCTGTCCTCGACAGAGGCTTTTGGCTTATCTTCTTCCCCTATTGTATAGCGTCCGCATCTTCCTCCTATACTCCCCCCATTACCATTACCTCCCACCCTTTATTACCTTTCCTAGTGTACATCTTCCACTCTACCTCCCAACTCATCCCCATGGAGCATCTACTATCCCATACCGTTTCTCCTACACCCTCCTTCTCCCAACCAGTACTTTTTAAACTCCTACCACTCTTTCACAGGACACTACTCCGCCCCTAGCATGCTTCGGTCTTGCCTATGTGCTACGCATAATCCCACATGTTAAACGAAAACTCAACATCTGGGCTCATCTCCTTGGCATTCATTGCACTTCACTCCTCCCTCCCACCGCTACACATTGGCCTTAATGAATACTCGACTCTCATAAAAAAACTCTCTCATGCACACTCTTGAAACCACTCTGATAAAGCGCATATCTGTGAGCATTAGGGTTGGTGTGCTTCCTCGCGCTACACATACCCCTCATAAGCAGTTTTGCACCCTTTCCCGTGACTTAAATCTCAATTCCAAACACAGTCTGATATGTCGCTCTTTCAGTCCTCGCTCCTCTGCTCTCACAACTAATCTTCCCCATCCTAACTGATACCTGCGTCCCTTGATTCCCAACTCCGAACGCGCCCCTTCTTGCTATATGTTTATTTCTCGTGTTCATCATCACTTTCTCTCACTCTTGAGTCTCTCTCTGTGCCACTCTCTTAGGAAACATAACCCCTTTTCTACGCTTTCCACTGTGAGTCCTCCGCTTCGTTCCCCCCTCCCGTCCATTAAATTTTTCTCCCAAGGTTGCCCGTGTCGATCTCATCCTCATATTGAAATTTCCACTCTGTAGTCTTACAATGGTCTTGACATTAATGTTGGTGTTTCTACAAAGCACTCTGATTTTGACTCGTCAGACTTCTCTTGCTATTTAACTTGCAGCTCTTCACACAGCCTTTGCCCTTGTTTGTTTAACAGAACAAATCCCATCTTGCACATAGACTATTCACAGGCCTCGCGTGCCCACTCGCAAAACGGCCCCTCACCTCCTCTTAGTCCTCATACTCTCTTTATTTTGCACACAGTCTCCTTATTGCCCGGCCAGGCTGCTCATAACCTGCCCCTCCCTCTTCAATTGCGCACCGCGCACGCCCGTGGACTCGTCAGACAGGCATGCCCTAACTGTGGGTACAATGGACGCTGCACAAAATTTAGACCTCACCCACGGCACCTTTAGCTCTCACCCTGCCTCTTCGGCTCCTAATGTCTGTAACCCCCACATATTTCCTCCGTCGCGAGCTTCTCGTCACCTCTGCGTGTGCAACCACACGCATCTTGAACGGAATTTTACCGCGCACTTTTCCCTCAAAAATGTACGAAGTTCACCATTTTGACACTTTTGTTCAGCTCGCCTCCTATGCGTCTCTTACGACCCCCTCTACAATCCTTAATATCGCTTCATCCCTTGGCTCAAATTGTTGTAATACTTCCTAAAATTTCCTTTCCTGCCTAAGGCATTCCTTGCTCGCCTCTCTCGGCTCTGGAGCAATGTAAGATTCTCTTGGCACGGCCAACTTTCATGCAATTCTCTGCGATGACAAAATCTTCTAACCCAGTCACCTCCTATTCTCCTACTCACTATTCATCCTAATGTTGTAACCCATTCTCCCCCGCCTAAGCGCCTTCCTGTTACCTCGCGTGCCCCGTCTGGCGATAATAGGTGTCTTTGAAATGATAATTTACTCTCGTCTAGCCACTTTTTGATACCCTTCCTTCCCCCTCCTTACTTAAAGCCTTCCACCCCGTTGACTCCGATTTATGAGCTTTCCCATTATCTCCTTCATTCACCCTAGCCTCCAATGCCGGCTGCACTACGTTTCGCCTGTCAACACTTTTCAGGCCTGATCGGAACACATAGCTGACGATCGTGGGCTCTTTACCTTTGCTTACCCGCACACTTCTCGTGTCACGACTTGATATAATACCCCTCCCTCTCTCTCCGGCAACTCTCTCTCATTCCAGACAGTTCCTACCCACCACAATACATCAACGCACTTTGCTTGGGACTCCATGTATAACTGTTTGTGTTCCTATCCATCGCTGTGATAACACAGTATGCTCTCTTCTTTCTACTCTTGATTTACCCTTTTTCTGTGTATCTTCTCAACATCTCTCATTATTCTCGCCTCCTTCTTATTACCTATAACTGACTCCCCGTACCCTAGTCATCCTCGCGTAACACTGACCTACCCCCTGTGTTCTGCAGCTCATCACTTTATTTTGTCATATCGCCTCCCTGCCCTCCACTCTACCCTTTTCCTTCCTTTCCCCCCCTCTTTCCCTCTTTTGGGTGTCTTTTTTCGCCCATCATTGGATCGTGTCGCCTCCGGTGCTTCTTCCCTCCTCCCTTGTCTCCCTTGATGCCCCTCCCAGTACCCCCTCTATTTTTCTCAGTAATTTCCTCCCCTTCCGGTCACTCCCTTCCACTCCTCTGCTCCCAACCCTCAGAATGTGACCTGCCATGGCTTGGACTCATACCCACCCCTTCCGTTTATCTTCCAATCGTCCACTTCACTATAGGCAGTGGCTTCAATCCTCCATACCTATCTCACCTTATCTTAACTTCACGCCCCACCCTATCCCGTTCGCTCCACACCACAGCGTCCCGCGGGCTCGTTGTTCTCACGTTTACCACATTTCTCTTTCTCTCTCGCCCCCCCCCTCCCCTTTCTCTTCCTCCCTGTGCCTCCTTACTCGGTGTCCTCTTATAGCCATCTCAACGCACAGCACTCCTACTCTGCACAACCTGTCTCATCAAGGAACTGCGGTCCCTTCCTGCGCATACAGTCTAGTCCTAGTCCTGCCTTCCCGGTATCTGACATCTCACACCTCGCGCCCTCATTCATCACGTTGACCCCTCCTTATCTATGCCTATTAATACTCAATTTTAATACACTTCCAATGATTTTTAACAATCACTTCTATTAACGACATATCCAGTAAATTTCGTGCATACTGAAGCCAGACTTCGTATCATCCTCCAACCTCCCTATACACTGTCCACACTATATCCATAATGCTCGCCCCACTCGTTCCTTTCCCTTTTTCTCCCACCCCTCCTCTTCCCCCTACTTCTTTTTCTATCAGGCTGTTCCCTTCCTTGGTTGCCCTTGTGCCGTGCGAGGCTCGCATCTTCCCGCTTTGCCGCCCTCTTCTCCTCCTTGCGATTTATTGATCACCATAGATCGCTCTTCCTCCCTCTTCTTCCCAGCGTCCACCCTCCCAGCGTCACATTACTAGCACTCTTTTCAACCCTCCCCAACCCTCCTCACATGCCTACTACCCTCTTAAACCCCTCCTCCTTCTCCTGCGCACTCACTCCACTCTTACTCACATTATGCCTTCCATTGGTTCCCTGGAAGACCTCTCCTGTACGCTGATCTTGTTCTTTATCAGCTCCTTCCAATTATCATAATTCTAATTTCATCATGAATAGGTCTAACAGAATTCCTTTCAAGGCCATATATAAATACACTTATTTAATCTCCTCCAGGTTCTTTACCGTTGTTTCCTTGTATCGTCCTCATCAATCATCATCCCCTCCTCGCATATTCTCTTCTCTTTTTCTCCCCCTTTCGCCACACACTTCACTCTATTAAAGCTTCCTTCCACTCGCTCTTGTGGTTTATATGCTCCTTCCTCTCGACATCCTCACACACACCACTCCGCTTTCCAGTATGTTTCCTCTCTGGTATATGCACTTCTCTCCCTCACCCCCCCTTTGCTCTGCCCACTCTGTGCCCCATCAGGGCAGCACAGTGTGCTCTGCTCATAAAAAATAACCTCAAATTTATCCCCTCACCTTCTCTTCCTCTTCCACTTGCCATTTCCGGGTCATTATGAATTCAGACGCCACCCAATCATGTCCCTTATAAAATGTGCACTTTTCTCCCTCTCCTCTTCCCTCTCCCCTTCTCTTCCTCTTCCTCCTCCCCCTTCCTCCCTTCCTCCTTTTCTCTCCTTCTTCTCCCCTCCCCTCCTTCCCCCCCTTTCCCCCCTTTCTTTCTCCTTCCCTCTCTTCTCTTCTCTTCCGCCTCCTTCTATCCCCCCTTTTCTTTCTTCTCACCCCTCCCTTCTCCTCTCCTCCCCTTCCTTCCTTCTTTCCCCCCCCCTCTCCCTCCCACCTCTTTCTTCCTCTTTTTCTTTGCTTCTCTCCTCATTTCCCCCTCTTTCCCCCCCCCCTCCGCCCCTCCTCCCTTTCGCTTCTCCCCTTTTCTCTTCCTTCCTCCTCCCTGCCCCTCTCCTCCTCTCTTTCCCCTCTCTCTTCTTTCCCTCTTTACTTCGTTTTCGCCTTCCCTTCCGCCCTTTTTCCCCCCCTCCTCCTTCTCCCCCCCCCCTCCCCGCCTTCTTCCCCCCCTCCTCCTGCCTCTTCCCTCCTTTCTTCTTCTTCCTTTCTCTCTTTCCTCCTCCTCTCCCTCTCTTCTCCTCCTTCCCCCCCTCCTCCCCTTCCCCTCTCTCTCCTTCTCCCCCCCTCCTCTCCTCTTCCCCTCTATTTTCTCTCCCGTCCTCTCTCCCTTCTTCTCCTTCCCTCCTCTCTTCTTCCCCCTCTCCCCCCTTCCCCTGTCTCCCCCCTTCCTCCCTTTTCCCCTTCATTCCTTCAACCTTCCCCCTTCTTTTTCCTTCTCCCCTCTTTTTCTTCCCCCTCTCTTCTCTCTTTCTCCCTTTCCTCCCCTCTGCGCCCTTTCTTCCTTCCTCTCCCTTCTTCCCCTTTCTCTCTCCCCTTCTCTTCCCCCTCTACCCTCCCCTTCCCTTTTTCCTCCCCCTCCTTCCCCTCTCACTCCCTTCCTTCCCTTCCTTTCTCTCTCCCCCCACCTTCCCTTTCCCTCCCTCCCCTTCTCCTCTTTTCCTTTTTCCCCTTTCCTTCTCTCTCCTCCTTTTCTCCCTCCCTTCCCTTCCCCCTTTCTTCTTCTTCTCCTTCTCTTCTCTCCTTCCCTCCTCCCCTTCTCTCTTTTCTTCCCCCTCTCCTCTCTCCCCTTTCTTCCCTTCCTTATTCCTCTTCTCCCTTTCCTTCCTCTTCCCACTCGTTCTCCTCTATTTCCTCCTTCCCCCCTTTCCCCTTCTTCCCCTCCCTCTTTTCTCTTTTCCCCTTCTCCCCTTCCTTCTTCCTTTTCTTCTCCCTCATCCTTCCCCCTCCTCCATTTTCCCTCCTGCTCCCCTCTTCCCCCTTCCTGTCTTTCTTCTCCTCTCCTTTTCCCTTTCTCCCCTCTACTTATCTTTCTTCCCTTCTCCCTTTCGCCTTTTCCTCCTCTCTCCTTTCTCCCCTCCTCCTTCTTCTCCCTTCTTCCTCCTCTCTTCTCTCCCTTTTCCTCCCGCCCCTCTCCTCCTTCCTCCCTTTCCCCCTTCCCCTGCTCCCGTCCCTCCTCCCCCCTCCCTCCCTCCCCCTTTCTCCTTATTTCTCCTCCTTCGTCTTCCTTCCTTCCTTTCTACCCACACCCTTTGCCTTTCTCTCTCCTCCCTCTCTCTCCCCTTCCCTCTCCTCTCCGCCTCCCCCCTTCTTCCCCTGTGTCTTCCCCTCCTTCTTTTCCCCTCCTTTTCCTTTCCTTCCTCTCTCCTCCTTCCCTTTTTTCCCTTCTCCTTTCCCCCCTCCCCTTCTTTCCTTCTCCTCCTTCCCCTTCTTCTTTTCCTTCCCCTTTCCCTCTTTCTCCCTTTCTGCTTCTCTTTCCCTCTTTCTTATCTCTTCCCTTCCCCTTCCTCCTCCTCCCCTCTCCCCCTTCCCTCCTCCCTCTTTTCCTCCTCTTCTCTCTTCTCCTCCCTTCTCCCTTTCACGCCTTCTCCTCCTCCCCTCTCCTCCTTCCCCTTCCTCCTCTCCTCCTCTTCCTTTCCCCCCTTCTCGTTTCTCCTCTCCCCTTCTCTCTTCCCCTTCCCTCTCCCTTTCTTCCCCCCTCTCCCTCTTTTCCTCCCCTTCTCTCTTCTCTCCCCCCCCCCCTCCCCCCTCTTTTCTCCCTTCCCCCCTCTTCCCTCCTTTTCCCTCTTCCCTTCCTCTTCTCCTCTCCTCTCCCCTCCCTCTTTACCACCTCTTCTCTTTTCTTTCTTCCTCTTCTCTTTCTTTCTTCTTCCTCTCCTTCCCCCCTTCCCCCTCTTTTCTCTTCCTCCCTCCCCCTCTTTTTTCTCCTCCTTCCCTTCCTCCTACCCCCTTCTTTCTTCCTCCTTTCCTACTCCCCCTCTTTCACCCTCCTTTTTTCCCCTTTTCCTCTTTTCTCCCTCCCCCTCTTTCCTTCCCTCTTCTTTTCCCTCGTCCCTTCCCTTCCCCCCCTCCCTTCCCTTTTCTTCCGTCCTTTCTCCCCCCCCTTCCCTCCTCTTTCCTCTTCTTCCTCCCTCCCCTTCCCTCTCTTCCCTTTTTCCCCCCCTCTTTCTTCCTCCTTCCCCCTTCTTTCCCCCTTTCCCCCCTTTCTCTCTCTCTTCCTTCCTCTTTTCCCCTCTCCTTTCCTTTCTTCCCCCCCCCCCTCCTCTTCCACCCCCCTTCCTCTTCTTTCCTTCTTCTTTCCCCGTTTCCCTCCCCCTTCCCTTATCCTTCCCTTCCCCTCCTGTTCCTCCCCCTCCCTCTCTTTTCTTCTCTTCTTCTTCCCTTCCCTCTCCTTCCCCTCTCCTCCCCCCCCCCCTTCCCCCTCGCCTCCCCCCTCCCTCTCTCTTCTTCCTTCTCCTCCCCTCCCCTCCCGCCCCCCCTCCTGCCTTTCTTCTTCCCCTTTCCTCTCTCTTCCCCTCCTTCCCTTCTCCCTCTCTCTCCCTTTGCCCATTTCTCCCCCCCCCCCCCTCTTTCCCTTCCTCTTTCCTTTCTCTTTTTTTTCCTCTTTTCTCCTTTCTTTACTTTTTTTCCCCCCCCCTCTCCTCCCTTCCCATGCCCCACCCCCTCCTTCTATTCCCTTTTCCTCTCCCCCCTCTCCCTTCTTTCTACCTCTCCTCTTCTCCCCTCCTCCTTCTCTCTCTTCCCCTTTCCTCTCTCCTCTTTGTTCTCTCTTTCTTCCTTCTTCCATAACCCTCTCCGTCTTTCTTTCCCTCCCCTCCTCTCCTTCCCCTCCCCCCCCCCTCTTTCCTTCTTCTTCCCCCCTTCCCTCCCGCTTCCTTTTCTTCCTCGCCCCTCCCCTTCGTCTTCTCCCCTTCCCTTTCCTTCTTCTTCCCTTCTCCGCCTCCCCTTTCCCCCTTCCTCTCCTCCCCTCTTCTTCTCTCCACACCCTTCTCCTCTCCTTCTTTCTTCTCTCCTCTTTTTCCTCCTTTCCCCTTCACTTCTCTCCCCCCCTCTTCTCCTCCTCCTCTCCGCTCCTCTTCCCCCCTCCATTCTTCTATCCTCCCCTCTCCCCCTTTCCCCTCCCCTTCCTTCCCTCTTTCCTTCTTCCCTCTCCTTTCTTTCTCTCTATCTTCCCCTTTCTTCTCCCTTCTTTTCTTTCTTCTTCACCTTCCCCCCTCCCTCTTCTCCTCCTTCTCCTCCCCCCTCTTCTTCTTCCTCCTTCTTTCCTCTCTTCCTTCCCCTTCTCTTCCCTTTTCCCTTTCCCCTCTCTTTTCCCCCTCTCCTTCTGCTTCCCTCTCCCCTCTCCCCTCCCTCCCTTTCTTCTCTCCCTCCCTTCCCTTTTCCTCCTCTCTTCCTGTCCTTCGCCTCCCTTCTCTTCTTCTCCGTCCCCCCCCTCCTTTCTTCTTTTGCCCACCCTCTACTGCCTTTCCTTTCCTCTCCCCTCTATCTCCTTCCTCCCCCCCTTCTCTTTCCTCTTCCCTCTTTCCTCCTTTCTCTTCCTTCCTTTTTCCTTCCTCCTTCTTCCTCGTTTTTCCTTTTTTCTTCTCTTCCCTCTCCTCCTTGTCCTTCCCTTCTTCCTTCCCTCCCTTCCCTGCTCCCCCTCTCCCCCTCTCTTCTTGCTCCTCCATTGTCCCCTCCTTCCTTTTTCCTCCCTCTCTTCCTCCTCCCTTACTTCTCCCTTCTTCTCTTTCCTCTTCTTCCTCTCTCTCTTCTTTCTTCCTCCCTCCTTCCCCCTTTTCCCTCTCCCTTTCTTCCTCCCCTTCTCACCTCCCTCCCTTCTTTCTTCCTTCTTCCCCCTTCCCCCCTCCCTCTCTAACCCTCTCCCTCTTCCCCTCCCTCCTTCTTCCTCTCCCCTCCTTTCCCCTCTCCCTTCTTTCTCCCTCCCTTCCCTCTCCCTCCTTCCCCCCTTCTCCTTCTTCCCCTTCCCCCCCTCTCTCCCCCATCCCCGGTGCTCGCCGTTCCCCTCTTCCCTCTCTCTCGCCTCTTCCTTTCCTGGTCTCCTCCCCCCCCCCCCCAACCCCCCCCCTCCTTCCTTGCTTTCCCTCTCCCTCTTCCCCCCTTCCCTCTCCTCCTTCTTTTTCCTCCTCCCCTCCCTTCCCCCTCCTTTCTCCCCCCCCCCCCCCCCTTCCCCGTCTCTTCCCCCTTTCTCCTTCCTTCCTTTCCTTGTCTTCTTCCCCCTCTCCCCCCTTCCCGCCTCCCCCCCTTCTCTCTTTCCCTGCCTTCCCCTGGTCCTCATATCTCTCCCCTTCCCTTTCTCCCCTCCTCTCTTCCCTCTCCTCCCCCTGCGCCTGACTTCTGCTCCCTCCTCCGCTTTCTCCTTCCTCTTCTCTTCTCTTCTTCCTTTCTCGCCTTTCTCCTTCCTCTTCCCCCCTCTTCCCCTCCTTCTTCCCTTCTCCCCTCTCCTCTCCCTCCCTCTTTCCCTTTCCCCCCTTCCCTTTACCCCTCCTCTTCTTTCCCCCCCTTTTTCTTCCTCTCTTCTTCCCCCCTCCCCCCTTTCCTACCCTCCTTCCTCCCACCCCTTCTTTTCTTTACTCCTTCCTTTTTCCTTTCCCTCTTTCCTCCTCCCCTCTTTTCTTCTCTTTCCCTCCCTTCTCCCCCTGTCCTCCCCTTCTTCTCTCTTCTTCTCTCTCCTTTCCTTTCTCCTTCCCTTCTTCTCTCCTCTCCTTCTCTCTCTCCTCCACTCCCCCCCTATCTTCCCCCCTTTCCCTTCTTTCCCTCTTCCTTCCTTCCCCTTCCCCCTCTCTCCCTCTTCATACTCTTACCCTTTTTCCCCCCCTCCCTTCCCCCCCTTTTTTCTTTCTTTCTCCTCCCTCTTCCTTTTCGTTCCCCTCCTCCCCTCTTTTTCCCTTCCCCTCTCCTTCCCTTCCCCTCTTCCCCTCCTTCCTTCCTCTTCTCTTCTTCCTCTCTTCCCTTTCTCCTCCCCCTTCCTCCCCTCCTCCCCCCCCTTCTCCTTCCTCTTTCTCCTCTCCCTCTGTTCTTCTTTTTTCCACCTCTTCCCCCGCCCCTTCCCCTTCCTCTCCCCCCCTTTCTTTCCTCTCTGTCCTCCCCTTCTCCTCCCCCTCCCTTCCCCCTTCCTCTCACCTCCTCTCCCTCCCCATTCTTTACCCTCCCTCCCCTCCCTCCTTCCTCTCCTTTCACTCTCCCTCTTTCTTTCCCACACTCCGCCTCTCTTATACCTCTCGCCGGACACCTACCATCTCCAACGACATTTCAACCTCCTCGTACTTATAACCAGCCGTGGGCTCTCCACCTTTCACACTCGCGCCCTCCCTTCTCTCCTTCCTCTTTCCTCCCCCTTCCTCTCTCCTCTCTCTCCCTCTCTTGCTCCCCCCTCTCCTCCCCTTCCCTCTTCTCCTTGCCCTTCCTTCCTTTCTTCTGCCCTTTCACCTTTCCTCCCTTCCCCCTTTCCCTCCCCCCCCCTTTGTCCCTCTTGTTCCTCCCCTTCCTCCTCCCTCTTCTTCCCTTTCTCCTTTTCTTTTCTCCCTCCTATCCTTGCTGTTTCCCCTTTCCTCTCCTTCCCTCCGTCCTTCTCTTCTCCCTCCCCTCTACTCTCTCTCCCCTCTTTTCCCCCTTTCTCCCTCCCTCTCGTTTTCTTCTTTTCCTCTCTTCTCCCCATCTCTCGCTTCCCTCCCTCCTCCTTCTCCTGTCCGGTCGCGTTTCTCTTCCTCCCCCCCTCTCTCCCCTTATCTCTCCTCCCCTTCTTTCCCTACTTCCTTTCCTTTTCCCCCCTCCTCTTTTCTTCTCTCTTTCCCTCTCTTCCCCTCCTCCCTCCCCCTCCTTCTTCCCTCTTCCTTTTCTCCCCTCTCCCTCTCCTCCTCCTCTTTCTCCCTCTTCCCTCCCTCCTTCTCCCTTGCTCCCCTTCTTCCTCTCTTCTCTTCTTCCTCTCCCCTCTCCCGCTCTCTCCTCTTTCTCTCCCCTCCCTCCTTTCCCCTTCCTCTCCTTTCCCTTCCTCTCTCCCCTTCCCCCCCCCTCCTCCTCATTCCTTCTTCTCTCCTTCTTCTTCTTCCTTCTCCCCCCCTCCCCTTTCCTTTCCCTCCCCTCCCTTCCCTTTCGGGTTCTTCCCTTTCCCTCTTACCCTTCCTTCTCTTCCCCTTTCCTTTCTTCTTTCCCCCCCTTGTTCCCCCCCTTTTCTCTCTTTCTTTTTCCTCTCTTCCCCTTTCTTTCTTCACTCCCTTTCCCCCCTCCTTCCCCTCTTACTTCCCCCCTCCCGCCTCTCCTCTTCCTTCTCCTCCCCCCTTTTCTCTACTCTCTTTCCTACCCCCTCCCTTCTCCTTTCTTCTCCTGCCTCCCCTCGTCTCGTCTTTCTTTCCTTTCTTTCGCACTCTTCTGTACTTCTCTTACCCCCTTTCCCTCCCTCCCCCCCATTGCCCCCCCCTTCGCCTTTCCTCTCCTCCTTTCCTCCTTTCTCTCTCCTATCCCCTTCTCTGCGGCTTCTTTTCCTTCCTTCCCTCTCTTCCCCTTTATCCTTCCTTCTCCCTTCCCCCTCCCCCCCCTTTCTTCTTTCTCTCTTCCCTCCCTCCTCTCTCCCCTCCCCCTCACACCTTTCTCCCCACTTCTCCTTTCCCTGCCTCCCTACCCTTCCCCTTTCTTTTCCCCCCCCCTCCCCTCTTCCCTTCTCTCCCCCCTCCCCCTTCTTTTCCTCTCCCCTTCCCCTCTTCTCTCCTTTCCCCTCCCCCCCCGCCTCCCCCTCTTTCCCCCTCCCCTTCCTCTCCCTTCCCTCCCTTTCTTTTTTCTCTTTTTTTTCTTTCCTTCTCCCCCTCCCCTTCCCCCTTCCCTTTCGTCCCTTGCTTTCTTCCTTTTCCTCTCTTTCTCCCCCCTCCTTCCGACCCTTCTCCCCTTCTCCCTCCCTTCCTCTTTACTTCTTCCTCTTTCTCTTCTTTGCTCCCTCCCTTCTTCCCCCCCTTTCCTTCCCATATACTCCCCTCCTCTGGCGCTTATCCCCTCCTTCCCCTCTCTTTCCCCTTTCTCTTTCTCATTCCCTTCCCCTCTCCCCCCTTCTGTTTCCTTCTCCTTTTTTCTCCCTCTTCTCCTCTTCCCTCTCCTTTCTTCCCTTCCCCTCTCTGGTCCCTCCCTTCCCCCCCCCTGTGTCTCTCTCCTTCTCTCCTGTTCCCTTCCTCTTCTCCCCTCCCCCCCCCTTTCCCCTTTCCTTCTTCCCTCTTCTTTCCCCCCTTTCCCTCTCCCCTCTCCTCCCCCCCTTCCTCCCTCCCCCCTTCTTCTCCACCCCTACACTCCCTTCTCCCTCCCTCCCCTTCCTCCCTCCTTCCTTTTCTTTCCCCTTCCTCCTCCCCTTCCTCTTGCTCCTTCTCCCTCCCGTCCCGCCCCCCCCT
>CM068952.1:110952879-110968047 GCA_035128595.1 Eptatretus atami | reverse complement strand
TGTGAGTTTTCGTCGACCTTGTCTTACCGAGTGCTTGAGGCCTACCCATCGTTCCCCTTGGTGTACGATCGTGTTTATTTGTATTTTCTCCTCATTACCTGCAATTTCTACCTTCCCCACTTTCCCAACGTCCTCCATCCCTCCCAACTAAATACTCTATTTCTTGTCTTAAATAAAAACAAACTTAAAAAAACTACCTTTCTCTTGCACACTCACAAGTCTCAATTCTTCTTCTTCTTCATCCTTCTCTTCTTCTTCCTCCTGCCGGCACACAATCTTTATTACTGAGCTGACCCTCTCTTGCCATTACCTTCACGATTTCTTCCGATCTACAACCTTCCATTCCCGAATCTTACCTGTTCTTCAAAAATATATGAAAAAATAATAATCTTCCTTGTATCCTTTCGATCTCTACACCTCCTGTAACCACGTGTCTCTCTCTACTCTTCCTGGTACTTTTCATCGACCCAGCAGCTTCACACTGCGTTTACCGTCCAAATTACCACACACTTCCATGATTTTACTTCAACCTCCCTTTTCCAAATGTTACGCAATCCTTATTTTAAATAAATAATTTCACTTTTGACCCACACCTCCCAGAGTCAAGTGCTTCTCCCATAACCATGTCATCTGTTTAGACCCCTGCGTTTATCGAGCCAATTTCACCATTCACCTCAATTTTTCTGCAACACTTCCATGACCTAATCTGATGAAAACTCTCTCAAACAATAATAATAATAATAAAAACGATCTCTTATAAGCTTCATCTTCCTCTTTCACACTTGTGTACTCTTTACTGTATCATAATGCACTACTCTTCTACTATTTAAACAGACTGCTTCAACGATCTTCCTTCATACCTTGCCTAAAAAATCGAACTGTTACAGCGTTTCTTCTGTCCATTCACTGAATTCGCCTTTATTGCATCCATCAAGAAATGTGTTTAATTGCATCACTAACCTAAAACTTAAAAAAACCCAGTTTGCTATAAATGTTCGCTTTCCATCAACCATTCTTTTTTTCCAATTTCAGTCCAACTCACTCCTCTCACCCCTCACTCTCAAAGCACCATCACACTCTTCTCCTCCCAAGCCTCCCTCTCACCTCTCTCAAAAACTCCCCCCTCACCTTTCTCCCACCATTCACCCCCACTCATCCTTCTCAAAGTTGCCCCCCTCTTATCCACAAGCTGCCTCCTCCACTGCCCTCTCACCTCCATCTCTTCACTCCACCTCCTCAAATCCTAAACTGCCTTATTCCCCTCTCTTGTCCCCCCTCTCTCCAGAACCACAGACCTTTTCTCCTCCTCATCCAGCCCCCTCCCCTAGCTATTCTGCAATCCCCCACAATCCCAAACAACCCTCCTTTGCTCCCCCTCATCCCTTGTCCTACCCTGCCCTCCCCTCCCAGCCGCTGCACCCAAAGCCTCCTCCCTCCTCTTCATTAAAAGTGTGGACCTCAAATATCGGCCTTCGCTCAAACCTTTCAGATCTTTCCATACAGGTTCCACTGACAAACCAGACATAATCTGCCTAACAGAAACTTTCCTCCCCCAAGACGTGTCTGACTCCCAAGTATCTCTCCCTGGTTACTCCCTCCTCCGGTATGACAGACCTGAGCCTCGTCCTGGTGGAGGAGTTGCTCTCTTCATCAAAGACTCTATTCCTCACTCTCCATGCACTGCCCTCACTCCCCACACCCCCAGGAATAGCTCTGGCTACGGCTCCCATCCACTCCCACCTCAGTTTTTATGTGTACTGTACGTCCACCAAACTGTATGACTCCATCTACACCTCACTACCGAAAACATGGACCCACTTCCATCTTCTCACAAACTCTCTCTTCCTCATATGTGGTGACTTCAATTATCATCATGCCAGTTGGCTACGTGTGGGTACCTCTCTCACCTGTCATGCACTTCAGCAAAAGCTTTCTGCGACTCATTGGACTGACTCAATCGGTCAACTTCCCGACCCGGATCTCAACCAATGGTACTCCATCTCTTCTGGATCTTATTTTGACAAATTCCCTGACAATATCTGTTGCTCTTCCTCCGCTCCATCAGTTCTTCTGACCACGTCCTTGTCAAAGTGGAGACTCTCTCGGCTATTATCAGAGAACCACCTCACCGCCATAGTCTGGCATTTCATTAAGCTGATGGCAGGGTCTCCAAGCAGCCATCAAACTTATAGACTGGTCTCCTATCGCTACTTTCTCCAACATCAAATCATCCTGGGAATTCTTTCAAAGAAACTTGCTCTCCCTTATGCACAATTTATCCCCTCTCGTCTTCAGTTGTCCTACCCTTCCTCCCGCCCTTGGTTCACTGAAGCTTGTGGTGAGCAGTTGTCCTGAAACAACTTGCCTTTGCCTCATGGAAAGCAAACCCAACTGAGGGTAATCTCAGTTCCTTCCATAAGCTCGGAACAAGTGATCTCCCCTCAGGGAAGCCAGAAAACAACATCTTTCTAAGCTCAAGTCTGAACTTTCAAACCTCGCTCCCTCCTCAAAATCCTGGTGGCTCTAATCAAATCTGTTTCTGGTGTATGTTCCCCCTCCACCCCCTCCTTACCTCAAATGGCCGCACTGCTGATACCGCACGTGAAAAGGCTGAATGCCTAAACTCGGTGTTTGCAGCAAATCTTTGTCCAAAACACATCGCTTTCTCTATCCACCTTACCCAGTCGCACCCAACTGTCCCTGGACTCTGTGGCCTTTTCTCCTGACAAGTGGAGACTGGAAGCTTGCTGTCAAACTTCGACTCAGATTCTGCAACCGGTCCAGACGGCATCAGCCCACGTGTCCTAAAAACCCGCTCTTCTGCTCTTGCTCACTCTCTCTCTGTTCTATTACCCTCTCATTTGCTCAAGGTCATCTGCCATCTGCTTGGAAATCAGCAAACATTACGCCCTGCATAAAAAAGTGCCAATGTCTCATCTTCCTCGATATTTTTCTACCCCCAATAATCCCCCCAAGCCCACCTCCTTCAAATTCCCTGCTTTCCTTCCAAAGTCCCTGATATGTCCATCTTCTATTCTCCATGTTCCCGCCCCCATCCTTCTCCCTTCCACAGATCTCCTAATGTCTCTGTTCCCCACTGTTTTGTCCTTCCCACCCGCCCTCTTGTCTCATCCCCCCTTTCGTGTTGTGTGTTAGCTCTCACACGAGCCTCGACAAGGTATACAAAAAAATACAAATAATAAAAATAAAAAAGTGTAAGGAGCTGCCCGTGTCGTAGCACCAGGGTCTAAACTCGCAACAGACGATCTCAGTGCACTCCCAAACATCGATCGGCATTCAAGGCTGTTCGCAAGAGGGTGTACGGCAAGGCTGGGTTGGCGACGGACGTGACACGCACGCACACATTTCAAGACATTTTTACTTCACTGACAACTATTCTCTAGTGAGTGAGACAACCTTCTCCCTCCCCCCCCCCCCCCCAATGTCTGTCCGGGTGCCCTTGTCTGTGTTAGCTGTAAGTAAGTTAACCCCTGATAAGCATCTGCTCTCTGTCTCTTTCCTGGCATTTTGATTGATTTTGCCTGAGTAATTATTAATTTTGGTTGCTTTGAAACTTATTCATATTTACCTCAGAAAATAAAGTTCTTTTATTTATTTATTTTATATTAATAAATCATTCGTCGACTTCCAACCTGTCCATGTTTGTCCTTTCCTTCCATTGCCTCGCATTTTCTGAACCTAGATAGACTGGGAGGTAATTACCACAGATTTTACCAAAAATAGTCGGCACGCACCAGCGGTTAAAACGCTCGGCCGCCCTAATTAAGATCTAATCAAATAACATTGGTGTTGCGCGGGCGCGCTCCCCACTCAGGTAACCACGTGACCTCTAGTTAAACGGAATAATTTGACGGTGGAGACTGGAACTCGTGGTTAGCAGGGTGGCATTCGTGGTTCTAAAACAACTCACCGTACCACAACATGAAATGTGAACGGTGGCCCCAGGTCCGGCTCTACCGAGGACAACCGGGGATGAATCCCCTTGAGTGACAAGCGGGTCTCGCGTACCCGTGGCTGCAACAATATATATATATATATAATATATATATATATATATATATATATATATATAATATATATATATATATATAATATATATACATGCATGGTGATAAATCACTTAGTCTAACTAAATAATTGCATCTTTAAGGTTGATAATATATTAATTTATAAGCATTTTTCATATTAGTATTTGTTTTGTTATATTATATTTCTGTCGCTCAGCCTATGTATAATAACGTGACAAATGAGAGACCAAAGGTAGAACCATCTTTTCCAACACGTCATTTATATTCGATTAAAAATGACATCATAAAATCCTGATTATTGTTGAGATGAAATAATATATCTAAACATAATTGACCACAACATTTGGAATTAAAGTGTTGTACTTTAAATGTTTGATAAACATCATTCTGTAATAATTTCATTTCTTCAACAGGTGGTGGAAGACCACAACTATCAAAAGAATATTTGTCCTGATTATTATAAATACAAACTCAATGAGAACCAATTCCATTATTATCTTCAAAATTCCAAATAATATTCTTTGCATTTTTCATCAATTTTGTTAATTCCTCTCTCGTACAAATAACCACATTATCAATTTTTAGTTTTTTACAAATATCCGGAGAGTACTACATTTGATGTTCTATTCTTTCTAAATTCTTAAAACCATTTTTCAATACTCATATATTTAATGAGAAATATATAATCCATTTCTCCTTTAGTTGTTTAATATCTGCCTGTATGATAGAAGAAAGCATCTCCAGAAGAAGACCTGCCTGTCTCCAACTAACAATCTTGCTTTATCAGGTAGGCTTTCAAGTTTTTCAGCAAAATCTACAATTACACCATTTCCACGAATCTGTTTCTCCAACTCTTTGTTATGTCTTTCCAATTATTTTTAAGCCTGTTGTTCAGCCTTCCTTTCATTAGCAGTTTTTACCACTGCTGAAACCCATCAATGCTCCTGCCACACTTAAACTGGCAAATAAAGGAATTACAAATGGAAGAAATCCTCCACTCTTCTCCCTTTTTGAATATCTCCAACATAGGTTTTGACATTTTAATTTTAAGGAAGCCATTGTCCAACGTTTTTACCTGTTCTCTCATGAGCAAAACATCAATTCTTACCGCTCCTTTTCTCTGAATTGTATTAACGTTAATCATCCAAGGCTTTTGATTTTGAATACAATGTGATAGTTTATTAAGATTGATTTGATTAACTTACACCCCAGTTGGCACTTGACTACTCATTTTGTTTATCAAAAAATTAAGTTAGATGAATCATAACAATATTATCTGTATCAATATGTAATTATGTTTCTTCCAAAAGCAAACAATATGAATCAACTTCTTCACTCTCTAATCTTTCATTGTATAGGGAAGTATCCACTCTATTTGACTTTATAGTTTCCTTTTGAGCACTCAGGTCAATCGCGTAGATTGTATATCGACTTGTAAACGCAACCATTTCCAAAATGGTTCTTTATTCCAATTGCTTTCACACACCTTTTCGTGAGACTGGAATGCTTCTGCACAATCATTTTTTCCCAATAAATTTCCAATCTATCTCATGGATAAAATGTTAAATCCAGAGAAACCCAGAGTTGTTTCACCTTGGTATTATCACTCAATGCATTATTCTTAGCAGTAGCACCATCTCCATCTGGTTTCTTAAAAACGAGCCATTGGTATCATAACTTTCCTTTCAGAACACCCAAATTCCACATGTAAGTGCTTTGGTTCAGTTTAACATGCTGACATTTTCTTTTAAGGTATGATACATCTTTGAGTGAAGTCTTCTATTCAACATCTCTTCTGTTTTAAGATTAGGAGTATATTCACTCATATGCCAACTCATTTCATCAATAACAAATTTATACTGAGTGGCAAAAGCAGCAACGTCAAAAAACAATCTATTTACAGTATCATTCCTTTGCAGTTGAAATCTAATTTTAAGTCCGTGCAGAACTTTATCATAATCACAAAATCCAAATATACCTTAAAGGGGTATAATAACCACAGTAAAACTATTGCTTTAGTATCATTGTTATACACTCCCTTTATTTGATTAAAACTGGGGTCTAAGTTTGTTCGGATTGCTATATCAGGAATAAAACTTTCGGCAGACTCCTCACCCAATAATCACTCAATTAATATAAGTGTAAAAATGAACACCATCAAACATTTTCCAGAATAAATCATTTATGAGTATAACGTTTGTGTTTTGACCAGCCTTGTGGAATGTAAATTGACACAACAAGAAACTATCAGGTATATTATTTATTTCAAAACTTTTTGTTCTGTTTGTATTCCAGTCTGTTCCTGTTGCACAATTTTCCTTGAAATAGTCTTCCTTTTTAGTAGAGTTTGAGATGATAATGGTATCATCCAAATCATACATATTACTGTATGAATTGCTTCCATACTTGTATTTATTTAATTAAAAATAAAAAGATGTTATAACTTTTGAAACCCAGACCCAATTATTTGAATTATTTTCTGCCATTCATGTGAAGATAATTAGGTTTTGCCTTTCTAAAATTATTTTATTGCTTGTAATTTATGGGACTCCTTTTGAGCGTCTTTTATACTCTTTATAGCACCCACTACATTTCCCATGGCAGAAGTGGTTGAACCTATTCAGTAGTTATGTTTATGAATCGTTGAACCTATACCCATGAGTGTATCAATTATCCCATCTCCGTTATTTCTAAATTGATGTCCCACACCTTTTTTGGTTTATATAGCCTCTACCAAGATACATTCCCTCACCCAAATAGTATGGTGAAAGGAACATCCCATCCCCATCTTTGGTAATTATTTTATATTTTCTCATCTCGTGTTTCCTCACAATAACCATTGTATTTATTTATTGGAAAAGTTAATGTAGGTGAATTCTGATGGATATAATTTCACAATTAACGGAAATCATATGATTATCTTGGTCGGTTATCCGAAAATTCACTCTATAAATGTTTTTTTCCTGACACAGGTAGATAAACCAGATTTTTTTGGTTCCATATTGAACTTATAAGCAATTGGGGTTGAGTATGCACTGAATGAAAATAGCGTATGTTCTTATTCCATTGTTATAAGCACCATCTATAAAATCACAGTCAAGTGATATGAATTTATACCTGAGGATATTTGAATGACATCATCACTGTAAAACATTCCATTAGTTTCAATCTTTTTTGAGGAGAAACCCAATAACTCTCTAAATGAATAATCAATTGCGAAATCCACTTTGTAATTATTTTAAAATCTAATAGTTGATTTTGAAGTCTGTTTTTGAATATCTATAACAACATTTTTTTCGTTCATCACCTTGTTTTTTCATAAGGTGAGGAATTTCGGAAGATATTTGGGAAATCTCGTATGATCCGGGTGAAACTGTGATAGTTTTGTATCCACCTCCTGGATTATAACTGAACTTATCATTTTTATCTGTGATATTCAACAGGGTATTATAAGTTTCCATAGATAATAAAGATGCTTCATATTCATTTGTGGGGTCAAGTTGTAGTGGGTATGGGAATGAAGCCGTGTGATCACTCGTCATGAAATTAAAACAAAGGATTGTGCTTCTCATTTATTAGTAAATAAAAACATCTTATTTAATATAGTATAAAATATCTTTGTATTGACATTTATGAATTTCATTTTCACCAACTGCTCTAAAATGGCTGATGCTTCATTAAAACAATTGTTGTTTCCAGCCTTCTTACTACCTAACAGCAATAACAGTCTGTTAACTAATTGTGATGAGGTCATTTGGAAGAAAACTAACACCTGAACCAAGCCTACTTAAAGCCTCAAAAATATGTTTTTCCTTTTCATTCTTCAATCTAGATTCCCCAGCAACAAAAAACCCATATTCAAGAGAGTTTAGTAAATTAATATATACGCTATCATTTTCTTTTTTCATATTCAGTGGTTCATCAAAATAACTTGAAACAACATTTTTACTTGGAGATTGATGTCCTTCTCTTGTGAGATGTAACATTAATCTGGGGGTTAATTTAACAGGTGGTCAGGCAGAACCTATGAACATCAATTCATCATTATGTATCATACATTTTGCTTAACAAGATAGAACATTGCTGGTTCTTCTGCTGGAATGAGACTCGCTATGGTTTTTTAATCCGCTGAATATTCATTGTTTTGGAGAGCCCTCACAACATAATCAGGAGGTTGATTTACCTCTTCCAGTTGTGGGAATAATCCTTCACCATCATATTCTAATTCTCCAATATCACTGAGTTCTTGTTCCATCATTTTACTAAAATTATCTCACATTTGAAGTTTTTTAGTGGTATATTCTATCATGGGAATTGTAAAACATACATTCTTTTTTGTTGGGGAGTTTTTAAAAGTGGTTTAAAATTTTTTTATCTCGCTTTCTTTCAAACGCATCTTCACCCATTAGTTTCTCTCTCCAATTCTTCTTTATGTCTTCCTGTTGTTTAACTAACTCCTGATGCTCCTTAAACCTCTTGGTCTTTCTTGGGCAATCATTTTCTGTATTTATTTAATGGAAAATATAATTTAGTATTTCATCTTGTTTCATAACAATATATTTATATCTTCCAGTCATGTGTTTCATATACTCCTCAAATTCTTTTTCATGACCTAACATAGAACAATTATATCTCTCCAAAAATTATTTACATCCATTGAGTTTAACGTGAATAAAATAAAAAATATTGGCATCGTTTCTTATCAAGCAACGAGGGAGTTGAAAGCATGATTGACGAAGATAAATACAGTTACAAGAAGAATGTCTCCCTCTTGTGTAGTAGCTATCCATAACCATTTGGTTTCTCTCATTAACACAATTATCAAAGATGACGAGGTTCTTTTTTGATTCATCCATTTATCCAAATCTCGGAGTGAAGGTATATCATCTGTATTATCATTGAAAATACAAGTTATAGATTTTGATTTATTTTTAAATTTCTGTGTATCATAAAATAGTTGAATTATATATTCAATATCATAATCATTTAGTTTTATTTTGAAATTTAAATAAACCAATAATATTGTTACGATTGTGGAGGTAGATGGAAGAATCTAATAGTAGGGAGTATAGCCTTGTGGAGAATTGCTTGGTCTGGGGATGAGTAGGAGGCATCTCAATGTAGTAAGTGGGGAATCTGTGAGCTTAAGTGTTACGTGTTACCACATGAGGGGTGGTGCAGTGTTAATTAGCTTAGTGAGTAAGAATAAGTTCCTCAGTACGTGATTGCCCTCTGTGATTTTACCCTATGTTTTTTATATTTCAAGATCGGCGAGAAATGTGGGGAACGCGTCCGTGAAACCATAACAAACGGGCAGAAAGCCCCGCCTTCAAAGGTTGACAACAAGCGAAGTCACGCCTCCTAAGTACGATTGATGGGCGTGACGTCAGAAGCTAGCTGATATGAACGCACCTGATCCAAGGTTTCACATTTCAAATGGCTCTCCTCCAGGCCCTCCTGCACTGCAGAGCAACCCAACACACAACCACATATGTCTCACTACTAATGTTGGGGCGAGAGCTGCAACTGCTGCTTGATAAATTGTGACTACCAAAGGCTTACCCTGCCACACCTACGGCTCGCACCGGGGTTTGCCAGCACCAGCATCGCATGAAGGAGCGCTTCAACAGAGCCTGCAAGGTGAAGCTGCCTGACATATGCATCTCAGACTGGGTCAGGGATAAACAGCCCCACAACATTGCAGGTTCCAGCCCTTCTGGTGCTCCCTGCTGTGAGTCAGTCTTCAGCTGTGACAAGTGATCTTCCAGATCCAGGATGGGTGGCATGCTTGCCGGCTGCACAAAGTGCCACCTCTGGCCCCTCAGCCAGTATCCTATGGCCACCATGGAACTGCGTTCTGCCCCTTCAGTTCAGATGCTGTGACCGATGGGAGGTGGGGGTGAGGCTGGGCTAAACGTTTTATGCCTGCAGGACTGCCCGCATGGCTTCCACAGTGTATAAGCTACCTGCGGGACTTTTAAACCTCCTTCCACACCTGAACTATGTGTGGGAAGGGCGGGGGGGGAATGTTATGTTTTGTTGTTACATGCTTTTGCTTGTATTGATGATGTGTTTGTGTGGATGGCTTGCATTGCCATAAGTGAGCGGGCATGAGTGCTTGATGGCTAGAAGAGAGATGCCATGTTGGACAAGAGATGGAATAACCGTCCTCTTGAGCTACCTTAACTGAAGTTGGTGGAGTGGGTTTTTTCCAAGATAACACCTCGTGCTTCAAGGTAGCTATCTAATTCCAGATTAAATGTACTGTCGGACTCTGCTGTTCATGCAGGATACATTTCAGGAAAATGTCGCAAATAGTGAATCTGCAAGTAGCAGGGCATTGTTAAAAAGGAAAAAGGTGGGATCGGTTCCTGGCGGTGAATGATTCAGGAGGAAAATCAAAAATCACGTGGAAAAACCATGAATACACCTGCATAAAAGCGAAAAAATAAGTATGCAAAGATGTGAAAGAGCCACAACACGCGAAGCACAGGGCTGCAAATGTCGAAGCAGGTCACATTAAATACACTGAATACGTGGGGTCTGCAAATAGCGGGGTCCAACAGTATCTACCTTTTCTCCTCCACAAGATAATCTTGTATTGAAAAAAAAACACCAATTACACTGGGATCAATGTTTTTGTTGCATTGATACCAGCACTTGATCATACCTAATTTGAATGTGCTGAATTCAAATCTGAAGTTAGTTTCTCTCTGTAAGCTCTAGATTTTTTGCAATCCACCATTATCAACATTTAGGTAGGTTACAATTTGTATTAAAAGCAAATTTATATTAAACATATATTTTGCAATTCAACATTTTCAACATTTATTTGGTAAGTTACAATTTGAATTAAAGGGAAATTTAAATTAACTATATTTTCAACATAAAGACGAGAGGTGATTCAGAACAATTGATAAGGATGGAATGCAAAGTTAAAATAGGTCCTATTCAGGCAAGAATTTGAGCTTGTAGCTCTTGCGTTTGTGGACTTCCACAGGGCAATCTCGTTTGATGCTCCAGCAGTAGTCTAGCCATCATATTTTTGTCCCATCGCCCTTGGTAGTGCTCTTCCATCGTCATGAAGTCCTGATGGAAGCGCTCTCCCTGTTCCTCACTTACAGCCCCAAGGTTCTCAGGGAATTGATCAAGGTGACTATTCAGGAAACGAGCTTGACACTCATGTTGCACCAAGATCGCGAAAAGCCAACAGCATTCTAGTAACCAGAAACTCATAGTTATCTGCCTTTTTGTTACCAGAAAGTTTTGTATAACTGCGACGAAAGACAGCCACGCTGTCTTCTCCTTGTCATTCATCTTCCTTAAAAATTCATCATCACGTACAAGGGCACGAATTTGAGGTCCATGGAACACACCTGCTTTGATCTTCTTGAAAGACAAAGCAGGAAAAGCAGAAACTATATGTTGAAAACATTCACCATCAGTACTCAATGCCTTCACGAACTGTTCATCAAGCCGAGCTTGATATTGAGTGGGGGAAAAATGATCTTCTCTCAGCTGACGATTGGGTCATTCACAATGTTTGGCATGCCTGCTTCCAGAGTTTCACGGATGGGCCACTCCTTCTGGATCCAGTCTTTCTCTCGAGCTCGGCTGTTCCACATGCAGAGATGGCATGGAAACTTTTTCAAGCCTTTCTGTTGACCAGGGAGAACGTTGACCATTTTCAGGTCCACACAAATGATCAACTTACAGACTGGTCTCTATCACTACTTTCTCAAACATCAACTCATCCTGGGAATTCTTTCAAAGAAACTTGCTCTACCTCATGCACAGATTTATCCCCTCTCGTCTTCAGTTGTCCTACCCTTCCTCCCGCCCTTGGTTTACTGAAGCTTGTGGCGAGGCAATTGTCCTGAAACAACTTGCCTTTGCCTCATGGAAAGCAAACCCAACTGTGGGCAATCTCAGTTCCTTCCACAAAGCTCAGAACAAGTGTGTATCTACCCTCAGGAGAGCCAGAAAACAACATCTTTCTCATCTCAAGTCTGAACTCTCAAACCTTCTTCCTCCTCAAAATCCTGGTGGTTTAATCAAATCTGTTTCTGGTGTATGTTCCCCCTCCATCCCCTCCCTTACCTCAAATGGCTGCACTGCTGATACCGCACGTGATAAAGCTGAATGTCTAAACTCGGTGTTTGCAGCTAAATCTTGTGTCCTAAACCCATCACTTTCTCAACCCCACTTACCCAGTCGCACCCAACTGTCCCTGGACTCTGTGTCCTTTTCTTCTAACAAGGTGGAGAGCTTGCTTTCAAACCTCGACTCAGATTCTGCAACCGGTCCAGACGGCATCAGCCCACGTGTCCTCAAAGCCTGCTCTTCTGCCCTTGCTCACCCTCTCTCTGTTCTATTCACCCTCTCATTTGCTCAAGGTCATCTGCCATCTGCTTGAAATCTGCTAACATCACTGCCCTGCATAAAAAAGGTGCAAAAACAGATCCCTGTAACTACAGACCAATCAGCTTCTCCCAATCATCAGCAAGGTTATGGAATCCATCATCGCTTCAGACATGAAATCCTTCCTCTTCTCCAATGGCTTGATTTCCGATCATCAATTTGGTTTCAGACCAGGTCACTCTACCCTGGATATGCTGCTTCTGCTCTCCCATCAATGGATGGAGGTCCTCAATGCCAGACAGGAAATCCGAGCCGTATCCCTGGACATATCACGTGCTTTTGACACAGTCTGGCACCCTGCACTACTCACCAAACTCTCTTCCCATGGTATCCAAGGCCATCTCCACTCATGGCTCGCAGACTTCCTCTCCTGTCGCAGTCAACGTGTGGCCCTAAATGGAGTTCTTTCATCCCCTCTTCCTGTGCAGGCTGGAGTTCCTCAAGGTAGCGTTCTGGGCCCTGTTCTTTTTCTGGTTTTCATCAATGATCTCTCCGACTCTCTGGAAAATCCTCTTTATCTCTTTGCCGATGACTCCACCCTCTGCCGTACCATCTGTCATCCCTCAGACCGGCAAGCAGCAGCTTCTTCGCTCACTGCAGATCTGGATAAAATCACAAACTGGCTCAACACATGGAACATGTCTTTCAATCCAGACAAATCTCACACTCTCACTATGTCTCTTCGAAAGGACCGTTTAGAAAACCCCCCTATCCACTTTCTCAACAATCCTCTGGAAGAAGTCTTTTCTTTCAAGCTTCTGGGCTCACTATCTGCCATGACCTTTCCTGGGAAAGTCACATTTCCAACCTCGCCTCAAAAGCCAGTCGCCGACTTGGAATCCTCCGTCGTGCAAAGTCCTTCCTCGGCCCTCTTGAGCTCCTGACCACTTACAAAGCTTTTGTCCGTAGCCTGATGGAGTACTGCTCTCCCCTCTGGGCTGGTGCTCCTGCCTCCCACCTTTCTCGGCTTCACGCTGTCGAAACCAGGGCATTTAGGATCATCGGCATCTCCCGCAATGAAGCTGAGTCTTTGGGCCTCTCACTCAATCACCGCAGGTTGGTCGGTGGTCTTTCTGTCTTCTACCGACTCCTCTCCAGCCTTGCCCCCCCTGCTCTCTCTGCCATTTGTCCCCACCACATTTGCACAGGGCGCTCAAGGTCCGCCAACACCCCCTTCTGGTAAAACTACCAAAATCACGAACCACTGCTCACCTTCACTCCTTCATTCCTCTTTTTTTCCCGCCTTTGGAATAAACTCCCTCACTCTATTCTTTCCCATTCTTCCCTCCAGGCTTTCAAAACAGCTGTTCACCACCACCTCTTATCATCCCCCATCCAAATCCTGATCTTTTCTACCCCCGATAATCCACCCAAGCCCACTTCCTTCAATTCCCCTGCTTTCCTTCCTGAAAGTCCCTGTAATGTCCATCTTCTCTTCCCATGTTCCCCGTCCCATCCCATCCTCTCCCTTCCACAGATCCCTAATGTGTCTGTTCCCCACTGTTTTGTCCCTTCCACTCCCGCCCCTCTTGTCTCATGCCCCCTTGCTGTGCGTTGTGTGTTAGCTCTCATACGAGCCTCGACATGGTATACAAAAAAAAAAAAAAATAAAAAATTCCTTTATCTTTATTGATATTTATTTATCTTTATTGATACTGTATATATTCTTTAACTTTATGTTTTTCTTTGTTATAGATCTGATCATGGCTTCTTCAATAAGACATAAATGTGTAAATAATCCTGATGCATTTCTTATGTATGTGGCTGCTACACACTACTTCGTCAAAAGCGCAATATAACATCGTTTTTAAGGTGTGCCTATAAAGCCTATTTTGATGTCCCCTTGGCGACCAAGACAAGAAATGGCTCCTCATATTGTATGTCATAATTTTGAGGAAATGCTTCGTGACTGGACAAAAGGAAAATGAAAGGGTCTGCCTTTTGGAGTTCCCATTGTTGTCGAGAACCCAAGGACCACGTAACTGACTGCTATTTTGCCTGGTCAACACAAAGGGTGTCGGCAAGAAAAATCGGCAAAAGATCTCCTATCCCTGTATTCCCTCAGCAATTCGACCTACTCCGCACTCTGAGGAACTTCCCTTCCAGTCTTTAATGGTTTTGTCTTATCTGAAGATGAAGGCAGTGAACATGATCAGCAAGAGCACGAGGGTCGTGATGACGGGCTTCAAGAAATGGATTCAGAATCCGAAGCCTCCTCATCTGATACCAAACAGTCATCAGCCCCTCAGCAGTTTAGCCAACCGGAATGAATGACTTAGTGCTGATTTGGGGCTCTCCAAGAAAGCAGCTGAGGTATTAGCCTCCAGGCTGCAAGAAAAAAATCTACTTGACCACTCTGCAAATGTTTCATATTTCCGAAAGCAGGACCAGATCTTTGTCGCCTTTTTCTCAGAAGACAAGCAGTTTGTTTACTGCCACAATATCCCAGGTCTTCTCAGGCAATTAGGTGTTACTTCATATAATCCAACAGAATGGCGATTATTTCGGATACCTCTAAGCGCAGCCTCAAGTGTATTCTCTTGCACAATGGCAATGTTTATCAAGCGGTTCCAGTTGGTCACTCAGTGCATTTGCGAAAAGAACATAATGACACAAAAATGGTCATTGACTTACTCAAATATCACGAGCACAACTGGATCATTTGTGTGGACCTGAAAATGGTCAACGTATCTCTCTC
>CM068952.1:110922824-110933641 GCA_035128595.1 Eptatretus atami | reverse complement strand
ATGTGTGTGTGTGTGTGTGTGTGTGTGTGTGTGTGTGTGTGCTGTGTGCTGTGTGTGTGTGTGGGGGGTTTGTGGTGGTGGTGGTTCAATGAAGCATAACAAATCTTCTCTCTCTCTCTCTCTCTCTCTCTCTCCTCTCTCTCTCTCTCTCTCTCTCCTTCTCTCCGACTCTCTCTCACGCATCCGGGCAGTGTCCCGCCTCCTGATGCGTCTGGGCGGTGTCCGTGTCCTGGACGCGTCCATGGCAGTGTCCTCTCCTAATGCGTCCGGACGGGAGTTTGGTCTCCAGACGTGTCCGGATGGGAGTTTGTCTTGATGTTCCGGACCAGTGTTTTGTGTCCGGATAGGGGGAAGCTTACTCGGGTTCCCACCAGACTCCCTGGAATCGCAGGCCGTCACATACGGATAACTCTATGACGGGGCTGGTCGGCTAACCGACGTGAATGCCAATAACTCAACCACGTGACTTAGGGTCCTCCGTCTAATATCGGTTGCCTAAAAATATCACGTGACCTAATTCCCGGGGACATGCCTCAGTATGCCTTGTCCAGAACCGGATCACCTCACCAGATCAGTTGCAGCGAGCGACACTGCCAAGGACGTACTGGCTAAAAGGAACGGATTGTTGGGAATAAGTCCGGCCAGGCTAGGATACGGACCATGCTGGATCAATGAAAGAAAGACAAAAATAAGCTGGGAACATTTCTACAACATATTTATTTACAGGCAGGCGAGAAAAAGCATGTGCCACAATTAATAGAGTTTATTGTTGTGTGTAAAGCAGGGATAGCAAGAAATGTGAGGTGTAACAATAAAACAAGCAACTAACAAAAGCAGACACAGAGCAGGCCTATCCCGATATAATTCTTCTGCAATCTTAACTTAAGCGAGGACAGGTACCATGACACACACACACACACCACACACACACACACACACACACACACACACACACACACACACACACACCCCCCGATGAAGAAGAGATAATGAGCAAAGAGGCGAGATGAGGCTAACTCCTAATACCTTGCATATTGACCGACCACGCCACCCAGTACGTTTTGGCAGGATACTCCCTGAACAATCCCTCCTTGATAGTTGGCGCATCGTCTCCTGCTTGGCCACAGTGCAGTGTCTGCGCCGATTCAGAGAATGGGTGCGACCATCAGGCATGAGGGAGGGACTTTAGGTGAGCCAGCGGCGAGTGGGTGGGAGAAGGTGGCGAACTGGGTGCAACAGGTGGAGTCAGGCGGGTGGGTGGAAAGCGACGAGTGTGTGAAGAAGATGGCATGCAGCAGGCGCACACAGAGACCGATCCAAAACGAGGCAAGGAAGCTGAGGATGACCACGACGCCAACGACGACGACGACGCCAACGACGACGATGACAACGACGACGCCAACTCTCTGACGTTGACACTGGACGGCTTCGCGATCCATCCTTTTAGACCCTGCGGTGCAGGGCAGGGCGCCGCACTGAAGCGATGTGTCGTCACCCGAA
The DNA here is from genome assembly GCA_035128595.1 of Eptatretus atami. Lineage (NCBI taxonomy): Eukaryota > Metazoa > Chordata > Myxini > Myxiniformes > Myxinidae > Eptatretus > Eptatretus atami. Next base: position 110,932,141 of record CM068952.1, on the reverse strand, counting down.
TCGAGTGCTAACATTGGGCCCCGGCCACCACATGACCCGACCGTCATGGCAGGAAGCGGCCTTACTTTACATCGGTGAGACACGTCCGAGCTGCGGAATCGTCTGGCTAAGAACCCCGCGATATGAATCGCCTGCACTGAACTCCCGGGCCCTGCTCCAGCGACTAGCTGAGGGTCACGCCGGTTCACATGCAGCGGCTTGGGCACCCCCGGCATTCCGCAGTTGGCGCTGATCAATGTGCTTGCTTTGTCCGTACGCCAAACGGCCTAGCGATCCGGGCCATACAGCCTGCCCTGCTTAGTGCAGCTTCATCGAGGCGGAGGTGTGGGAGGATGTCTGCTGTCCACGGGAGACATTGGTGGCCATGGCGGTGAGCGAAGAATTGTGCAAGCGCGCAGACCCAAAAAGATGTGCTCCATGCACGTCCCGTGCAATGTGATGGTAAGATGCCATTGCAATCAGCGCGCACACCGAATGAAGATGTGTGTCATTCGTGCCCCCATTCTGTGCGATCACAAATTATCATGAGGTTTGCGCGTCGGTCCGCTATTAAGCATGTGGTTGTCTATCCCCATGGCGATCTTCACAGGCGGAGGTATGCTTGTGCCGGCCCTGATCTGTGTCATGGATTGAAGAAAAGGATTGGATATAATTATTAGATGCAGAAATGGGTTGAAAGAATGCGCCACAAGCGTCCTGAAAAGTGGGTGGTGGTTATCACTGTGCTGCACGTGTCCCATGCAGTCTGGTGGTGGAGGTTGTTTGTTGTTTGCTTCTACTGTTGGCCTTCGTGAAGACATTCTTAGAGTGAAGGTGTTGCTGCAGTTTTGACAGGAGCCATCTGAGTGCAGCGCCTGCTTTGATTTATTTCAGGAATAAGAGGAAAATATTAGGAATGAAGTTAGAGATATAATCAGACCTACCATGAGATCCACCCAATGCACTTCGTCCCGTTTGACCAATAGACATGAGGGAAAGGTCTAACTGTACATATATTAATGAAAATAACTGTCTGAGGACCACTCTTTGATGGATGCCATTGCCTTGGAGACATTTGGTTTCCAGAACCGCAACAATAGCTTGACTCGTAGAAAACTGGATATCAGACATTATTTTGTTTTCATCTTCATTGTTATTCGATGCAGAATCATTTTGATGAGACAGTATAAATCGTAACTCATGCTCCACCCCACATCCACTTCCCTTCCTCTCACCTCATACTGTCTTCTCTTCCCCCACCCCACTCACCCCCCTCCCTCCTCTCTCCTTTCCCTCCACCTCTTCACTCTTCCCCCTCTCTCTTCTCCTGACCCTTCTCTCTCTCTCTCTCTCTCTCTCTCTCTTCCCCCTCTATTTTTCCCCAGCCCCTTAGTATTTCCATCAGCGAAATGACGGGTGGTATTTGCTTGTCTATCTTATATATTAATACTGAAGGACCAATTTTGTGCTCCTCCAGCGGTCGCGTCACGTTTTTCTCGGTACTGTGACCTGGACTGAAAGAAACTTCGTACCTGTAAGAGAGCATCGCACATAGTGACAATAGTCAACTTTCAACTCTGAAGCAGAAAAACACTTTTCGTTGAGACGGGGGTGAGGAGTGAAGAGACGGGGGCAGGGAGTGAAGAGCGGGGGCAAGGTAGCAAATTTTTGGGCGGGGGTAAGCAAATTGAAAGCGGGAAATGGGGCGGGGGATGAGTGGGTGGGGGCTGGGGTGAATTAAGCAGGGTTGAATGTGAGGGGGTGGACAGGGGGCGGGGCCCGGGGGCAAGGAATACAGAGACCAGTGTGTGTGTGTGTGCGGGAGTGAGGCGGAGGCGGGGCCGGGTAATTAAATTTTTGGGTGGGGGTAAGCAAATTGAAGGCGGGGGGGGGGATGGGGCAGGGGGGGGATGAGTAGGCGGGGGCAAGCACGCCTGTCCAGTCCATGTCCTCGAGTATAGGTGAGCTGGTGAGGGTGGTTGGAATGAACGGAATCCGTCTGTGACAGGGTTTCGGCTAGTACTTATAAATGTCAGTGTGTGTGTGTCCTCCATAACTCCAAAACAATGAAACCTAGCAGCCTGAAACTTTTGTGTGCATACTAAAGGATCTCCAAGAAAGTACACACGTGAAAATTGGGCATTTTGTTTAATTAAAGCACCACATTGAAGATAATTAACGGCCTTATTTAATTATAATTTTATTCAGCACATCCTCAGCCACCTCGCTCTCTATGGGGTCTTAAGGCGTATGCTGTGTTGCCTCGCTGGGGTCTGAAGCCGAAATGTTTTTGGCCTGCTCAACCATGCCTCAGCTTGGAAAACAGGCTGGAATGATTTATTAACAAAAAACTTTCATCATCATATTATCGAATGCCTGATCATCATAGCGACGAATCGCTGGGTACATTGCAATGCTTATAAACGCCCGAGATGCCAGCTTTCGTGGCTTTATTTCATTTCCACACATGCCTAAACCTCGAGAATCTCTAAACTGCTTAAAAAAAAAAAGTGTAAATTTGTCCAATTCTGACATTGCTTGGGCATTTCCGGGTGCTTCGTTTTATCACTGGCAATTGTTAATCGCTTGCCAAGCAGGCATTCCATTGGAGTGCTTGCTTTGGTGTTTACGCCTCTTGCCGAGCGCCCTTCAATCAATAGCGGTACAGTTCGTGTCCCGATTGGGATGTTCAGTCGGCAGTTGCTATGCAAGGTAATGGTACATATACAGCACACACGGGCATGGTACATATGAGTAGATTTGGATCTGTAGGCGTCTCTTGGGTGTGTGGGCATGCCATGCCTGTTACGGGTGCCGTGGTGACAAAGTTTCATCCCGTTATCTCATGGAGGTTTTATCAAGTTTTCCCTTGTCCTCGTGGCTGTTTCTAAAGCAATTGGTTTCCGGGTGTGCTTTACAAAGGTTATATTGTTTCTCTTTGTGAGTTACGAAGCAAATTATATTTGACAACACCCGATTTCCAAGCCGTTTGCCATTTTAACGCGTTTTATACATTTCCGAGCCTATTTTTTTTTTCTGCCTGTCACACGCAGCTGTTTATAGATGCTAATGTTTATTTACATCTCCTTGAAACGTTTAAACAATGCAAGGTTGATTTTTCTACTTGTTTAATGAAATTCCCCAAAACAACGGTGAAAGCTACTCAAGTCTTTTGGGTTGTATACACTGTAGTCAGTAATCACTCTGGCTCTAATCTAATCTGCCAATTCCTGAAAAATTGCTGATGTGGCCAAGCACTAGTGGTGTGTGTGTGTGTGTGTGTTTTGTTTATAAAGTATAACATTTTCTCCCTGCTAACTCCCTCCTCCCACCCCTCCTCTCTCTGTCTCTGTCTCTGTCTCCAGACATGTCGAGGCAGTGATTATGTTGGATGGTGTTTGTCTCCAGACATGTCTGGATGGTGTTTGTGTCTAGGCGATCTTTATGTCCAGACAGGAGTTTTTCCCGGATTTTTTTCCCGGTGGTGTTTGTCTCCGGCGGTGCTTGTCTCCGGACGGTATTTATCGTACGACTGGTAGAAGATGAATTTTAGACATTATTTTTTGTTTCCATCTTCACTGTTATTCTATGCAGAATCATTTTTATGAGACAGTATGAATCATAATTAACACTCCACCACACATCTACTTCCCTTCCTCTCACCTACAATGTCTTCTCTTCCCCATCCCACCTCACCCCCCCCACCTCTCTCCTTTCCCCTCCACCTCTTCACTCTTCCCCCTCTCTCTCTCCCCTACCCTCTATTTATATGTATGTATATATAGAGATGAAGATATATTATCATGGATCGGATTGCTGCGCTCACTTCACCACACATCGCTACAGAGGCACAGCTTGTTATAATTGAACATAAATACGCAAGCGAGTTACCGTGTTGTCATGATTTACATCAAAAAGAATTCAAGCATTTATTTTGCAAATGAATATTGTAATATTCCTGACATTACATTTTATAAGCATTCAAGTTGAAGATTTAAGTTAAAATTTTATTTTTTAATTATTTCAAAATATTTCAAAAAAAATTTTTTTTTTCCAAAAAATTAAAAACAATAATCTTAGAACACACATGGGAGATTAGGTGCAGCTCGAAAGTTTGGTATGATTTCGCAAAAGTTTGAGGGAGTAGTTTCAGTGAGTATACTTGAAATACCAGGGTGACAGTTCATAGCAGGGTTGGGATTCAAAGCCAGACTAGAGGCTTCGAGGTGAATGTGGGTACCTCCAGGCCATCGTGTCAGCACCCATCACTACATGTGGTGAATAATTTACTTGTGAACATGCCAGTAACGAGCTCGCAAATGTTCTCAAGAGCTTGGAAGCTAGTTATGGCGAAGTACATCCACAGTCTCAGCACACATGAGTAATATTCTCACATTGTAGCCATTCGGAGTAAGACTGTTAACTGATCTTCTGTGCATCAATACTTTTAAACTCCAATACCCCACCTGGAAGTGTCTCTTTAATAATTTATTCTGGTTATATGGTTGCTGAAAAGGACTCATAACACAGTAGGATTGTTGCCTATTTTGATGTAATTTTTTGTTATAAATTCCAATGTGACAGAGTAGTGCAGAGGCAGAGCATTCACTGTTGAGTACTGTTTACTCTACATGACTTGACTATAACTGCCATCCTGGTGATTCAAAGGGATATGTTACATTATTCAAGTGAATTATATGTTGATAGGATTGAGATATTTATGCTCCCATTAATTTTCCCACAAAGAGTAAGTCGGGAACTGCAGGCATCATGAACAAATTATATATTGCTGCTGCTGCTGCTGACTTATAGGGGGGGGGACTGCTCCCAGCAATTATGTAACAGCAGCCATGTGTTGTCCATGAATAGATGGACTGCTCTGACAACACAAGATGTTGCCCATCCTGCTTTTTGATAAACCATCGTCATTTTGCCAATATGTTACTATTCCTCCTCTACAGAGCAGTGAGGTGTTTGTCTTCACCCAGCTATTCACAAGCCATACATTTATTATGTATGGAAATATGGCAGACATTTTGAAATTTCCTCCTCTCCTCCCTCGCTCCACTCCCCATCCACAATAGTTTTCTCCATTTTGAGATCATGTACACTACACACTGACTTAATAATGTACCTCTCCTCTGTTCCATGCATATTATTACCAATATGGACTGAAATGCCATCATCTTGCATAATTGTATACTGCAAGTGTTTGTATTTATACATATCGACTGAATGAACAACATTGTGCCTGTTGAAGTGATCAATTCTGGAGACAAAACTACTCCCCGAAAAAGGTTAAAACAATGTAGAGCCTTGCTGGTGTATTTGTTGAAACAATCCTTCACACATCAGGCGCTGTATTAAAGTGGGCCGCACAGCGGCGCTGTATAAAAAGTAGATCTGCGTGAGGATCACACACATTGATACAATTCGGTTTGAATAAAATCTCTGTCCTTTCAGGAGGCAAAACAAAAACTCTGTTTTTTTTTGTTCCCGTCCAATGAAATGAATCATATGAGGAGACATCATACATTTTCTGGAGTGACGCGGCTGTAGAAGAGCAGGCTATGATGGGAGATACGGTTATGACACAATGGTAGGTCTAGACAGCAAGAAATAAAGGTGGAGAGAGGTTTAAAATATTTTCTCCCAATGCCAGGAGTTTGAGCAATAAAATGGAAGAGCTTGGAACTAAAGTAGAGGGCGAAGGGTTTGACGCAGTTGCAGTAATGGCATGTGGCTTAATGAAGAATCAAACTGGATGGAAGAGCAAGAAAGCTACAAGATGTATAGGTGTGATAGAAAAGCATTTAACAATGTACAGCCGAGCGTAATGTAAAATGTGACTTCAAGTCTCAAGTCATCAACTCCACCACCCCTCCTCCAATCCCAGGTTAAAGAAAGGAAGAGGTTGCGGCAACTGGCAATCGTCCTAAAAACCAGTATTTTGTCGAGAGTTTATGAATTTTCGTTTCGTTTCGAGTTTCAAGAGAGTTTCGAGAGCGAAGAAATTAATTTAAGAGGGAACCAATGTAGAGATTCTGAATGGATTGATATTCGAGATTGTAACAATAGTAAGATTCATACTTGAGGGATGCATTTAGAGGGCTCAGGGTCACGGTATGAGGGAGGAGCAGGGAGAGGGTTCATGAATAATTCAGAAAGGCTGTGTGAAAGAAAAGGGAATTGATAGTGGGGTTTTTTAACTTGCCAGGATATATTTAGTCCAGGAACAGGGAAAGAGCAGAGCTGAGGAGGATTTTCTGGATCTAATCCAGGATTTCTTCGGTCAGTTTATAGAAAAGCCCACAAGGAGGAGTGCAGTGTTCGATTTTTTTTTTTAAAAGCAAGCATCCCTATAATGAGGTGGTGGAGGTTGGAGAACATTTGGGGTCAAATGACCACAACATAGTATGTACACCTCTGTTGTGATGTAGAGTTTTGGAGAGTGGTGTAGGCTGTTATATTTCAGGAAGGCAAACATTGAGTGCATGAGAAGAGATTTAGGTGTCCTAGAGTGGGAGTGAGCAGTCTGCATCAGAGAAATTGGCAATCTTCAAAGAGCAAATGTGTAGGTTGCTGAGTAGGTATATTCCAGTGAGGTGTAAAGGTAGAGGCAGAAAGAGATGGTTGTCATTGTTATTAAGGATAACCAGAAGGCATTCATTAAGCACAAAATAAGAGGAAGAGAGTCTGACTGGACATCGGTATAGGAGAAAACAGTCTCGTCAGAAAATAACTCTGCAAGTCAAAAGAGATTAATATGAAAAGGATATGGCCAACAATATTAAAAACAACAGCAAGGCAAAGAACAGGTTACCTCTTAAGGAATGAAGAGCACAAGGAGATTGATAAATGATGAAGGTGAGACGACATGCTTATTAAATAGTTTTTGGGCTTTTACATTTCCATAAGAACAGTCAGGGGAACCTCCAAGAGCTGAGAATATCTGTCTTGGGCAGAGCCAAGGGCTTTTACAAGAGATCCAAGCAGGAGTGGTGGAAGTAAAGAAACATTTCGTTAAGTTAAGGACGATAAAGTGAATATAATAGACAAGTTGATAACCCAGTTTTACTGGACTGTTGTCAGGGAATTTATTCCCATAAAGTGGAATGTCCTCAACCCAAGTTCAAGCCCATCCCAAGCCCTCAAACCCCCTCTCCCTCTGCCCCCTCTCTGCCCGCACCAACCCAAGTCTCTGTCTCCCCTCCCCCATTATTCTTCAAGTCCAATGCTCTTCCCCAAATCCACAAGCCCCTCCCAACCCCAAGTCCTCAACATCCCTTTCCCAACTCTTTCCTTCTCTGCCCCCCCCTCCCCATTCCAACTCTCTGTCCTCCACTCCTTTCCTCTTTAAGTCCTCATCCCTTAACCCATGGCTCCCCTTTATGCTTCATCCTCAACCCCACTCTCAACCCCAAGTCTTCAACCCTCCAAACCATGTCCTCAAACCCCACTCTCCAAAGCCTCAACCCTCCATTTTTGTACATATGGTCAAGGTCATGGAAGAGCTAGAACACAGAACAGATCAGGACCACAACAAAAAAAATGAACAGTAGGAAAAGGGGGAAATGCCAACAGCAGGGCAGAGGGAAAAATAGACAGAGGCAGTTAAACATGGATGCAGGTAATGATGAGTGGTAAGGAGAATGCAAGGGGTGGACAAGATGGATGTAGAACAATATTTTGGGAGGGGTGGCTCCCCTTTTCGAACTCCCAAAAAAATTTCTGGCACCCCTTTCCCAACTCTGTTCCCTTCTATGCCCCTACAACTCTCTGTGCTTACCCCCCCCTTTCTTCTTCAAGTATTCAACCCCCACCCCAGGTCTGCAGATCCCCATTTTTTCTTCAAGTGTTCAACACTCTCAACCACAGATCCAGAGCATTAATTGTTCTTAATGGTGAGGGACGTATAGTTGGTGGTGAAAAGTAAGAATGAAGTCAGAGGATGCTGTGAGGGATATTGATACAGACAGACTGAAGGACGACAATAAACTGACTGCAAGTTTGAAATAAAGACTGATGGGTGAAGGTGGGAGGGGTTGTTGAATTAAGGTTTGGTGAAGTGGATTGTTTTGGATTGAGGGAATTAAAACCAGCTAGAGAAGGGGAAGATCAAAGCAGGAATACACAGACTAACCTCAATGTATCCCCGCCACCCTCCAACAAATTCTTAGACAAGGGGCAAAGGTCTACCTACCACATCAACTAATGAAATAACTCATTCTCGGAGGTCTACATGTATGCAAATGCCCCCCCCCCCGAGGTATAGTTCCAAAGCCATAACATTACCCTCCCTGTACTCGACTCGTCCTGGGTCTGCCAACTCTTGTGCACTTGTTAGGTGAAGTTCCCTCTCATACGTTTTACCTCGCCTATCCCCTGAGTGTGATAATGCATACATGTCCCGCCTTTTGAAAAATAATAACAAACTAATGTGTGGGTTATTTTACTCCACCACATTCACGTGAGAAGTTTATAAATGCAATTCTATTTCTAAACACACACTAAGTGGGTTTGAACAATTTTTACAATTCTTTACAACACTTGTTGTTCTGTCGCTGGTACGCAAATGAAAAAAAATAGAAGCAATACCATGGGTGTTCACCTGGTAGTGGCTGGATAAGATAACCAGGGAACCAACTGGTCAGCATGGATGACCCACAAAATATGTAACGGGAGAAAAAATTAAACACCTATTTTGGGGGGAAAACGCCTGATTTTTTTAATTAACCTCCGCCATCGAGATGGATGGAGGTTACTGTTTTCACCCCTTTCTCGTTTGTTATTACGAAATCTAAAGATTTCGTAAGTATATCTGATGATTCTGTTTCTCGTTTGTTTGTTATTCCTCCTCACGCATCCGGGCAGTGTCCGCCTCCTGATGCGTCTGGGCGGTGTCCGTCTCTGGACGCGTCCATGCAGTGTCCTTCTCCTAATGCGTCCGGACGGGAGTTTGTCTCCAGACGTGTCCGGATGGGAGTTTGTCTTCAGATGTGTCCGACCAGTGTTTGTGTCCGGATAGGGGGAAGCTATCTCGGGTTCCCACCAGACTCCCTGGAATCGCAGGCCGTCACATACGGATAACTCTATGACGCGGCTGGTCGCTAACCGACCGTGAATGCCAATAACTCAACCACGTGACTTAGGGTCCTCCGTCTAATATCGGTTGCCTAAAAATAATCACGTGACCTAATTCCCCGGGGACATGCCCTCAGTACGCCTTGTCAGAACCGGATCACCTCACCAGATCAGTTGCAGCCGAGCGACACTGCCAAGGACGTACTGGCTAAAAGGAACGGATTGTTGGGAATAAAGTCCCGGCCAGGCTAGGA